>BSBK01000105.1:605000-797500 GCA_027943335.1 Chamaecyparis obtusa | reverse complement strand
GTACCAGTGCTAGATGATCCTTGTTGTAGTTTCTTTCTATCCTATCTTCTTGGAGACTTATTCTTGTAATTTCTTTATTTGTACTTTGTATTTAATTGTAACTACATACCCTACAACTTGTGCAGTAGATGTTGGAGATTATGTATATTTTATTATTTAGATATATTTATAGTGTAATATGTAAATGATATATTATATATATTATTTAGATATATTTAGATTATTATTGTAATTAACAAATGTAATTATATTTATGTAGTTTCTACGTCAAGGAACCCTTGAGATTTGTAATCTCAATTTGAGATTATGTTTATGTGTACTTATGGACTTTATGTTTTACTTCCACTTATTTACTCATTATTGTTTCTAAACTCTAAAAAAAAAATTGCAAACTTAGTAATATGTTTTAGGTTAATATCTTCTGGGTTCCCTATTGGGGCATTACACTTGGTATCGGAGCCCATGTTTCAAACATTGGGAGCTCTAGGAATTTTGTACGCTAATTAGATGTCTAGTAGTTAAAACATGAAAGAAAACTTAAACATATAACACTCTTGTATTTAAGACCATTGGTTTACAATTTCATGTCTTAATTATTTCATCCTTTTTGTTAAATGTTGTAGGAAAGATGGTCGTTGAAACTAGATCTATGGCTAGAGGCCGAAGTGGAAGCCATAGTAGAGGATGTGGAAGAAGAAAACTTCTTATCCCTCCTATGAGTCAGAGATTTGAGGAGAGAAGGGAAGAGGATGGTGGTGATTATCATGGCGATTCAGGAGAACTCAATGCTACACAGATTCTCCAGACTATTCTAGAGTGTCTACCTGTGAAAGACATAGATGAACAGGAAGCATCACATCATTCTGATAATGAGGAGAGACAAAGATCTAGAAGTCCAGAAAGGAGGGACACTACCCTCAGTCAGGGAACCGTAAAGGCCAATTAGATGAGAGACCTTCTGAGATCATGACCTCCTTTTAATGGTCTTGGCACCATTTGCGAGGTAGAGACTTGGCTCATTGCTTTTGATCAATGTTTCGCCATGCAGCAGTTTGATACCAATGTTAAGGAAAGATTACCATTATGATCCTTGAGGGTTTTGTAGCTTCTTAATGTAAAATTGAGGAGTAGAAACTAGGAGTTACCATGGAGACTGTCACTTGGGAGCTTTTCCTTGAGAAATTATGTGAGAGTTTCTTATTTGATCAGTGGCAGTAGTAGTGCGTAGATGAGTTCCACAATCTGTGGCAATTATCTATGTCTGTTTAGGATTACGAGTATTGTTTCTTCAATATTAGGCCCTATGTAGGATTTAGTGATCAATCACCACTTATGTTATAGAATTTCATTAGGAGACTCAATGGTCACATCATCGGAGGGGTTAAGGTTTTTGAAACCAAGACCCTCAATGAAGCAGTTATTAAGGCTACTCTGGTAGAGGAAAATTTGGCTCTAGGGCATGGTGGACATATAGGAGTTTAGACTGGTGTTCCTACACCTTCATTATATAAAGGGAATCAGAACTAAGGTGTAGGGAACTTCAAGAAACCTCCTCCCTATTTTCATAGTCAGCAAAAGAAGGGGATGAATCCTCTAGCACATAATGATGATTCTCACTCTTAGAACTTTCATAACTTTTTGTGCAATAGGCGTATTCATCCTATTCAACTTTCATAGAGCACACATTCAGTTGTGAGTAGAGACAACTATCAGTAGTCTATTGCACCCTCTGTTGGGAGAGGTCATGGTAGAGGCAATCATTTATTCTCATGTGGACAACATGGTCACATTGCAGTGAATTTCCCTCAATGTGCATCATAGTTTTTAGGATAGAGACCTGTAGCCTCTAAGCCTACTATAGGGGATGCTAGTAGATCTCACAACGTATTTTCAATAGTGGACCATCCTCAGGTAGAGCATCAAGGTACTATGGTAGAGACTTCAAGTTCCACTAGAGGTATTTCTTTTACTTTTTTATTTGATTCAAGAGCTATAGATTCTTTAATATCTCCTTTTGTAGTAGAGAAATGTGAGCTAGTGGCAGTAAAGCAAGACATTGGTGGGCAGGTAGAGTTAGCCTTTGGGGTAGGGATATCAACAAACTCTTTAGTGCATAAATGTGAGTTGAATCTAGGTAAATTCACCACCATAGTTGACCTTTGTGTGATTCCTTTGGGATCATATGATAGTGTTCTTAGAATCGATTGGTTAGGTTCTCGTAGAGCTAGCATTGATTGCATAAAAATGATAATCAGGTGCAAGGATGATGTTGGCAAGGATTGTGAGATAGTGGGAATTCAACATCCTATATCTCTTCATATGATTTCCTCTATGCAACTCAAGTGAAACATGTGGAAGGGATGTCAAGTATTTTCTATAACTATGAATGAGCTAGATGAAGTAGAAATAGATGAAAAGACACTTGGTCATCCTATACTTCAAGAATTCATTGATGTCTTTCCTAGTGAGATTTAGGGTATGTCACCTAGGTGTGAAATATATTTTCACATTGATCTTGTTCCAGGATCATAACTTATATCTAGAGCACCTTACCAGATGACCACACAAGAGTTGAGCAATCTTAAGTTGTAGTTAGAGGATCTTTTGGTGAATGGAAGTATTTTCCTAAGTGTTTTACCATGGGGGAGCACATGTACTCTTCATTAAGAAGAAAAATGGATATTTACACTTTTGCATTGACTATAGACAGTTGAACAAGGTAACAATCATGAACATGTACCCTTTTCCAATGATTGATGATCTCTTTGATTAGATAAAGGGAGATAAGGTAATCTCCAAGGTTGATCTCAATTTAGGATACCATCAGTTGCACATTCAAGATGTAGAGATTCACAAAACTGCATTTCGCACTCGCTATGGACATTATGAGTTTATAGTAGTTCATTTTGGTTTGAAAAATGCTCCATCTATTTTTATGTGTCTAATGAATGGAGTATTTTTTTATTACCTTGATCATTTTGTTCTCATCTTCTTGGATGATATATTGATATATTCCAAAACCATGGAAGAGCATGAGGAAAATCTACGATTGGTTATAAAATGTCTTCGCAACAATCAGTTGTACTCCAATGTAGCAAAGTGTGACTTATTTCAATTTGAAGTTTAGTATTTGGGGCATGTAATCTCAAGTAAGGGTATTCCAATGGATTCTTCCAAGATTTAAGCTATATTAGATTAGACAACCCCCACCAATGTATCTGAAGTCCGTAGTTTCGTGGGCTTGGCAGGATACTATTGCAGGTTTGTCAAAGAATTCTCTAGGGGCATATCAGATTAATTCTCTCCAAAGGAAAGGGAAGAAGTAATTTTGGATACAGAAGTGTGAAGAGGCTTTCCAAAACTTTAAGAAGTGTCTGACCAATGCACCTATCCTAGCAATACTCGAAACAACAGGTGATTTCATGGTGTGCATTAATGCTTCTTTGGAAGGTCTAGGAGCGGTCCTTATGCAAGAGGGACGTGTAATTGATTATGAATCTCACAAACTCAAGGAGCACAAATTGAACTATCTTACACATGATCTTGAGTTAGCAATAATAATTCATGCATTATTCTGATGGAGATATTTTCTATTGGGACATTGATTTGAGCTTCATAGTGATCATCGCAGCTTACAATAAATCTTTACCCAGTCTAATTTGAATTCCAAACAAAGGTGATGGATGGATTTTCTTTGTGAGTATGACTTTGAGGTCAAGTACATCTAGAATAAGGAAAATGTGTTAGTCGATGCCTTGATTTGTAGGAGGCATAAGATGTCATCTTTGACTCGGTGTTAATTTGTGGAGTCGTATACTCTAGGTACTTCCTTCAGATACTTGGTATAAGGAAGTGAGAGTTGAGATTGAGTTAGGGAGACCTTTGGAAGGTACATTTTTAGGCTATATTTTGGAGTTAGATAGTCTTTTACACTACATGATCTAGATATATGTACCCTCATCAGATGATCTTTGTACCTTGATTTTATCTAAGGCTCATCATGTACCTTACTTGGCACATTCAGGTGTCAAGAAGATGCTTGCAAACCTTTGACAATTATACTATTGGTCTGGTATGAAACATGACATTGCTAATTTTGTGTATAGATGTCTAAAGTGTTAGAGAGTTAAGGCAAACCACCAGCATCTAGCAAGACTTTTACAACCTAATCTCATTTCATCATGGAAATGGGATATCATTTCGATGGATTTCATCATAGGTTTTCCTATGACTCCCCATAGATATGATACCATCGTGGTTACTGTTAATCGGTTGACCAAAGTGGCACACTTTTCTCCTATGAGAGTATCCTATACAACAACTATAATAGCTAGAGTCTTTATGCAGGATATTGTGAGGCTACATGACATTCCTCATAGGATTATATCAAATAAGGATCCAGTATTCACTTCTACATTTTGGACTTCCTTGCAACATGATCTTGGAGAATAGTTTAATTTTAGTTTAGCATATCACCCTGAGACTGATGGTCAGATAGAGCGAGTTAATTAGGTTCTTGAGGATATGTTAAGGATGTATGTCATGGATAGACAAACTCACTAGGAGGACTATTTATATTTGATCAATTTTTCCTACAACAATGGGTACTACAGTTTGATTGGTATGTCACCTTTTTAGGCTTTGTATGGTCATCCTTGTCATATACCTTTGAGTTGGGATAGGCTAGAGGATTTTATTATGTTAGGTCCTCAGATACTTCAAGATATGGAGTAGCAAGTGGAGCGTATCCATGAGCATGTGACCATAGCTCAAGATAGGCAAAAGAAATATGTAGATGCTCGTAGAGTGGACAAGAAGTTTGCAATTGATGTTAAGGTATTTCTGAGAGTGCATCCATAGAAGAGTCTGATCTGTTATGGAAAGGGTTCAAAGTTGGCACCTTGTTTTGTTGGCCCTACTGAGATTCTTGAGAGGATAGGACCATTTTCTTACTATCTTGCTTTATCACCCATCTTATCTCGTATCCATGATGTTTCATGTTTTAGTACTTAGATAGTATATTTCAGATGTTGCACATGTACTTGATTGGAATGCTTTGTATGTAGAGGATAGACAATTGGCTTTGGACCTCATTCACATACTTCAACGGTGAGATCTGACCCTCAGGGATCACACCATCTAGCACATAAGGGTCCAATGGGACCCTATTGATGAGTTGTCAATGACTTGGGAGGACACAATGAGATTATGGGATTTATATCCCTATTTGTTTGTAGGCTTCCAAGAGTAAGCCTAATTCTAGGAGGTGGATGTAGTGCCCACCCATAGTTTGCTTTTTAGTTTTATATTGTCAAACTCTTTTAGGACACTTTTATGTGTGTGTTGATTATTTTAGTTATTATGTGGTTTTGGATGTATGGTCCATTACATGGTGATTTGATGATTGGATAATTATGGACATTATATATTTGCAGTTAGATAATGTTACTTACTTTGATGATGATTGTTTATATGTTTAAAATAATATTTATGGTTATGATTTTACTTACCCCATACTTTCATGTGTGTGGTTATCATGTATGCTTTTACTTCCTATTTGAAATGTTTGATATGGTTGAGGGATGGAGTCATATTTACCTACTTGTGGGGTCCACACGATGTCCCAATGCCTTCCATTATTTGTTATTGTATCATCTTAAAATGGAAGCACTTCCATGTTAAGAGCATTTATCCCTCCAATTAAATGGTTTGGGGTCATATCGGATGCCTTGAATTGATCTTTGCTTTGATTTGGCTTTCTCCCCACTTTCCACTTCTTTTCTACTTCATTCTAGGTGAAATTAGGGTTAGGATCTTAAGGATTCTTCTGAATTTCCCTCTTTCATGGCTCTTATTTCTAGGTAGGACTTAAAAATAGGTCCTCCTAGACTTCATCATGTTCATCATAGGATTTTGTGCCTCTCCCTGGCACTCTACCCTATTCTAGCATCATTTCTAGGTCTCTGGGCACCCCCGAGACCTCTTGTTTCTCACTTTGACTGAGACCCTAAAATTTGTGCCCTTAAGGTCAAATTCGACCTAAAGGGGTCAAAATTGACCTACAGGGGTCAAGGTTGACCTCAACCCTAACCTATTCAGGTTCAAGCTCATCCTTGACCCTGGGTTCAAATTTCAAGGTCCTGGGATCTCCGATTGTCAGGTTTCAGAAATAATTGTTTTCCCACTTCTGGGTCCGCTGTTTTGATCTCCGAAATGGTAAACTCTTAAATTATATTTAATTTAGGTCCATTCCTAAAGGGTTGAGGTCTAATTGGAATTTAATTCCCCAAGGTAGCCCCTCTAAAGGATTGTGCCCTATATCACTATAAAAGGAAGCCTTCCTCTCTCATTTTCACATCAAGTTTTGTGAGAACATCTCATCTTCAAGCAATTTCATGATCAAGCTCTCAAGATTTTCTCAAGGTGATCAAGCAAGCATTCCATTAAATCAAGAATTTCATTCAAGCAAGCATCCATTCAAGCATTCAAGTCCTCTTCTCCATCCAAGTTCTCCATTGAAGATCAAGGATTCAAGCATTCAGGCTATTGAAGGGATTTGATTCAAGCATTCAAGATTCATCATTCAAACCCTAGATCTAGCCATCATAATGGTGTGATCTTCCTTCAAAATCCTTTTGTTCATCTTCAAGATCCATTTCATTCTTCCCTCAAGGTGGATTCCAAGCATACAATCATGGAGGTTTGATTTACATTTGTTGATGTTATGTTCAAGCTTTCATATCAACATACTTGATTACATTTCAAATACAATTGCATAGCTTCATTGTTAGATCTACTTCTACTACTTGCTAGCATTCTCCATTTCAATTTCAATATTAAGGTTGATTCCAAACTGGGGTTTGACCAAGGCAAACCCCCCAAACAAATAAATAAAACCATTTTTCTTGCAGGTACAGGTGTGGAATTTCAAATCTGAGAATAGATTTGGATACCCTTTTCGCCGAACTTTCAGGATCTACGAATAGAATCAGAATTGGACTTCAAATAAAGAATGTAGTATTTGACCTTTTATGAGGGTCAAACTCGACCTCACACCTGACCTGGTCAAGTACAACCTTGATTTTGACCCAAATCAAATCTCAGAAAAAGATTTATGGGTTTTGTAGATCTCGCAGTTTCGGTTCAAAATTGTAGGAATCAACTATTTTTTAGATCGTTTGACAGGGTTTTCAGTCGATTATTTTTTGGAGGTAAGTACCTTTATTTCTTAATTTCAATATTAGTCATCTACATTTACTTTCCATATCAATACAATTCAAATGTAAGTGTAAAATATTGGTTTTGGGGTCTCTTTTATGTGCAAACCATTGTTTTAGGACACCATCCATATTTTATCCTTTACAGTTATATATACATGTATGTACATACTTCTCTTTTATGTAGGTTTGTAGGTATCGGGCATCAACTTCCCTGAATTGTTAGGATGAGCATGCCCTATCGCAAGTCTCAATGGTAAGAGAGGGGAGATGATGTTCAAATCCAAATCCCAATCCAAGCCATTCTATTGTCTTGAAATAGTGGACAAGTTTCTCATATTTTACCCTTCCCAAATTCGTCCAGGTGACGTGAGTTCATAGTCTTTCCCTTGAGCATGGTTAATATGGTTTTATTAGTTCAATTTATTTTTGGTTGGTTCGTATGTTTGTTATAATCGAATAATTTATTTAGATTAATTATGTGATTTAAATAAATTAGATCTTAGTATATATAGTTATTTTAAATATGGAAGTATTTAATTAATATAAATTAATTAGATACATTTATTAAATTAAAAGATTTAATTAAAAGCTTATTTGTGGAAATAAAAGTGTTTAATTAATGAAAATTAATTAAATACACTTTCTTAAAGATTTAATTAATTATCAAAGTTCAATTTTTCAAATAAAAGATAATTGATTAATTGAAAAAAAATTATCATGTGGAAAATAACTTTAGACTAGATAATATTAATTTAATTTAATTTAAATGCAATTCAGTTACAAAAATCAATTAGAATAAATAAATAAAAGAATTAATTAATTGAGAATTAAGTGAGTTGACATAAGCAAGGAAGGCAAAATACTTGAGTTACAAATTGGAATTGAGGGAATTATGGAGTTGATGAAAATAAGGTTGTTGAGTTGAGTTGAGTTTCAAAATTTGCATGGTTGAGTTCAATTCCTATATTGGAAAGGCTTGGTCATTGTTCTCAACACATAGGTTTGAAGATTTAAGTGAAGGAATCAAATTGGAGAATTTTTCTGTGAAAGCTTGGATTTTTCTGTAGATGTTGGAGATTATGTATATTTTAATATGTAATTTATGGTCATTGTGAAAGCTTGGATTTTTTTATAAAGGATTTTTCTCCATCATATTTATTCAATTGGTGGTTTGAGGTAGGATTTAGAAACTCTGGTAGTGTCAATTCTGGTATTTCTAAAAGATTGTCATCTGTGTGCCTGTTAGATCTGTGTATTTTGGTTGTTTTATGATTTTCCTTTCATGTTGAATTTCTGGAATTAATTGTAGAAAATTTGGTGTTTGTATGAATTTCATAATTAAATTTTGTTTTATATTCAATTAGGGTTTGAATTGATAGTATTGTTAAAATTCAGAATATTTTTCGTATGTGAATTCCTCTTTGTTAAAATCTATGAAAGAAATTGTGTCTAGCAAACCCTAGGTTGAAAACCTATAGAATATTATTTTTAGAAAATTAGATCTAGAAAGGGTTTGAAGGAATTATTAAACAGAGCTCTAGAAATTGAAATTAATAGTTGATTGTAAAAAAACCCAGATTAAGTCAAATAAGGAAATTAGGTTATCAATTTGTTTGTGTAAAAAAATGTATATGTCTTTGTAGTTGATAAAAAAAAAAATACAACATATATTATTCTTATATATATATATATATATATATATATATATATATATATATATATATATATATATATATATATATATATATATATATATATATATATATATATATATATATATATAAAATACACATATGTATTTCTATATTTCATTTTAAAAAAAACCTTGCTGGAAAAATTAGGTACATACAAAACGTCTATCAGGAAAAAAAAATATAAAATTAAAATAAATAAATAAAATTAATGTTGTGGATGGGGACACCACCCCCGCCCACAACAGCTACTGCTACCAAGGTAGGAAGGTTTTTGGATGGCAGCCCTTGACTACCGAGGTAGCAAGGCTATCAGACGATAGACCTTGGCTGTCGAGGTAGCAAGGTTGTCGAATGACAGTCCTTGGCTACCGTACAACATCTAGGCCTGCCCCATACCTTTTGCAGTATGGGTTGTTTTAAAAAATAATTATTTTTAAAAAATATATAATATATTTATTTATATATATAATATTAAATAAAAATATATATATCCCTATGGTATAAGCATCGGGATCTACCTGCATCTAGATGAAGCAATAAACATAGCCAAAATATCAGTAGCCACCCGATATCTACTGTTGTTATCAATAAACTCACTTTCAAGTACCCTGTAGATAACCTCACAACAAAATCATAAGTTACCATCATCATCCTTTTTATCTATCTCATGGTAACTTTCCATGCAAAAGCCACCCACAGCTTGGAACTTCTTAGTCGAATAGAAGTTATCATTTAGGGAATCAAAAAGCCTATGGAAGGTGACCTGTTAAGAGCCTTACTTTGGCCCAAGACTAAGTATACTCTTATACCCAGTCAAATGAACCTTTCGACTGACAAAGTCATGAATCTTGTAGTAACTGTAGCATTAATAAATCATAAAATATGATTGTTCAGCTACCCATAGGATTTACTCATTTGTCATTTACGTTGGAATATGTGATGAAATATAGACAAAATTCCAAATGATTAAATTATTTCTTCAATTTTTTTGAAGAATTATCATTTCCAAAGTAGCATATATTGAAACACTCATATTTAAATAATCTTCAGGTAATGGCAATTAGAATTTACAAGGTTGCGTTAAGGATATCCAACCTTTATGAAAAAGAAATATATTATAAATAATTAGGATGATGACATGAATATAGACTCTTTTCAAGATTAGATTTTAAATAATAAGACTAAATTAATAGATGGAAATAATTGCCAGAACAAGATGGTACACTAGGTGGATGTGTAGAAACATATGTAATAGAAACTTTATATATTGCATAGAAATAGAAATTATATATTTAGTACATGTTGCATTGTAGATAAGAAGATTAAAGCTTCAAGAGAGGTTGGACTCATTAGAAGGGACAAAATCTTTATGGATAGATAAATTTATTATGTTGAAGTCTTCACACTGGCAGAGTGTAAACACTTATGCTCTTTGAGTTGTGAGACTTCAACATCAAGTTATGCCTACTTTCTGTGCTCTTATTATGTTGCTATATATATATATATATATATATATATATATATATATATATATATATATATATATATATATATATATATATATATATATATATATATATATATATATATATATATATATATATATATATATATATATATATATATAAACACACATACATCCACTTTTAAATCTATTAGTGTTTGCAGCCCCAATAATCCTATTTAAACATATTTTAATCAATAGAAATAAGAATTCATTTAAATATACACAAAAGGAAGAAGAATGGTGAAAAGAGAAAATTAAGGGGTACTCAGTATGGATAAGTAAGGTACTCTTTATATTAAAGAATATAGTAGATTTAAATTTATATTATTGTTTGGAACTAATAGTATAGAAATAGAGATAGCATGTATTGGTGATTTCTGTGCAGGAGCAGAGTCAGATACAGGAAGGAAATTAACATATGGACATATTAAAGGAAGAGAGGTAACATAGATTACACAATATCATTGTACCATTGTATTTTAATTTTGAAGTCAGAAAAGGGAAATAGGAAGAAAAGCTAAGGGAAGGCCCTTAGAATGACTATTTAGTATAGTCCTTGTAAATGAAGGAATCCCTTCATAATGAATGTTGTAATAAACTTTTTTCTATTGGGATTTGGCTCCGAGCTAGACTGGAGGTTTTCTTCTCCGTTCTTTCCTACTAGTGCCCGCAGTGAATGGAGAATCATGTACATTTTTTATTAATAAAATATGACTTAAGCCTTTTACCGATCAAAAAAATAAAATAATAAATATATATATATATATATAATAGAAAATAATAAAATATTATATATATATATATATATATAGTTGTATATTAGTCAATATATATAAACAAAACATATATGTATATATTTATAGTTTGGTTAATTTAGTAAACTTTGCTTTTCTTATCAGCGTGTAATATTGTTAATATGAAAATAATTTATCAATGGCATTCTTATTTTGACAATATCGTAAATAAATATTTTTGTTTCTAATTAAATGGAATTGGGTGATTAAGTTGAAATTTCTTTAATTAAATTTATGATTAAATTATATTGTCTTTAGTAATTTTAAACCTAGGATCAATTTATTTTAATAATGTTATAAATTAATTTATTCAATGTTAGAATTTAATACAATAATTGTAATTATAGTTTGTTAGTGATTATTTAATAGATTAATTTTTGTAATGGAACTTTACAAATTAGTTTATTTATTAAATTCTATTGCATGTTTATTTTCTTCCTTCTTCATTTGGGTTAGAAGGGAATCTTTTACGTCAGCCTATTAGGACTGTTACCAGAGACGGGGTTAGGGTTGTTGCATTTTATTTTGTTTGTCTTGCATACTTCTGTGGCAGTTGATCTTCTTGTGACCCAACCTTATGGAAATTGATTTTTATGATGGAAATTGGGTATTGTGTGTTCTTGTTATTCTTTGGAACCAAATTTGGATATTATGATTTATGATGACCTTGAGTTATGGTTTTGAGATTATGAACCTAGGGTAGGTTATCTAGTTGTTAAAGGGGAAGTGGCTTGCTTTGGACGCATTGGAGCCTGAAAGTGGCTACCTGGGTATCCTTAGTAGGTTACTTAATCAAGTGATAATATAAATTAAATAGGGTAAAAATAAATTAATAAGATAATAGTTTCCTCGCCCATGCCTCAAGTGCTAGTATAGGTTAAGGATGGGAGTGTGAGAAGATGTTTGCCCATATAGTATTGATGGTGAGTCTAGCATGATCATTTATCCTTGTCTACACAGGAAGATTTCAGATTCTGCATATGATCACACTTGGGAGTCAGGGTCTAGTGAGATCATTCCAAGGGGTTGACATATGTGATGACACTTCCCTAATTTTATCTTATGTTTCCTACATGTGTTGGTTGCCTATGGATTAGTATATGTACCTTTGATTTTGAGACATACCCTTGAGATAGGAGCTTATAGGACCCTTTCTTAGTTTTACCTAATTGGTTTGGTATTGTTATTTGAGTGGGATCTAATGTTATCTCTTGAGCACGGTGGGAGTGGAAGCACAAGTTTCCATGAGATCAGGAGGTAGTGATTCTTTTACCATTTGAGACTCTGGTGTTCCTATACCAGTGTTGGATAATCCTTTTTTATAGTTTATTTCCATCATATCTTCTTGGAGACTTATTCTTGTACTTTATTTATTTATACTTTGTATTTAATTATAATTACATACCTTGGGACTTACATAGTGGATGTTGGAGATTATGTATACTTTATTATTCAGATGTATTTATGGTGTGATATGTAGATGACTTAGATGATTTAGATGATTATTGTAATTAATAGATGCAATTATATTTACGTAGTTTCTTCATCAAGGAACCCTTGATATTTTTAATTTGAAATTGAGATTACGTTTATGTGTATTGATAGATTTTATGTTTTACTTCTGCTTGTTAATTCATTATTGTTTGTAAAATCTAAAAAAAAATTATTCTGCAAACTTAGTAACATGTTTTAGGTTAATATCTCCTGGGTTCCCTAGCGGGACATTACAAAGATTGGATATTACAGGAAAAAATTGTTATTTCTACAAAACGCAATAGAGTCCAAGACATCAATTCCAAGGTAAGGAATCACTCATACAAAATGATGAATTAATGAAGAAAGGTTTATGATTCAACTGCAAAGAACCTTGCAGGGAACATAATCATCAATACAATAGATGACAAATGCACCAATAGAAAAAATCTTCTGATGAGGAGACAAATGAGATTGCTAGCAAAAGAGCAAGCCATATGAGCATAGATAATGCGAGATCAAGGGAATGTAAAAAACTCATTAGAAGCTATTCATATTCAGAAACTTGGATAGGAATTGTCACTACTTGAGGACAAGCAATATTTAGAGGGGAGGACTGTCATGCCCCATATTCAAAGCCCTGTTGTCAATATCCTTACCTTTTTCACATTCATTTTATGAAATATTTGAGAGACAAAATAAAGAAAATCAATGAAAACTTTTTCCATAAAAGATGTAATAATAACTAATAATATAAATATAATATAATATAATATAATAGGATCAAATATTTCCATTATTATAATATATATTATAATTTAATATTTTATATATAATATTATAATATATTACATGATAATAATCAAATGTTATCATTTATATAATATTAGATCACAATGTAACTCTATTTAAATATATATTACAATTTATAATATATCTTTGCCAACTTGTTGAATGTTTTAATAAGGCATATTCATAGCTAATGCAAGCAATGCCTTTTCTCCAAGAAAATAGAGGGTCCTAACCTTTGTGGGAAGGTCATCTCCCCCCTCCCCCTACCCACACAGATATAAGTGGGGGTAGAAAAGAACAAGGGGAAAGAGGATAGAATACAATCAACACTACAATATCTAATCAACACATAATTATTCTCAAAAAAATAAAAATATATGTTATAGTCAACATATATTACATGTGGATACTATATGAAGGATATATAACTTGGAGATTAAGATACTATTTATGAAGGATAATCAAATATGAATTTTTTTTCCTTTACTCATCAATGATTAAGGAGAAAAATCATGCTTATTGTTGCATGTAGTGATTAAAAAATTAGAGGCATATAAGAAATGAACCAAGAAAAGACAACAAAGGATTGTAACCAATTAGGGACACGAATAATAATTGTTCAACAGTCTAGAGTGTTGGTTCCCAAATAAACAGATTGGAAAGTTCTCAAAGTGTGTCAGGGTTTGTCTTCAAACTCTCCAACTGACTTGGCTGACTTGAAGGATCAATCAAATCTAATTGGAATCCTATGCACTTCAGGATCTATAGGACCTAGGTGGGTAGGCATATTCTCCAACTGAATCTCCAAGATTTAGAGTTTTTATAGCAAACATTTTTTTATCTTCCTTCTTAATCTTTACTACAAAGTGGCATATTCTTGAAATAAAAGATTAATTTGTTGATCACTTGGTTATAATTATTCTATATTTTCTCCTACAAATTATTTACTTCTACACTTATCTGATTCAATTCTATATATGCATCTTTTTCTACTCCATATTACTCCTACTTGCTTTAAATGAACGTAAAATTGATATTATTAAAAATTTCTATATTTCAAAGAATTAAGACTATCGTTATTGGGCATAGAGGTGCCCCTTATCAAACCCTCAAGTAAAAATCTATGAGATAATATTTTATCCTTTAGATAAATCATCAACCATCCAATTCTATCAATGTAGAGTGATTAAGTACACAACACATCAACCAGTCTAATTGATTTTAATTTCTCTTTCAGAAAGCCAATCAGACAAGAAACATAAGGACAACACTTTACAAATGCTTCTTGATATTCAGATTAATGTGAAGGATAAATAACCTCTCTACACGAGTTTTTAAAATGGCAATTGATTCTTAAAATTAATAATCACAAAGGACCAATTCAACAAGAAAATAACTCCATACCACAATTGTAGAAAAAGGAAATTGGATCTTTGTATTACTTTAAAAAATAGAGTACAATGTATCTGAGTATCTTTTTTATATATCTAGTTGCTATGCTATCATTCTATATCTATATCCAAAATACGGTCTTGGTTTCTCCTTTATAGAAAATGAGGAGAAGCAACAAGCTTCAGACTGTTTACAATAGTGCCTCTTCATAACTAAAAAAAATTCTTAACAATCTACAACTTAAAATATGTTTGCAAAAAACATTAAAATATAATTATAACCAAAGAAACAACATGATTAACATTACGGAACATTGAACTCAAGGTTTGATTCATCATGCATTCCCTTGCCAGCCTATTCATCTTCCTTGAGAACCCGCTTCTTCTTTTGGGAAGGCGTCTTGATCGACTTCAAGTATTCTTGTACCCATTCTACAATTTGCATATGATTTGGCCATTGATAATGTAAAACATATGGAATATTTAGTAAATGATCCTTCCATCTCCTCTCTATAATCTCTCTTGCTTCAACTATGAACTTTGACAACTTGTTCTATAACACAATTATCATGTCAAGAGATATATTAAACTTAGAAACATTAAAATCTCTATCTTCTTTAAAATTGGAAATAGTCTTTGGGACCATGTCCTTGTATTCTAACTTTCATTCTCTTCACACGATCCTCTTTATCAATGAACTCTAGGATTGTCCAATGTTTGATAGTATGAAAAGAAGACAATTTTTCTTATATCCTTCCTTCTTTCTATTCAATATAACTTATCTGTTTTATGTTAATATCAATCATCTCCTTTGTTTCCTTAATCTCAATAGGTGCATCTAGATCCCTTTGAGTTACTTTGTAAAGTTTAATCAGATTGAAGTGAGATGGCTTCCACCTTCTGGAGAGATCATGTAGTCAGGGCTTATGTTTAGCAAATGTTTTAAAAATTTCTATCAAAGTATGATACCCTTTATATGCATCATCACATTTACTAATCACCAAATCAACTATGTATGCTAACACATGTTCTAAAGTATTCAATACATGCTTGGGAATTTCTTTCACAAGCTTCTCTTCCATAATCTTATCAATTTCTTCTTTTAATACTTTATCAACTTTTTCCTCACCTGGCACAAAAGGGGTGTCCTTATGCAGTACCAAAACTTTGCTCTAGTTATTACCCTTGAATCCTTGCAGTTCCTTTTTCAAAGAACCATTACTAAGATACATTTCATTTATAACCTTATTCATCTCTACTTCTCTAGTTTGTATCTTCTCAATTTTTTCTTGCACATGTTTAACTTGGTCTTTGTTAAACATTTCTTTGTGCATCAGTTGTGTAGTAGCTACTAGAGGATGAGTATCTTCCATTGTTTGTACAACTGCATTACCATCAACTCCTTTAATAATATCAATTAATTTTGGCTTATGAGGCCCCTTGAAACTTTCCCATGTAGCCAAAGTATATATTTAAGGATTATATCCTAACCCAACAATCTTCTCCCCAGCATATCAAATTCTACAACAAATGTAGGATCATCTTTCTTTCTAACTTGGTCAAGTAAGAAATGATGTTTAAGAGACAAACTGAGAACATATAACATATCCCTTTTCTAAATCATTTTTCTAGCTTCATCTAAAGTACAATTTACTTCATCCAAATTCATTTATCTAAGAAGTTGATTAACAACTTCTTCATGCTTTTTTATGAGCCCAATTTTTGGCATGTTTTGGGATATGTTTTTAGTATTTTTATATCTTTTATTATGTTTAACTAAACATTAAGTAGTGATTATGAAAGTTATATATAGACTTTTATACTTAATATAACAAACTTATTATGATAATTCTTTGATAGCATTTCTATGGTTATTGCTTGATGTTTTATCAGTTTGATGAAAGATGTGTGACTTGTGACTCTATGAGATAAAATGACTTTCCTGTAACCACTATTGTTCATCTTCCTGTAGCCATATGTGAAATATTGTTTGTTTGAAGTCAATACCTAATGAATGTATGAATGAAATAATATATCATTTAATGAGTTGGATGTGTTGAGCTGACCCTTTGTCGTAGGAGTAGATGTTAGTTATTGCATGTACCAAGTCTCAAGGAGAATATTTAGCCTCTACTAGGTTGTTGTAGGATTGATTCAAAGTAGACTGGTTCAATAACAAGAAATGAGGAGACAGCTAAAGAGTTATCCACCATGCAAGGGAAGTGTTCTAGGAATCCAACAAAAGATGCCTTGGTGACACACAAATCTAGGATGGTGGTGCATTAATTATTTCAAATTGATTTGACTCAGCTCACTCTCTTGTGTCCACTTCTTCAATGTAAAGGTTGAGTTGTAATAAATGTTTCCCCATTTTTATGGGAAAGGTTAGTTAGTTGTTAGGTTTCAATTCTAAATAAATAGCTTTATTCTCCTTCAAATAAGGGTTGGAAGATTACTATTGTATTAGCTTTAGTTGTAAGTTGTGAGTTGTGAGTTGTGAGTAATGTAATTTTTAGTTTCAATTCAATAAAATAATTTCATGGAGTTTGTAGTTTAATCTATTGTGTACTTGGGACAATATCTAAGGGGGCCCACTTAGGGAAGCCATCTATTTTTTCCATTTTTGCAATTAGAATAGCCATACTTCATTTTCCTACAACTTCAGTGTGACTGTTCCTATAGCTGGAAAAATTAGAGAGTTTTCAACTATTCATGTAACCACTAAGGACGGAGCAATTAATGTCTTCAAGACTAAGTTTAGTTTTCATTTTGAGAAGTAGTTGTTAGTTGAAGTTTGTTTCTAGCAATTTCAATTCTAGCATGGTATTTTCAAGTAAGAACACATGTCTCAAATAGGCAGTTAGTGCATATACTTTGCAGACCCATTTCAAGTCTAAACTTCCTTGGGTTGACAATCAAATGATGTCCTTAAGTAAATTATGAGTGCTAGTTGTGATATTTGATCCCTGAGTAGAGGAATATATGTTCCTAGTTAATAACCTGATTAAGGAAACTACACTTGGATTGACCAAATCCTATTAATCTGAGTTTCTTCTTCTATTCAAAGTCTTTCATCTTCATTTGAATCCAAAAATCCTTAAATTCTAGTGTATGAATGAAATTATCATCTCAAAAAACCTATTAGAAATATCCTCCCTTTCATCAATGAGGTCAATTGGTTCCTCTACATCAAGAAGTTGAGCATCATAACCATGTATTTCTTCTTGAAAAATTAGTGGAGAAGTAGGTTGGTTAACTTCCTCCTCATTTCCATATTCCTTCAATGTTCTTGTAGCTTCTTTAGTTTCTCCTTCTCCTTTTGAATCTTCATATGGTACAATAGGAACTTCCTCATCCTTTTTCTATTTTTTAGGAGGTGGAGACTTGGTAGCACTATCAGAATCTGAAACATGAATAATTATTTTTCTGTGCTTTTTGGGAGGAGGCTCAACCTCTTATGGAATACTTTCTGTAGATTTTCGATATAAATTTTCAAAATCTATGATACATAATTACATCCTCATTACCTCATAAATATGATCATGGTGAAAATGAGGTTGTCCTTTCATCACCTTTTCCTCTTCTAATTTCTTCAATTTATCCCATTTCTTCAACATCTACATAACCTCCTAAGGATCTGTGTGATTATGGGAAAGTTCTTTTGTCATATCAAATTGATGTTTAAATTCTCTTATAAAAGAATGAATATGATCCTCAGGGTCAAAACTCCTCCTTTCACCATGATTCAACTGATACACCTTCAAACATTATTGTAGCTTCTCAAGGGAGTTAAGACCAATAGACAATCCTACATACCTAACCACATGGTGTAATAATTTTCCCTTCTTCCTTGGTTCATTTACTTCCTTTTCAAACCACAACATCTACCAAACCAATTCTAAAAAGGAAATCCTCTTAGATACAAAAATTGGTAATTCATGAGGAGCTTGTTTACATCCATACACTCTAATTAGAATTGCATCATCGTTAATGATGCATGAGCATCTTGGGTTCTTGGAAATCTTGCATCAACCTAAAAAAACATTTAGTTTCATTATGTTCATGTTTTCCAGTTTGAGAGTGATGCAGGGGTCATTCATCTTTAAGATATTTTGGTTGCGGTCTTGGAATCTTGTCAAGGACTCTTTGTAGTATTTATCTTTCAGATTGCACCTCATTTGGTTCGATACTATTTGAGTTATTCAAGTTTTCATTTCTCTGTGACTCATACTTTGTTCCTTTGGTTACCTGTTCATGGTGATCCTGTTCGCGGTCATGTGTTCATGAGTTTCTTTAGTTGCAGTCATCAGTTATTAATGTGGGCCTATTTGAGATCCTTTTCCTTTGATCACATCATTTTTGGATCGAATACCTTATGTTTGGATTCTTTTGGTTGCTTTAGGTGGTGTGTTCCTTTCTTGCCTAAGATGACCTTGGAGATTATGTGTGCAATCATTGCTCATTGATTGTTAATGTGTGTGATCATGGTGTATGATTGTTGGGTCGCTTATGGACCTAAATATATGTTTATGCCTTCTCTCTTTTCTTTTGGTGGTCTTGATTCAAGGGAGGATGAGGACAGGGGCGCCCAAAGTCACACCCTAATCCATATCTACCTTGTAGAGATCACACACGGAAGAAATAACACACAAATGAGAGAGAGAATGTAGATCAACTCTTTATATTTATTTAAATAGATTCATACATGTCAGGTTGTAAGGCCTTCTTGGTTAGGGCTAGATATTAAAATTCAAGTACAATAGTCCTCCAACATGTGAGGATTCAAAAACTATCTTCAATCTTCTAACTTATATCTTCTAAAACTTATGTCCTAAAACTATAATCAAAGATTGCAATATATATAAGAGGCTATCGAACAAATCGGCCTTCAAATCCACCATTAACAAAAGGAACAACTAGATCTAGGTCCACATGCTTCCCAATGATAGATACCAGCATTAAATCTATGACCATAATTAAGTGCACAAGTCAACCTCAACAAAAAACTAAAACAAACAACTTGGTAAGCAAGGATAACCAAGTGCTAGGAAAAGATAACTGAGCGCCACGGAATTAATCAACCAATCTTGGTTAACGAAGGAACCGAGCAACTACCGAGCCAACTCGATCAAAGCAGGACCTGAGCAAACACAAGAAAACTCAAACTTGTTTTTGGTGACACAGGATTGCCAAGGACCTGAGATGCTCCTGCATCAGACACCTGAGGTTATTTGAAATGATTCTCTAAATCATGCAGCATGTACAACCTGAGCTGAATCCAACTCAGTTTGTGAAATCCATGAACTATCTTCAATCAGTTTGTTCTACTTTACCAGATATTCCATATATTGTTTTCCTCTTCTACTTCTGCCAACTCTTTGTTCCAAAATCTACCCAACTTCTTCTATCTTTTTCTTAGGATAATCATTCGGTACTGTCATTTATTCATCTGATTCATGGTACTCATACAAATCAGAAATGTTGAATATAGGTGATATATCCATGTCATTAGGTAACTCGTCTCATAAGCATTTCCACTGTCAAATTTTCTCAAAATCTTGCAAGGACCAAACTTCTTCATTTTCAGCTTTCCATATGTTCCAACAGGAAATCTTCCTTTCTTCAAATGAACCATTACATCATCACTAACTACAAAATTCTTGTGTCTTCTTGATCTATCAACTTTGTCTTTGTATTTCTGATTAATTTTCTCCAACTTATGTTTCACATCTTCATGCAATGTCTTCATGAACTAAGCAAACTTTACTCCTTTAGCACTTCTCTTTTCTTCATCAACAATATCCCTCAAATCTGATATACCTCTCAGTTGTATTCCATTTACAATCTCAAAAGATTTTTTTCCAGTACTCCTATCCACTAGATTATTATATGCAAACTTTTCTTGTGCCAACACAGAATGCCAATTACTCGGTGTGTCTCCAACTAAACATCTTAAAATATTACCCAAGCTTTTATTCACAACTTTTGTTTGTCCATCATTCTGTGGGTGAAATGTAGAACTATACCTCAACTTGGTGCCAAAATTTCTCCAAAGATTCTTCCAAAAGTATCCAACAAATTTACTATCTCGGTCAGAGATGATACTCCTCGGTAATCCATGTAATCTGACAATTTCCTTAAAGAAAAGATCTGTTAGATGTACTACATCTGATGTCTTTCTATAGGGTATAAAATGTGCCATTTTAGAAAATCTATCCACAACAACTAATATAGAATCATTACCTCTCACTTTCTTCGGTAATCCAAGAACAAAATCCATATTGATATCAATCCAAGGTTTCTCAAGAACATAAATCAGTGTATACAATCTAGTATTCTGACTTACTCCCTTTGCAACTTGACAAATTCCATAACTTTTCACAAATTTCTAAACATCCTTATATAATCGAGGCCAAAAGTATTTCTCCTTAAGAAAAGTTAGTGTCTTGTCAACACTGAAATGTCCATCCAAACCACTACTATGTTTCTCCTTTATCAAATTAGTTCTCATTCATCCTCTCGGTATACACAACTAAATACCTTTAAACAACATACCTCCTTGAATGAAATAGTCTTCCCATTTAGTACTCAGTTGATCTTGAATAGGTGCTATGCACTTTCTCCATGGCTCAGAAAAATCAGGATCAAATTCATATGAATCTCTCATGTCATCAAAACCAAGAACTTCAATTTTCATCTCAGTCATCAAAGATCTTCTTCTACTTAATGCATCTGCAACTCAATTAGTGACTCCACTCTTATGTTTTATCACAAATGTATAACTCTGCAAATATTTAACCCATTTCATATGTCTCTGATTCAACTTATTCTGACTACAAAAATACTATATAGTTTTATGATCGGTATACAACACAAATTCACTTGGTATCAAATAATGTCTCCATTTCTTCAGGGCGTGAACAATAGCATATAATTCTTGATCATACACAGAATATTTTCTTTTGGCATCATTCAACTTTTCACTAAAGAAAGCAACAGGTTTACCTTCTTGACTCAACACAACTCCTATTGCACTACCACTTGCATCACATTCCACTTGAAATACCTTATTGAAATCAAGCAATAATAACATAGGAAATTCAACAACCTTCTACTTCAGAGTCTCAAAACTTTTATCAGCTCCATGTGTCCACTTAAATTCTCTTTTATCTCCTCTCATAGTCTGAGTCATAGCATTACAAATTGAACTAAAATTCCTGATGAACTTTTGGTAAAAAATTTCCAAACCATCAAATGATCTTACCTCACTAGCATTCTCAAGTGTAGGCTGATTCAAAATAGCTTGAACCTTTTCAGGGTCCATTTTCAAACCATTAGCTAAAATCACAAATCCCAAATACACAATCTCCTCTTTCATAAAAGAACACTTTTTCAGATTAATCAGCAACTTTTCTTCTTTCAACCTCTACAATACTTGTTTAACATGAAACAAATGTTCTTCTCTGGTCTTATTGAATATCAGAATATCATCTAGGTATACAATCACAAATTTACCTAAAAATTTCTTCAAAACTTCATTCATCAATCTCATAAAAGTACTTGGTGCATTAGTTAAACCAAAAGGCATAACCAACCACTCATACAAACCTTCTTTTGTCTTAAAATAAGTCTTTCACTCATCACCTTATCAAATTATGATCTAATGATATCCACTTTTCAAATCAATTTTGGTAAAATACTTTGCTCTAGTCAAACTATCCATTATGTCATCCATTCTCAGTATAGGAAACCTATATTTCACTATTATTTTGTTGATTTCTCTAGAATCCATACACATTATCCATTCTCTGTTCTTCTTAGGTGCCAATACAGTTGGTACTGCATAAGGACTTAAAATTTCTTAGATCAAACCTTTCTGCAACAATTCTTGAATCTATCGGTTCCATTCATGATTCACGATAGGTGTTAATGAATGTGGTGCCTTATTCGGTAAACTAGCTCCAGGGATTAAATCCATACAATGATCAATGCTTCTCTTCGGTGGAAAACCATTAGGTACATTATCAAAAATTATCTCTCTATACTCAGTGAGTAACTTATCAATCTCTTCGTAGATGTTATCCTTTGTTTTCTTACTTAGTTTGTTAGGAATCATAGCAAAACATACATCATTCTTCTTCAAATCCTTAACAAACTTGTTAGAATAACTGAGAAGGGGTGGGTGAATTAGTTAGATCAGTTATCCTATAGTCTCAAATACAAAGATGTAATCCACAAAACAATTCAACCAAATTATGTAGCTTAGTAACAAAAAAAATATCAATCTGTCTGTTCACTTTACCGATAACCAATAATTATCCAAATGTGATTACCAACTAAATAAACTATGCAGTATGTAAAGTATGATAGCAAAACAATCATAACAAATAACACATAACACAATGATTTAACGTGGAAACCTTGTTAAGGTAAAAACCACCTAGGATCGGTAACCTAAAATAATTCACTCTTCTGAAGTGAGCTCGGTGAAGAGCCAAACCTGTTAAATGTTACAATACACACTATTAGGTGTGACCTGATTAGAGGATTTATCACTAACCCTTAACTTTTGACCAGCATTCACTATGGGGTCAACAAGATAACACTTTACATTCAATAGAATGTCATAGGGTAGAACATAAGACTGTCAAGTCCACCCGGTTAAGAGATTTTCTAAATCAATGGTTAAAATGATATAGTAATGATCTGATTCAAATACAACTCAATTGAAAATATTTAGATCTATGCTAAGCCCATAAATAATCCTCTGATCATTAATAAATTCACTTCCTCAATATCTCAACTTACTTTCACTTGATAAATGATTCTCTGACGCTCGGTAAAACTCTGTAGCTCAATTCTTCAATAACCAGTTTGATCAAGCATACATGAATATAGTCTTCACGCGAATTCTCTACAGTCTTCTTCCTCTAGCATAGTTTCAACAATGAAACTCATATCTCTTATATAGACAAGTTAATCATTTTCATATTAGCCATTAGATTTTGTCACTTAATCTTCTTTGTCCATTTTGCCTCTTAAACCTTCCTATGTAGATGTGTCCATATCATGTTTCAATCTCATCCTTTAGATCTTCTCTGAATTTAGTCAGTCGTGGATCTCATAACAAACTTCATCCTTAACCTCAAAATCATAACAATATATAGCTCATCATATTCAGTCGATTGTTCTTAGCATTTAATATTTTCATCCACATTCAGTTAATATAGAAATGTGTCGGTGATAACTAGTTAGACTATCTTGGTTAATATTGTCACTCGGTATACACTGCACTGGCTCGGTGTATACATAAATCTTTAATTACCGACCACATCTACTTGTTCAATTTCAAATCTCTTCTTCATAATAGATTAATGTAACATGCTCAAGTCAACAATATAAAGCCATAGATTCATCAATAAGTTACCCAATGTTTACCTTATCCTTATCTATAATATCCATCTTTTCCTCATGTAGATATCTCAGTTCTTCATCTTTTCCTCCTTCAACAGATGTTCAAATATTTGTAACTTAACATGATAAGTACTGTCAAGACTAGTTAACATCAATGACAACATATTGACTAATTTAATCATCTTACATATCATTTCAGTACTCAGTGATCTCTAATCATTGTTCCTTTAGTCCATTCAGGTATTCAATCAGTTGTAGTTCATCAATCTCTCCCTCTGGCATTGATGGCAACACAAGCAATATGAAAATATGTCATACACATACCAAACATGTATTCTACAACTATGTAAGAAAATTTTGTAGCTTGGTAAGCTCAAATTTAATATGTTTAATCATTACAAAACATAACAGCATTATAAGTGCAGACTCTCCCTACGAATTTGATCTTTTTAGTTCTCATATTCCCTTTGTTCTCAGCAACAAATATGTCTCTCCCTTTCTTTGTGTTCTTATTAACTAATTTTCTATATTCATTCTATCTCCCTTTGACAAAAATGCCAAAGAAAATATAAAAATAACTCTTCAGTAGCCAAGTATTCCTTTGTTGTTCGGTTCATATCATGTACCTTCAGTGTACAGATAAACAAATTTATGTTCCAGCTTCTACAATCTTTCACAACCTTAGACAAAATCCAAAGTGTGAGTGATGTGCATCAACATGAATGATCTTCTAATAAGTATAGGTTGATGCAACCTTCAGATCACCTTAGTGACCAGTAGATAGGGGACGAACCCCAAGTCTAGTCCTCAAATATTCAAATGTATCCTTCGGTAATGGTTTTTTAAAGATACCAACAAGTTGTTCCTTAGATGTTACAAATTCCAGTTTCACTTGCTTCTCTTGAACTTGTTCTCTCAAGTAGTGATACTTAATAGATATATGCTTTGTTTTAGAATGCATCACAGGATTCTTGGAAATATTTATTACACTAGTGTTGTCACAATATATAATCACCGGCTCAGTGATTACCTCATTCATTCCTTCCAACACTTGTCTGATCCAAGCAATATTAGAACAATTTACAGCAGCAACAACATACTCTGCTTCAGCAGTAGACTAAGAAATGCATGCTTGTTTCTTGCTAATCCAAGTCACAAGACTTTCCCCTAAAAGAATGCTCCACCGATTGTGCTCTTCTGGTCATCTATGTTTCCAGCCCAATCTACATCGGTGTAAACTTTAAGTTCTAATTTGCCTTCCAATGTGTACCATAATCCATAGTCCTCTATTTTCTTCAGATTTCTCAAAATTATTTTTATTGCAACCATATGTGAATCTTTAGGATTGGCAAAAAATCTACCCACAATCCCCACTGCATGTGCAATATCAGGCCTATTGTGTACAACATACATCAGTTTACCAATCACAGATTGGTACAGAGTCTAAATTACTTCTCCAGATTCATCATCCTTTTTCAATTTACATCCAGTGACCATTGGTGTTCCTACAGGTTTAGCATCTTCCTTGCCAAAATTCTTCAATACTTCTTTAATGTATTTTGATTGAGTGATGAAAATCCCATCTTTCTGTTGTATAATATGCAAACCTAGAAAGAATTAAATCTCTCCAAACATTGACATCACAAATTCCTTTCTCATTTCATCAGCAAAATATTTGCAAATCAGATCTTGTCCTCGAAAGATTATATCATCAACAAATATTTTAACAATCAAAATGTTATCATTAGAATCTCCTTTCATATACAAATTATTGTTTTCACTAGTTCTTACAAAGCCAATACTGATAAGATAAGAATGTAGTCTTTCATACCATGCCCTCAGTGCTTGATTCAGTCCATATAAAGCTTTGTGCAGTCTACATACCATGTCTTTTTTATTTTGATCAACAAACCCTTCTGGTTGTTCTATGTAGACCTCCTCTTCAAGAATTCCATTCAGAAAAAGTTGATTTCACATCCATTTGATATACCTTAAATCCCTTATGTGCAGCATAAGCAAGTAATATGCGAACACCTTCCAGTCTAGCAATAGGTGCAAAGGCTTCACCATAATCAATACCTTCTTCTTGTGCATATCCCTTGCAAACAAGTCTTGCCTTATTCCTTGTAACTTCTCCATTCTCATTCAGCTTATTCCTAAAAATCCACTTAGTACCAATAACATTTTTATCCTTTGGTCTAAGTACCAATTTCCATGTCTTATTCTTTTCATTTTTTTCAATTTCCTCATTCATAGAATTTATCCATTCCTCATTTTCAAGTGCATCCCTAACATTCTTAGGCTCAAACTCACAAACTAAGCATGTGTTTTGTCTTAACTTACTTCGGGTCATCATACCATCTTGCTTATCTCCAATGATTTGATTGTCTAGATGATGTCTTCTAACAAATCTTTCTAGCACTTGATCTCTCCTCTGCTCATCATTCTTTTTAGGTACATTTTCCTACTCAGTAGCTTCTTCTTGATTCTTGGTTTGGATTTGCTGACTGTCGGTAGCATTTTCCTGATACTCGGTAGACTCGGCTTGTGGCTTCAATAGATAGTTTGGATCTTCAACATAAGTAAACCTACCATAATCTTTCAGCTCCTTCATGCTTTCTTCATCATTCTTTTCAAAAAACTCATCAACTCTAACATTAGCACTTTCTATCATCTTATTAGTAACCTTATTCAAGCATTTGTAAGCTTTACTCTTAGTAGAATAGCCTAAGAATAAACCTTCATCACCTTTAGAGTCAAATTTTCCATTCCTATAATATTTCAGAATATAACACTTGCTACCAAAGATTCTGAAATAACTTACACTTAGTGTGTATCCAAACCATAACTGGTAAGGTGTCTTGTTTGTGTCTTTCTTCAATTGAACTTAGTTTAGGACATATACTATTGTGCTAACTACCTCTCTCTAGTACATATGTGCAACAATTTTCTCAATCATCAATGTTCTAGCACAATCAAAAATAGATCAGTTTCTCCTTTTAGCAATTCCATTGTGCTATGGTGTTCTAGGTGCAGAAAGCCGCCTTTTTATACCATGCTCATTATAGAAGTTAGTGAATTCATCAGAAAAAAACTCACCTCATCTATCAGACCTTAAGCATTTCAATTCTTTTATGGTTTCTTTTTCAACTTTATCCTTATACCATTTAAATAGTTTCAATGCCTCAGATTTTTCTTTCAAGAACATAATAGTCATCAATCTAGTATAGTCATCAACAAACAAAATAAAGTATCTATCACCACAGTAACTTTGAGTTCTCATGGGACCACATAATTCGGTGTGAACCAACTCCAAAATTCCTTTAGATGAGTAGTCCTTCCTTTTAAAAATAGATTTTGTCATCTTCCCTTTCTAACATTGATGATACATAACATGATCAGGTTTTGTTAGACTAGGCAATATTCTGACTTTTCTCTTTCTACTGATCTTAATCATGTTATCAAAATTTACATGACATAACCTCTTATGCCATAACCATGCATCTTCTTTTTTTCACCAGAAAACAAGAAGTCTCAACATTGTCAAGATAAAATAAATTACCTTTTGATTGTCCTCCAATTCTGACAAGCTTTCCATTTTTATCATAGATTTTCACCTTCTTGCTTTCAAATGCAACTCAGTGACCTAAGTTATTTAGTTGTGCTACACTCAACAAATTGTAGTTAAGTCCTTTTACCCAGTATGCATTATCATATCTAATTCTATCATTCAGCAAAATTGATCATTTTAATTTAACCATACATGGTGTGTCATTTCCCATTTTCATTGATCTTCCATTATAATGCTCAAGATGATCAAAATTATCTTCATCACCAGTCATGTGATGTGTACAGCCACTATCAATGATCCAAGTATCATTTTTACTAACTTTAGAAATAAGTGTTGTTTCTACATACCTTTCTTCCTCTTTTGAATCATCTTTCATTGCAACAAACACCACCTCAATATCATCATCAATGTCGGTGTCGGTGTCATCTTCTTCAGCAAGGTAACATGCCTTTTTGCCCTTACCTTTGTGATCTTGGTTGTCTCTATTGTAGTGTTGGTAACCTCTATTGTTTCTTTTTCCATACTTCCCATCACCAGATCGGTCTTTGTCTTTACCATCCTCTTTCCTGATAGGACATCTTGCATCAATATGGCCAACTTCTTTACAATTAAAACAAGCTAAAGGTAACTTTCCCTTATATCTACCTTTACCTTTCTACAGTCTCCGGGCCATGAATGCTTCAAGTTCATCAAGCTCATCATCAGTATTACTATCACTTTCATTCCTTATATTATGCTTACTGCTAGATTTACCAATCTTAAGAGAAGACATAAAAGCATACTCAACACTCGGTACTACACTATTAGCAAAATTGTTTAGCTCAAAATTTGTTAACTTCCTAATCAGATTATCAAGAGTAAGAGTGTTGTTAGGTGCAGACCTCATTTCATGAATAGAAGATATTCTAATTGTATAGACATGCAACAAGGTTCTCATTATCTTACTTACCACTGTATCTTCATCAATAATTCCCCCTACTCTACGGATAGCATTGACTACCTCTTTGATTTGGTTTGTGTACTATGTGATGTTCTCTCCTTCCTTCATCTTCATGTCATCAAATCGGCCTCTCAATCTTTCCACTCTGGCTCTCATCACATTCACATCACCACCATAAACTAGAGAAATTTTATTCCACATCTGCTTCACTGTAGTGTAACCCTTGACATCCTCAAATTCGACATCAAATAGAGAAGCAACAATCTCTATCATATTAATGTTGTGTTCATGTCGGTCTTTTAATTGATAAAGAGTTAAAGGTCCAAATATCAATTGTATGTAGCCATTGTCCAGTAAATGTAATGTAGAATCTCCAATTCTAGATATGTGAAGTCTCATCCGGCTTTGCCATGTAGTAAAGTTGTCTTTATTCAGCTTCGGCACTTCCCTCTTATACATCTTGTAATCTTCCTACTCAAGTCCTTAAAACTTTCTTCCAAGCAACCAATATGCTCTGATACCAATTGTCAGAATAACTAAGAGGGGGGGTGAATCATTTAGATCAGTTATTCTATAGTCCCAAATACAAAGATGTACTCCACAAAATAATTCAACCAAATTATGTAGCTCGGTAACACAAAATATCAATCTGTCTGTTCACTTTACCAATTACCAGTAATTATCCAAATGTGATTACCGACTAAATCAACTATGCAGTATGTAAAGTATGATAGCACAACAATCATAACAAATAACACATAACATAATGATTTAACGTGGAAACCCTGTTAAGAGAAAAACCACTTGGGACCGGTAAACCAAAATAATTCACTCTTCTGAAGTGAGCACAGTGAAGAGCCAACCTTGTTAAAGGTTATAATACACACTGCTAGGTGTGACCTGATTAGAGGATTTATCACTAACCCTTAAATTTTGACCAGCATTCACTATGGGATCAACAAGATAACACTTTACATTCAATAGAATGTTATAGGGTAGAACATAAGACTGTCAAGTCCACTCGATTAAGAGATTTTCTGAATCAATGGTTAAACTGATACAGTAATGATCTAATTCAAATACAATTCAATTGCAAATATTCAGATCTATGCTAAGCCCATAAATAATCCTCTGATCATTAATCAATTCACTTCCTCAATATCTCAACTTACTTTCACTCGGTAAATGATTCTCTAACGCTCGATAAAACTTTGCAGCTCGGTTCTTCAATAACCAGTTTGATCAAGCATGCATGAATATAGTCTTCATGCAAATTTTATGTAGTCTTCTTCTTCTAGCATAGTTTCAACAATGAAACTCATATCTCTTATATAGACAAGTTAATCATTTTCATATCAGCCATTAGATTTTTCCGCTTAATCTTCTTCATCCATTTTGCCTCTTAAACCTTCCTAGGTAGATGTGTACATATCACGTTTCAATCTCATCCTTTAGATCTCTAAATTTAGTCAGCTGTGGACCTCATAAAAAACTTCATCCTTAACCTCGAAATTGTAAAAATATCTAGCTCATCATATTCAGTCGGATGTTCTTAGCATTTAATGTTTCATCCACATTCAGTTAATATAGAAATGCGTTAGTGATAACTAGTTAGACTAGCTCGGTTAATATTGTCACTCGGTATACACTGCACTAGCTCGATGTATACAGAAATCTTCAATTACCAACCACATCTACTTGTTCAATTTCAAATCTCTTCTTCATAATAAATTAATGTAACATGCTTAAGTCAACAATATAAAGCCATAGACTCATCAATAAGTTACCTAATATTTACCTTATCCTTATCTATCATATCCATCTTTTCCTCATGTAGATATCTCAGTCCTTCATCTTTTCCTCCTTCAACAGATGTTTAGATATTTGTAACTTAACATGATAAGTACTATCAAGACTAGTTGACATCAATAACAACATATTGACTGATTTAATCATCTTACATATCATTTCAGTACTCGGTGATCTCTAATCACTATTCTTTTAGTTCATTCAGGTATTCAATCAGTTATAGTTCATCAAAACTTTCTTCCTTCCATCAAGAAAACTTTCACAGATGTACAAACACTACTAACAGGTTCTTCAATCAAAGGTAACAAGATTTGTCTTCTCCCATCAGCCCAAATAGTATATTTATGCAATCTCCCATCATATATAGCATGTCTATCATATTGCCAAGGTCTACCCAACAAAATATGACAACAATCCATAGGCATGATATCACATAACACCTTATAATAGTACTTTCCAATTTTCAAATTCACATAACATTGTACACTTACCAAGAGTGTATGATCATCCTTGATCCATGAAATCTGATAGGGCTTCGGGTGTTCCAACCTTTTCAACTACAACTTTGTGACCATTTCCTAAGATGCCAAATTCTCTGAGCTTCCACTATCAATGATTACCTTCCACACTTCATCAGAAACTCTACATCTGGTCTTGAACAAACTTTTTGTTACCGAATCTTCCTTATTACTTTCACTCCAAAGTGCTCTCATTACCATCAAGTTCTTTTCCTTCTCAGGTTCATTCGGTGACTCTTCTTGCACCAAAGCATTTCTACTATTACCAACCTTCTTACTTGCATGTGTACATTCAAATGATCTATGTCCTTCTTCTCCACAATTGTAACAGGTTCCTCGAAAACCACCTCTGTTATAACCACTTCGATAGTTATTACCTCTTCCTCTAGATGAACTTTCACCTCTCCACTCGGTCTTGCCTTTATCCAAATTTGTCTTTTCTAATTCAGATCTATTGTTTTCACCATAAGATATACCTCTTCCTCTAGTGAATCTACCACCTCTATCTCTTTTTCTTTGCTCATGTCTTTTGTTCAATTTCTCCTCAACTTTCAAGGCAAACTGATAAGCTTCTTTAATGTTCTCCAACTTAACCAAGCTAATTTCTTCTTGGATGGAAACTCTCAATCCATTCAGGTACCTAGCAATTATTTCCACATCATCTTTATCATGTCGAGATCTGATATCTAATCTATAGAATTCCTTAGTATAGTCTTTTACCAAGATTTCTTTCTTTCTCAAAATTTGCATTTGCCTAACTAGGTTAATCTGATAATCACAATGTAAAAACTTTCCTTTCAACTTATTTACCATCTTATTCCATACCTTGATTTTGTATTTTCCTTTCCTCTTTCTATCCAATTGCAGATGTTCCCACCACAAGGATGCATGACTCTTCAACTTTGTGCTTGCAATTTTCACCTTCTTTTTCTCAGGAACATTTTCATATTCATAGTACTTTTCCATCTCGATGATCCCATCCACCAATTCATCTGAATCTAATTTTCCACTATACTCAGGAGGATTGAAATGTGGTGTAGATTTTTGATTTTTCAAAGCCTTCAACATTCTTTCCTCACCTTGATCCATCACCGACGAAGGTTCTACATCACCTTGTTACTCCTCATTTTCATCATCACTAACATCTTCAAGATGTCTTCCTCTACGCTGGGTTGTCTCAACAGCTTTTAATCTAGCAACAAGTTGTCTCAACATGTATGCCAATCTTGGATCTACATCTTGCCTCCCATGAACCATCTTGAAACCCTCTGCAATTGCAGGCTAGATCACAATCTTCTACCCCATAATAAATCAACTAGGGTTTGACAAGAAGGAATCCTCAAACCTAGATTCGTAAATCTAGATCCATATCTAACCTTCACTCTGATACCACCTGATGCAAGGGAGGATGAGGACAAGGGCCAAAGGCACACCCTAATCCATATCTACCTCACAGAGATCACACACGAAAGTAATAACACACAAATGAGAGAGAGAATGCAGATCAACTCCTTATATTTCTTCAAATAGATTCATACATGTTAGGTTGTAAGGCCTTCCCAATTAGGGCCAGATATTGCAATTCAAGTAAAATAGTCCTCCAAAATGTGAGGATTCAGAAACTATCTTCAATCTTCTAACTTATATCTTCTAAAATTGATGTCCTAAAACTATAATCAAAGATTACAATATAGACAAGAGGCTATTGAACAAGTCAGCCTTTAGATCCACCATTAACTGATGCAGGAGCATTATAGGGTACTCGATGAATCTGCATGGTGGTGTGTGGTTTTGGTTCTATGTTACTTAGTTGTAGCTTTAACCGATGGTCTCGGTTATTGAAGGAAGCTCAATCGCTAAAGGAACTCAGTGAAACCTCTTGTGCTTAGTGGAACTTGTACTCGGTGATGCCTGTGGTGCTTGGTCAACGTGCTTGCTTGATGATGCCTATGTTTCTTGGTGATGCTTGGCATTGTTGGTTGTTTCACTAGTGCTTGATTATTTCTTTGGTGTTCGGTAGTTTTGGTTTATCGACTGGAGTTCTTAGAGATTTGAATGGCTGGCTTGGTGCATTTATTGTTGGTAGCTTTTGTTGTATTCTCCTATGTAGATCTTGAGGCCGACATGGAGAATTAAATGGTTGTAAGGCTATTTGAGAGCCAACTATTGTTGCATTTAATATTTGTTTGTAATAGAATCTGACTTGGCTTAGGAGTTCATTGTTTCTTCCAACCGAATTGTGGTTGAAGATTAGTATTTAAAGAGTGTTTGGGTAGTTTTTAGGGGCAGATTTGGAGATTAATAGAAGGATAGCAATTTGGATCCTACGAGATCTTGAAGATCAGATTGTTATCTACATTTTTTAATAGCAGAGCTAGTCGTTTGCATGCTTGGAGACAAGGAGATTGCTTGGAGGCTTGCAAGCTCAAGTTCAAGTCTGCCTTAGTGTTTCTTTAGTTGCTGATTGTTTCAAAGCTAGACTAGCTGAGAGATTGTAGAAATACCTTTGATTTTGTTTGGCCCTAACCTGAAATGCCTTACAATCAAGCATGTTAATGAAAATTCAATTGAAAACATTGTCTTGTTGTGTAATTCCGCATTGTGGTGTTTGGCTGCTTGTTTGGACTGTCCTTAATTGGATCCTCCTTACCTATCCTGTATCATTAATGAAAGGAATGACCAAATTTAGGTCCACACACTTCCCAATGATAGATACCAACATTAAATCTATGACCATAATTAAGTGCACAAGTTGGCCTCTACAAAAAACTAAAACAAACAATTTGATAAGCAAGGATAACCGAGCGCCAGGAAAAGATAATCGAGCGCTAGGGAATTAACCGACCAATCTCAATTAACAAAGGAACCGAGCCAACTCAGTCAAAGCAGGAACCGAGCAACACAGGAAAACTAAAACTTGTTTTTGGTGACATGGGATTGCCAAGGACCCGAGATGCTCCTACATCAGGTCTTTTTATATGTTTTGGAGCCGACTCTTATTTCTTTGTACACGTTTCATTTTGAAATGTAATTCTTGGTTGACCCCAATTGTGTGGTTGGGTATATGTACTCAATTTGATGTAATCATGTAGGTAGAAATGTTAGAGTAGTAGTTAGGTTGATCATGAAGTACTGAGATTTTAGATTTAAATTCATCTTGTATATGGCCTAAACCAGGAAGGCCTTACAACTCAACATGTATGATGTATCTAATTGAATAAATGATTTATCATGCATTATCTCTCTCTTAATTTTGTGTTATTTCTTCTGTCTATGTTTAGCTATGAGGTTGGACATCCCATCTTGGGGTTCTCCACCTTGGTAGTGTTAGGTGGTATCAGTGCATGCCTTTATTTTGCAAGCCCTAGTTGATTTGGTTGCAAGGTGGCATGTTGTGATTTGACCTACAATTGTAGAGGGTTGTGAAGATTGTTCGTGAAAGGAGAGATTCAAATCATGTTGTGATGGATATGTTAAGGCAAATTTTTGCAATACTTGAAGTTGTTGAGACAACCCAAAGAAGAGGAAGACTTATTGAGGATGATTGTGAAGATGAGGTTGAATAATTGCAAAAAGGAGCAACACTAGCACCTATTCTAGAACAAGGAGAAGAAATATTTCTGAGAGCTTTGACAAGAATTAATTCAAAACCACACTTCAATGCTCCTGAGTATAGTGGAAAATTGGATTCAGATTAGTTGATGGACTGGATCTCTGAGATGGAGAAGTACTTTGATTATGAAAACATACCAGTAGACAAGAAGGTGAAGATTTCAAGCACCAAATTGAAGGGATGTTCATCCTTGTGGTGGGAGCATTTACAAACTGATCAGAAAAGGAGAGGCAAGGATAAAATCAAGGTATGGGAAAATATGATTAATAAGTTGGAAGGTAAATTTCTATCTGGTGATTATCAAATTAGCATGTTAAGGAGAATGCAAAATTTGAAACAAAAAGATAGTTCTATAAGGATTATACTGAGGAATTTTTTAGGTTAGATATCAGATCTAGACATGTAGATGTTGAAGTTGAAAGAATTTTTAGGTACCTAAATAGTTTAAGGACTTCTATCCAAGATGAAATCAGTTTGGTCAAGATGAACACCATTGAAGAAGCCTATCAATTTGCATTGAAGGCAAAGGATAAATTAAACAAGAGGCATGAACAAAGGCAGAGGTGGAAGATTCCCTAGAGGTAGAGGAAGATCCTATGGAGAAAATAGTAAATCAGATTAGGATAAGGCAAATTAGTATAAAAGAAAAATAAAATGGAAAGGAGAAATTTCATACAGAGGTAGAGGAAGTTATTCAAGAAGTGGTTACCCTAGAGGTGATGATTAGAGGATAGAATACAAAAATTGGTTCAAGGGCACTTGTTTCAAGTGTGGAAAAGAAGGACATAGAGAATTTGAATGTACCAATGGAACCAAAAATACTGGTAGTAGTAGAAAAAATGGACTTGTGAAGGAAGATTCACTTGATTAAATAAAAAAACCAAAGGATGGGGAGAATTTGATGATCAGAAGAGCATTATGGAATGAAGGAACTGATGAAGACCCTTTGAGGAAAGGCTTGTTCAAAACTAAATGTAAGGTTTCAGGAATATGTTACAAAGTGATCATTGACAGTGGAAGTTCAAAGAATTTGGCATCAAAGGAGTCAATGACAAAGTTGTTGTTGCAAAGGATGAAGCACCCTAAACCCTATCAGATCTCATGGATCAAGGATGAGAACAAACTTTTGGTAAGTGAGAAATGCCTTGTGAAACTTAAAATTGAGAATTACCATGATGAAGTTCTTTTTGATATTATGCCTATAGATTGTTGTCACATATTGTTGGGTAGACCAGGGCAATATAATAGACAAGATTTATATGATGGAAAGTTGAATAGATACACTATTGTAGCTAATGGAATGAAGAAATTTTTTCCAACTTTGATTGAAGCATCTAAGGGTGAAAATTTTACTTCTGTTAGAGTTTGTTTGACTGAAGGAAGATAATTTATAAGATATTTGAAGAAGAATAATGTTTTTTATACTTTAGTTCATAATAATCTTGTTCAGAAATAAGAGGATGAAACACATTTTGAAGTCAAGAAGTTGCTAATAGAGTATCAAGAGATTATTTTTGATAATGTACCAGATGGTTTATCACTGGTTAGAAGTATTATTCATTGCATGAATACTATTCAAGGGGCTCATTTTCCTAACAAAGCACCTCATCGATTAACACCTATAAAGAATGAGGAATTGAATAGAGAATTTCAAGAATTATTGTAGAAAGGTTTGATTAGAGAAAGATTTTGTCCATGTGTGGTTCATCTGTGTTAGCACCTAAGAAAAGTGGTGAGTGGATAATGTGTACCGATTCCACAACTATAAACAAGATCACAGTGAAGTACCAGTTTCCATTGCCTAGGATGGATGACATCATGGATTGTTTGAGTGGAGAAAAATAATTTACCAAGATTGATTTGAAGAGTGGTTATCACTAGATCAAAATTACATAAGGATATGAATGGAAAACTTCTTTGAAGACAAGAGAGGGTTTGTATAACTGGTTCATTATGCCTTTTGGTTTACCTAATGTACATAGTACTTTTATGAGGCTGATGAATGAAGTTTTGAAGAAATTATTGGAAAAATTTATGATTGTATATTTGGATGACATTTTGATAGTCCGTAAGAATAGGGAAGATCATTTGTTACATTTGTGATGGGTATTACAAAGGTTTAAAAAGTAGAAGTTACTTATTAACTTGAAGAAATGTTCTTTCATGAAAGAGGAGATAGTTTATCTGGGAATTGTGATCTCATATAATGGTTTGAAGATGGATCCTACAAAGGTTAAAGCAATATTGGAGTGGCCTACACCTGAGAGGGTTGGAGAGGTAAAATATTTTCATGGTTTGGCTAGTTTCTACCGAAATTTCATCAGGAATTTTAGTTCTATTTGTAATGCTATGATTGAGACAATGAGAGGAGACAAAAAGGATTTCAAGTGGACACATGGAGCTAACAAAAGTTTTGAGACATTGAAGAAAAAGGTAGCAGAGTTACCTATTCTAGCTTTTCCTGATTTTGCTAAGGTATTTAAAGTTTATTGTAATGAAAGTGGTAGTGCAATAGGAGTTGTGATGAGTCAAGAAGGTAGACCAGTTTCTTTCTTTAGTGAAAAGTAGAATGATGCTAAGAGGAAATATTTTGTTTATGATCAAGAATTCTATGTTATTGTTCAAGCTTTGAAAAAGTGGAGACACTATTTGTTTCCTAAGGAATTTGTGTTGTATACCAATCATAAAGCATTACAGTATTTGGGAAGTCAAAGTAAGTTGAATAAGAGAAATATGAAGTGGGTTGAGTACTTGCAAAATTTTACATTTGTGTTAAAATGTAGAAGTGGATTGTCAAATAGAGTTGCATATGCATTGAGCAAAAAAAGATCTTTGTTGACTGAGATGAGAGTTGAGATTCTTGGTTTTGATGATTTGAAGAATTTGTATGAAAGTGACCCTAACTTTGTAGAAGCTTGGACAACATGTAATACACCTATCACTGATCAATAGACCAAGTGGGATGATTACTTCATTCGGGAAGGTATGTTGTTCAAGGGAGTTCAGTTGTGTATACCTAAAGGTTCAATGAGAGACAATTTGGTAAAGGAGAAACATAGTGATGGATTAGCATGACACTTTGGTATTGATAAGACATTGAGTTTTCTTAAGGAGAAATACTTTTGGCCTCATTTGCAAAAGGATGTTCATAAATTTCTAAGGAGTTGTAGAATTTGTCAAGTTTCAAAATGAGTAAGTTAGAATGGATTTTGTTCTAATAGACCTTGGGAAGACATCATCATGGATTTTGTTCTTGTCTTACCTAAGAATCAAAGAGGTAATGATTCTATATTTGTTTTGGTGGATAGATTTTTAAAAATGTCACATTTCATTCCCTGTAAGAAGACATTAGATGTGGTTCATGTAGAAGACCTTTTCCTCAAGGAAATTGTGAGATTGCATGGGTTACCTAAGAGTATTATCTTTGACCGAGATAGAAAATTTATTGGATACTTTTGGAGAACTCTTTGGAAGAAGTTGGGTATAGATTTGAAGTTTAGTTCTACCTTTCACCCACAGATGGAGGGACAAACAGAGGTTGTGATAGAAGTTTGGGAAATTTGTTGACATGCTTAGTTGGAGAAAAACCTAGAAATTGGGACTTGGTATTGGCACAAGCATAGTTTGCATACAAAAATTCAGTAAATAGGAGCACAGGTAAAACACCTTTTGAGATTGTTACAATCATGCATCCTAAGGGTATATTACATTTGAGGACACTTGGTTTAGAAGAAAAAAGAAGTGTTGAAGGAGAAGAATATGAAGATTTCATGAAGATTTTTCATGATGAAGTGAAACATAATCTGGAGAATAATAAAAAAAAATATAAGGATACAACAAACAGGTCTAAAAGACACAAAACCTTTGAAATTGGTGACAAAGTAATGGTTAACTTGAAGAAACGAAGGTTTCCTATCGAAACATACAACAAATTGAGAATGAAGAAGTTTGGACCTTGTAAGATATTGAAGAGGTTTGATAGTAGCAATGCATTTCAAGTTGAGCTACTGGTTGATATGGATATATTGTTGGAAACTGCAATTGAAACAATTGTTGTATTGTCATTGATTGACCTTAACTGGTAAGACTGTTGCTACTTAGGAAAGTACTATATCTATTTGAGTGTTGTTGAGGGGCTAGGCAAGGTTGGTAACAATACCACCTAAGGGAAAGCTTGAGTTATCTTGATACTACAAAGTGTACTTGACTATGTTGCATAATGATGAGATAATGTATTGTTTATCTTAGTAAGACTGAAGACTAAACTGGTAGGCTTAATCGAGCAAAGAATGGAAAATCATGTTTAAGCCGAGTAATGTTAGTGTCGACCGAGTTAGTATATGCTGAGAAAAATTCTATTGTCGATCGAGCATCAGTAAATTGTCGAGGAAGACAATGTAAGTTGAGTAAACAGTTTTAGTAATGACCGAGCTTTCTACATGAAGACCGAGTAGTTGATCACAGTATTGACCAAGCATCAGCAATTTTATATTTGAAGAGAATTTAATTTTGGAGCCGACATTGTTGAATTCTTGGATTATGTAAAACATGTTGACTTTATTTACTGATTGTTTGGAAGCATTAAATGCATTGTAAAACATTTTACTGTAAATCTTTAAGAGATTTGAGATGATTCTAGAAAAGGAGCCAAAGAACATGAAGTGGGTAGATTCAATGAATCTGACCTAACCCTAAGATCTATGAATGAGATTGAGTAGCAAAAGATGAGTTAACCTAATTAAGGAAAGAATATAAAGGATTTGAGCATTTGGATATGCAAGTGCATGGGTGAACAGATAATGCTGGAAGAGTAAAGTTTTATTGACTAAATAAGCAGAAAAGACTGAAGGAGAATTGTGGTGGTTGGTGGAAGAAAAGTTTCGAGCAGATTAGAGATGGAGATGGAAAAGTTCCAAAGTCAATAAACCAGCATTAGTTTATGGAATCGGATCTAATATTTGCAAAGTGAGTTGTATATTTTTCAGATAAATATTGTTGCTACTTTCTAACCATTGTAACAGTCAAAATCCTTTTAACAAAGGTTGACCTAATAGTCATATGTTAAATCCTTTGAACAAGGTTACATTCTAATGGAGTGTATGTAAGTCCTATGACTAGGCTCACTCTTAACAGGGTGATTGAAATCCTTTAAACAGGTCACACCTGACAGTGTGTATTGTAACCTTTGACAGGGTTGGCTTTTTACTGAGCTCACTTCAGAAGAGTGAAAATAATAGTAGCATGTTACAAAGTGGTTTTTCCCACATTGGGTTTCCACTATAAATCCTGGTGTTAATACTTGTGTGAATATTTTGGTTTGAACATTTCTGTGTTTTACAAGTTAAGTTACAGCTGGGTAGTGGACTGCATTGTTAGATGTTTATATTATTGAATCAGTGATGACCAAGTTTGTTTTGGTTATTGGATATGATTTAAGGAAAAGTTTTTGAGATTGTTTTATACATCGGGACCTAAGAATAATTAATTCACCCCCCCTCTCTATTGTTGTAAATCATATTAACAATTGGTATCAGAGCTTTGCTTCTTATTATTAGTGTTGACAGAAATCAAGTTTAGAGGGGCTTGAAGCAAATGATCAGGGTGTATAAGAAGGAGGTACCGAAGCTGAATAAGGAAAACTTCCCTACATGGAAAAGCTTGATGAAGCTGCATCTAGTCAGTATTGGTGACTCTGCAAAGTACTACATTGAAAATAGCTATGTCTCACTTATCGCACCTTTGACTGCCGAAGAAATGAGAGCTAAGCAAGAACATAATCAGGCAATGTTGGAAATTGCATATGCCCTAAGCTATCCATAATTTGAGGACATTAAGGATTGCACAACTGCAAAAGATATGTGGGACACACTTGCAAGGATCTATGGTGGTGACCTAAATGTGTTGAAAGCAAAGGCCGAGAGTCTTAGAGGTAAGTTTGATGAAATGAGAATGCAAGAAGGTGAAAACATTGCACAATATTGTGGTAGAATAAAAGAAGTTGTGAATGTTATTAAAGGAGAAAATGGGGCTATTGATGATGAAACTATAATTGGGAAAGTACTAAGAACCCTGTGTCTTATTTATGCTATTAAGATCTCAGTTATTCAAGAATCTAGATGTAACTCTTCTAATGTGCTTACTTTGGAAAGTTTGGTTGGTAAGCTGACTGCTTTTGAACTCTCTAACTATGATAATTTCACTATTGGAAGCATTGAAAATGTTGAATCTGCTTTCAAGTCACAGCTAGTTCTGAACAAGCCAAAGAAAGAAAAAGAAAGATGCATCAGTGAAAGTGATAGTGAAAGTGACAATGACACTTCTGATGAAGACCTAGAAGATCTAGAAGCTCTTATGGCTAGAAGACTAAGAAGGGGAAAAGGAAAGCATAAAGGTAAACTCCCTATTATATATTTTGCATGTAATAAAGTTGGTCATATAGCTGCTAGATGTCCTGATAGGAAGGATAAAGATGATGAAAGGAAAAGCAAACACAAAGACATAAAAGATGACAGAAGCTACCGATGAAACAAAGACTACAAGGGAAAAGGTAAGAAATCTTGTTACATTGCTAAAAAAGAAATTGACACTGATAGTGATGATTTTTAAATTGAGGTAGTCTATGTGGCAATGAAAGATGAATCTGATGAGGATGAGAAAACTGCATTGATATCTTATGTGAACAAGAATGATAAATGGATTATTGACAGTGGTTGTTCACATCACATGACTGGTGACAAAAATAAGTTTCAGACCCTACATCATTACAGAGGTAAAAGTGTAAAATTTGGTAATGATGCACCATGTCCTATTAGAGGAAAAGGTTTGATTAAATTGACTGATAAGATATCTTGTGAAAATGCATATTGGGTTGAAGGTCTTAATTATAATTTGTTAAGTGTTGCTCAGCTTAACAAAACTCGTTACTGAGTGGAATTTCATCACAAGCAAGCTAAAATATTTAATGCTACTGGAGAACTGATTAGAAGTGGTGATCAGACTAGGGGTAATTTGTTCTATCTTGACCTATCTGAAGAAACATGTTTAATTGCACAACTTGATGATATTTGGTTATGGCATAAAAGGATGTGTCATGTTAACTTTGACAATCTGGTAGAGATAAGTAAGAAGAAAAAGGTAAGAGGTCTACCTAGATTGAAGAAACCTGAGAATGTGATGTGCAAGGAATGACAGTTAGGAAAAATGACAAAGTCAAGTTTCAAGAGCAAATCCTTTACTTCTGAAAACATTTTAGATTTGGTTCATACTGACCTTTGTGGACCTATGGCTATACAAAGTTACTGTGGTGCTAGATACTTTATCTTATTTGTTGATGATCATACTAGGATGATGCATGTGATGTTTCTAAAAGAAAAATCTGAAGCTTTTCAATTCTTTAAGTGGTATTTGGCTAAGGTTGAGAAGGAGACAGGTAGGAACCTAAAATGTCTTAGATCTAACCGAGGTGGAGAATTTACATCAAATGAATTTAATCAGTTTTGCAATGATAGAGGAATTAAAAGACAAATGTATGCACCTAGAACACCTCCATAGAATGGTATAGCAGAAAGGAGAAACAGATTTATCTTGGATTGTGCAAGGACATTGTTGATTGAAAAGAATGTGGCACAAAAATACTGGAAAGAAGCTATAAGCACTATTGTCTACACTCTTAATTGGGTACAGATCAAGAAAGGTACAAATCTGACACCCTATGAATTATGGCATGGGCATGCACCAAGTGTTAAATACTTTAGAATCTTTGGAAGTAAGTGCTAAATATTAAAAGACACTAGGAATGGAAAGTTTGATGCTAAGAGTGATGAAGGCATATTCCTAGGGTACTCCACAAAAAGTAAAGCTTATAAGTGTTTGAACTCTAACACTAACAAAATTGTGGAAAGTGTGAATGTCAAAATTGATGAGTATGCAGAAAGAAATGAAGTTGACAGTAAAAGAGAACCAAAAGATTATAGATCTTTTGTGTACATTGAGGAAGAAGAAGAGGCAAGTAACAGACTTTCACCTGATGTCAAGTCTCAGGTAAGCAATGTCGAGCGATAGACAGATGCTACCAAGTATCAAGAAAACAGTGCCGAGAGAGAATAAGAACATGTCGAGCTACAAGAAAATGCTGCTGAGTATTAGGAAGAGGTTGCCAAGCATTCTAAAGTTGAATCTGACAATCTTGTTGAGGAACATGATGAAATAGAGAAGAGAGGAGTTGAACCTATTTTGGCAAAATATGTAAGAAGACATCACAAGCTTGAACAGATAATTGGAGACAAAAATATTGGAATTCAGACCAGAAGTAAGACTAAGGATCCAACATGCCTACTGTGTGAATTTGAACCTAAGTCAACTAGAGAGGCATTAGAGAATGAAGACTGGATACAAGCAATGAATGAAGAGATTGACCAGATTGAGAAGAATGATACTTGGACTCTAGTGCCGAGACCTGAAAACAAAAATGTTATAGGAACAAAGTGGGCGTTTTGGAATAAGATGAATGAAAATGGTGAAATCACTAGAAACAAAGCTAGGCTAGTATGCAAAGGCTATGCACAAGAAGAAGGAATAGATTATGGGGAGACATTTTCCCCTATAGCTAGATTGGAAGGAGTAAGAACTATGCTTGCATATGCTGCTTATAAAGATTTCAAGGTATATCAAATGGATGTCAAGTCTGCATTTTTGAATGGTATACTAGAAGAAGAAGTTTACATAGAACAACCAGAAGGTTTTATTGATCCAAACAAAAGACACATGGTGTGCAAACTAAACAAATCATTATATGGATTGAAGCAAGCTCCCAGAGCATGGTATGAGAGGTTGCATAACTACTTGATACAGATTGGATTTTCAAGAACAAATGACACAAGCAATCTGTACATGAAAGATGAAGAAGGTAAAGGTATCCTGTTTGGCAAAAAAAATTTGTTGATGACATTATTTTTGGTGGACAAGATGCATTATGTAAAAGATTTTCAAATGAAATGCAAACTGAATTTGAAATGAGTATGTTTGGTGAGATCAAATTCTTTGTTGGTTTACAAGTATATCAGAGGAAGAATGGAATTTTCATTACACAGTCTAAGTATGTAAATGAAATACTAAAAACTTTTGGGATGGAAGATGCTAAACTAGTGGGAACTCCCATGGTTACTGGACAAAAGTTATCTAAGAATGATGATGCTGCAGAAGTGAATCAGACTCTGTACAGATCCATGATTGGAAAATTGCAGTATGTCATACATAGTAGACCAGATATTGCATTAACTGTTGGGATTGTGGCAAGATTCTCTGCCAATCCTAAGGAAACACACATGATGGCTGTGAAAAGAATTATGAGATACTTGAAAGGAACTACTGACTATGGTCTATATTATAAGAAGGATGAAAAATTTGAACTCAGAGTTTTTACAGATGATGATTGGGCAGGAAATGTAGATGATAGAAAGAGTACTAGTGGTGGAGCTTTCTTTCTTGGACAGAGATTAGTCTCCTAGACAAGCAAGAAACAAAATTGCATTTCCCAATCTACTGTTGAGGCTGAGTATGTTGTTGTTGTAGTCAACTGTTCAAATTTGGTATGGATAAAACAATTGTTGATAGGCATGAAAGAAGAAATCACTGAACCTGTTGTTATTTTCTACAACAACACAAGTGCTATCAATATTTCTAAGAATCCAGTGATGCACACTAAGACCAAGCACATTGCAATCAAGTATCACTACTTGAGAGAATTAGTACAAGATAAAGAAGTCCAAATAGAATATGTGAATAAAAAAGAATAATTAGCAGACATATTCACTAAAGATTTACCCATAGAATCTCATGAGTATTTGAGAAGTCAATTAGGGGTCCTTCCCCTAACTAAGGCTACCTAGACAAGCTAGGAGCACTGCATCAAATGTGCTACAGCAGAATATTTGACAAATTGATGTAGAAGATTGTCACACTTTAGGGCTGGCCTAGAGTTGTGAAAAGAAGCAAAGACAAGGAATTAGTCATAAGCAAGATGACAGAGGGAGAAACACTGAGCTGCACATATATTATCTACATCTGATGGATGTATGTTTTAGTTGCTTCTTTGGCATTTTTGTCAAAGAGGGAGATGAACTGATATGATAACACATGAAACTGAAAGGAAAGAGGGAGATGAATTGATGAAACTATATGAACTAATGAAACTGAAGGTAAGAGGATGATGAATTGAAATGAAGGATCATGATAGAGGGAGATCTGCACACTTCTGATGGTCACAGAAGTGAGGCTTATAGGATTCTGAATCAGAATGAAGCTAAGGATATTATAAATAATTCTTTGATGGATAGATAAGTTTTGGATTGGTTGGTAATCCATGTGTTATTTAGGTGATATCATATGGTGTTGCCATCAATGCCAAAGAGGGAGATTGTTGGAAACTGCAATTGAAACAATTGTTGTATTGTCATTGATGTCAAACCTTAACTAGTAAGATTGTTGCTACTTAGGAAAGTACTATATCTATTTGAGTGTTGTTGAGGGACTAGGCAAGGTTGGTAACAATAGCACCTAAGGGAAAGGTTGAGTTATCTTGATACTACAAAGTGTACTTGACTATGTTGCACAATGATGAGATAATGTAGTGTTTATCTTAGTAAGACTGAAGACTAAACTGGTAGGCTTAACTAAGCAAAGAATGGAAAATCATGTTTAAGCCGAGTAATGTTAGTGTCGACTGAGTTAGTATATGCTGAGCAAAATTCTAGTGTCGACCAAGCATCAGTAAATTGCTGAGGAAGACAATGTAAGCCGAGTAAACAGTTTTAGTAATGACCGAGCTTTCTACATGAAGACCAAGTAGTTGATCATAGTATTGATTGAGCATCAACAATTTTATATTTGAAGAGAATTTAATTTTGGAGCCGACATTGTTGAATTCTTGGATTATGTAAAACATGTTGACTTTATTTATTGATTGTTTGGAAGCATTAAATGCATTGTAAAATGTTTTATTGTAAATCATTAAGAGATTTGAGATTATTCTAGAAAAGGAGCCAAAGAACATGAAGCGGGTAGATTCAATGAATCTGACCTAACCCTAAGATCTACGAATGAGATTGAGCAGCAAAAGATGAGTTAACCTAATTAATGAAAGAATATAAAGGATTTGAGCATTTGGATATGCAAGTGCATGGGTGAACAGAGAATGCTAGAAGAGTAAAGTTTTATTGACTGAATAAGTAGAAAAGGCTGAAGGAGAATTGTGGTGGTTGCTTGAAGAAAAGTTTCGAGCAGATCAGAGATGGAGATGGCAAAGTTTCAAAGTCAGTAAACCAACATTAGTGTATGGAATCAGATCTGATATTTGCAAAGTGAGTTGTATATTTTTTAGATAAATATTGTTGCTACTTTCTAACCATTATAACAGTCAAAATCCTTTTAACAGAGGTTGACCTAATAGTCATATGTTAAATCCTTTGAACAAGGTTTCATTCTAATGGAGTGTATGTAATTCCTATGACTAGGCTCACTTTTAACAGGGTGATTGAAATCCTTTAACCAGGTCACACCTGACAGTGTGTATTGTAACCTTTGACAGGGTTGGCTTTTTACCGAGCTCACTTCAGAAGAGTGAAAATAATAGTAGCATGTTACAAAGTGGTTTTTCCCACATTGGGTTTCCACTATAAATCCTGGTGTTAATACTTGTGTGAATGTTTTGGTTTGAACATTTCTGTGTTTTACAAGTTAAGTTACAGCTAGGTAGTGGACTGCATTGTTAGATGTTTCTATTATTGAATCAGTGATGATCGAGTTTGTTTTGGTTATTGGATCTGATTTAAGGAAAAGTTTTTGAGATTGTTTTATACATCAGGACCTGAGAACAACTGATTCACCCCCCCTCTCTATTGTTCTAAATCATATTAACATATATCTACTATCTTCAACATTTCAAATTTGTATGAGTACCATGAGTCAGATGAAGAGGTGGATGTGTAGAGAGAATATCCTAAGAAGCAGACACAATAAATTGAGTAGATTCTAGATAGAAGAATTGATAGAAGTATAAGAGGTAAAGACTACATGGAATATTTGGTGAAGTGGAAGGACACGCTGATTGAGGATTCTAGATGGATTTCTCAATCTGATTTGGATCATTCTGATTCAGATTGGGTTTCACAACATTATTGATTCGGGAGAATCATTTTAATAACCATAGGTGTCTGATACAGGAGCATCTTAGGTTCTTGGCAAACTTGCATTAACCCAAAAAATCATTTAGTTTCATTTTGTTCATGTTTTCTTGTTTGAGAGAGTGATGCAATGGTCGTTCATCTTTAAGATATTTTGGTTACGTTCTTGGAATCTTGTTAAGGACTCTCTGTAGTGTTTATCTTTTAGATCACATGTCATTTTATTTAGTATTATTTGAGTTATTCAATTTTTCCTTTCTCAGTGGCTCATGCTCTGTTCCTTTGGTTACTTGTTCATGGTCATCTTGTTCACGGTCACATCTTCATGTTTTATTCTTTGGATGTAGTCACTATTAGAATATTTTTACTCATTTTAGATTGGTAACCTAATTACTAGATGAAGCTACAATACCCTAGTTTGTATTATTAGATGATCTTATTTAAATTTGTGTTCATTTCATGAAAAGGATACATGTAAAGGAAAAGATATTTCTGCATCTAAATATTACATGTATATATGCCAAACATCTTATGTGTACTGTACAAAGGAAAGAACTGAAAGATAAAATCATCTGGGTTCACACAGGCCATGAGCATAGATAACTTTCAAAAGGGTATAAGTGAATAAAAACATACATAAAGTGGATGAACATAAGTATAAAGGTACCAGACATTGCCTGAGGTGATAAAATGTTGATCCGAGGTTGAATCCAGTGTGCTCCTAAGTGATCCAGAACCTGCAAAGAAGAGAGAGATGAGGGTTAGATCCAAAGGATCTAAGCAATGCATGATACCCTACTACTTACCCTCATCTATAATCGTGCATGTATATAATCAGCCATAGGATTCTAAAAAGAGCTATGCTACAGGGCATGTGCACTCAGAGGAATGTTGTAGGAAAGGAAAGAGATACCATGTTTTCACTAATTTGTTTGTTCCATGTGCAGATACAGAAGAAGTTGTGACACTGTTATTTAGCCCACTCAGGTAATTGAAGTACTAAGAGGATGGTCTTTCCAAAAGACCATCCTCAAAGTACAATGAGTGTCTAGACAATAACAATTGCAAAGTGTTGGAATCCAAATGAATCATGTTGCCCTGTAATGTGGGCTCTATTAGGAAAGCCTTCAAATTTCCTTGACAAAGACCACATTATAGGCCAAGAGCACCCATGATCAATGTTAAGTCTCCTAGTACCCCACAATGAAGCTTATCAGGGTAATGAGAAGCCCTATTCCCATAGAGTTTCTGGTTACCTTGATGGCCTCAAGGAGGAGCATTGGTCTAAGAAATGTATGCTCAGTAAATAAGTAGTCTCCATGGAGAATTCAGAGATCATGAAGATGAATAATGAAGCAGAAAGCATGGAAGCACACAATAGAGATCAACACAGAAAAGGGAATGACTGCATGAACACCTGATGAATCAGTATTGTGTTTGCATTATCCAAACACTAAAACAACAACAACAATAACACCAAAAAAATTTGTTTCATCTGGTGTTGTTATGACATCATGATGCACCCACAACAACCATCCACCATGTTCATCAGCATAAGGCAGTCATGGTCTAGAATTAGCAATGGAGGACACTATCACAAATCAAGATCAGAATGGAGCAAAGGTAAAAATTTGCATTCAATACTATCACATATTCATGGCATGGAAGTATTTAAATATGCATTTTAAGCTAAGAAAGGAAGCTGCAAATAACAGAGTGACTGCTTGATGATAGTGAAATAAACATTAAGGTACATATTCTAGTGAAGCTTCCCATATTTCATTAGCTTTGAGACAATAACATTTTAATCATCATAATGAAGTGATAATGCATTAAAGAGGAGTTATGCTAAAAGGGGTGAATAGTACATGTTTTCATCAATGGTGTTGTTAAACAACAAGGAATGTAGTCATCATAATAGGAGCAGCATGGTAACAAGAAAGCTCACAAGTTGGGAGCTAAGATCACATGGAAATCATGCAATGGAATAGCATCAAAGAAAAAATGTAGTCAATAAAGAGGGACAACAATATAGCGACACTAGTCATGAGGAAAAAGACAATCATGAAGCCATTCTTCATAGCTCAAAATAGTGAACTTTCATAGCAACCAAGCATGAAGATTGGACCACCATAAGGATTCATGTAACAATAACTGGTGATGAAATTTTTCCTCTAATACATTGTGCATCTTGATAAATATGCAAGATCATAAGAAGTAGAGCATCAGTATTTAATAGTGCATGGATAAGTACAACAATAGGCATCTAAGTGCGGCAATAAGTAATCAAGCAATGCATGTATCTCACAAGCCTTGAAAAATAGTAATCAAAACAATGGTGCCAGTAATTTAAAGACAATAATGCATGATGGTCATGGGCTCCCATACACAAATCATTGATAGTTTGCAAGAAAACACAAACAACAATGTCATAGCTCGGGCTAGCAAGGATTCAAAGCAATAACCACAATAATTAAATAGTTTTACAATAATAGGGAACGATGCCATGTGAAGCAACAAAGAACACCAAAGTGACAAAAATCAAGATCATGGACTCCATGAATCAATGAGCATCAACAAATGAATGAATAAAATAGCTCACAGTTTATCCAGGCACAAGCAACAACAAATTGCATTACATAACAATGAACACCAACAGCATATCAACATGCAATTGAGAGATCATGGTGCCAATAAAAAATAGAGAATCAGTGATAAAGTAATTAATCAAGAAATTTCATGTTACAATCAACCAACATGGGCCATCTATGAAGTCAATGACAGTATTAGCTCAAGCATCAACAATTAATAGTGACAATCATAGGACACGAACCCTCAAAGATGCATGATCCAATCAAATAGAGTTCAAGATCATACAAGATCAAACATAAAATCAATGATGCCAAGAATCAAAGCTCATGGGTCCTAAGCTTCAATGGATACTAGTAGCAGTAGAATGATAATGCAATGCTCATGGTCCCTAAGGCACTGCAGACAGTGAACATCTTAATGGCATGGGCTAGCATGATAATAACATGAGTAAGCAAGATGCCCTTGTACAGAAAATGGAAAATAAAATAGTGAGCATATTAAGCAAAGGGCTGCACCGATTCAAATATGTAAGATCCCTTCAAAAAATTTCATAGCTCACAAACTTTTATTTCCAAACAATGAACATCCAAAGCACAAATGTAACGGTTCCTCAACAATGAGTTTAAATATCATGATGCCCTAGCTCATGGGCTCTAAACAATGAAGTAACACTAAAGATCAAAATAGAGAAGTAGATGAAATATGAAATAGTGGCCTAGCCCACAGGTCATTGAGCTTCCTCAACCAAGCAAGTAAACATGAATGCCCTATTCCAAAGATCGCGAGCCCCAATAAATCAAGACAATGAACTTAGCATATTTATCAACCATGCAAAAGGATACCCTAGTCTGAGCATGGTATGTGCATGAAGAAAGGTAACAAATAAACAAGTAATGCCTACTTTTGAATCATGCTATAAAATCAAGATGATGCCAGCAAGTATCAATAGCAGATAGATGAAACTAGTGATTAATCTATGCTATTCGAACAATCAAATGCGATACCATTAATCACAGTGAAAATAAAATATGCAGAGAAGATGAGGCGAAATGAAAATGAAGTCACAAATGATGCCTACCTAAAAATTGTGGTTCCATATGAAGAGGGGAAAATCTAAGGAGTTCCCAGATCGAGCTTGAGTGTCAAAAGCAGAAGACCAGATCAAATGGCAACTTTCCTTGAATAAACCAGCAGTGAAGTATTCAATGCTTTTAGCATCTTGCATCTTCCTTTATTTGGATCAGTTTTTCCAAGATGTTAATGTTTAATTAATATGTTTTCCCCTTCTTTTGGGTTGAGGACCTTGGTAATTAGATGTTAAATAATTTGATGCTAGGGTTGATTTAAATCTTTTAGGAAGGGGGTTTTATTCAAATGTAAAAGGTTTAATAAATATGTTCTCCCCTTTGGGGAAGAGAACTTATTTAATTTAAACTAAAATCCACATGTAATTAAAGCATGGGGAAAAATAAATAATGTAAATCATGCATTTTTCATTGTAAATTGATGCAGGAGCATCTTGGGTCTTTGAGCAATCTTGCATCAACCAAAAACATTTCCTAATTTTTGTAACTATTTTTCTGTTGTTTTCCTTATAATTGTTGCATTTTTTGGTTTCATGTTATGAAAATCTTACATGATGTTGAGGACCTATTTTGGAACCTTCTCCTATGGTTGCATAAGGATTGGATAGACTGTTTCAAAGTTACAGTTGTTTTCCTTGTCGTCAAAACTGTATTTTCCTACAGTTTTGGTGTTGATTGCCCATAGTGGCTCCCATGATCCTTAATGATTCAGCCTATGTTCCCTTAGGGAATTTGAAAGGACCTAAATTAATATCTTTTCCCAAAGTCACAATTCCTAATTCATTATGAATCAAAAGTTATGACCATTTTTCTTGGGGACCTATTTTCTGCCAGTTTTCACGTGAAACGTGGAGTGTTTCTTCTTGTGCAGTTCCGTCTGATCAAATGGGGCCTTGCATCCTTAAAGACATGTTCTTGTGTCATTTGAGGACCTAAATCCTAAGGCGCATCAAGTGGTTATCACTCTTTCATTAGTTTTGATTTAAATCTTCCAAACTCGACTTATAATGTAATTAAATGCCTGACTGGCTGACTTGTGGCTTTGTTGGCTATATATTTGGAGGTTGGGTTGATGTAGTAGGGATCAAGAGTTAGACCTAGGAAGTATTATAAAGATACAACATTGGAGACAAAGATAGGATGCAAGCTTTAATTCTGATTTCATAATTCTCACTGTATAAGGCTGAAACCCGAAAGGCCTCACAGTCGAGCATGTTGAAAGAAATAATATAAATTCTCTGTTGTTGCTGCCAGTTGATTGTCTCATATCCATTGTGATTTCATTGCTTTCATGTGATATTATATTGCTTCTATTGTGTAATTCTGAGCAGGGTCTGTTGTTGATTCAAGTGGAGTCAATTCTGCTTGTATCTACCCTACCCCTGCGTCATAAATTCTGACAAACTGATATTCTATGAATCATTTGTTAGAATATTTTCCAAAGCATGATCAAGAGGGATAGGGTAGAATTAATGTCTTATATCTTTTTAGGATTTCACCTTCCCACCTACCCCTACAAATTCGGGAATCTGACATCCGGATTTGAGAGGCATATTTCATGGGCCAAGAATGTAGGTTTTTTCCATTTTTAGTGAGGTTAGGGCCATGAATGTAGATTCTAAGGTTTTGTTTATATACCTCTCACTTAGGTGATTGAGGCAGGGGTTCTTCATTTTCTATCTCATTTGGAGGTTGAATTTTGTAACTCTAAGAAACACAATTGTACTTGGCTTCTTTTGCAGTGAATTAAAAATAGTGATCCTTCTTGTCTCTATTAATTTCCGAGTTTTTCTAATGAGTTCTTATGCTAAGATTATTGTGATGTCATTTTATCCTTAATTTGCATATTGGTTTAATTGATTATTCAGAGAAATGTCTTTGTCTTTTGAAGTCTTAATCTCTGTACAGAATTGGATTTTGAGTTGTGGAAACCCTTTCCCTTTTTTCATTCCAAGTACCTTATTATTCTTGAAAAGTTCAAAACAATAGAGTCGATTTGTGAGTTATATTTTTGTTTTCAGTTGTCCTTGTAAGCTCGTTTAGAATTGTCGATCTTTATCAATTTGGTAAATTGCCTAAGTTTAGTTTCAGTTATTCAATTTCATACACTCTCTCCCCTTTTCCTCCTAAAGTCAATCAAGTTTCAAGGTGATTCAAGGGGAAGCCAACCCCTAATCCGGAGGTCTACTTTCTGATAGGTTACCCATAGCCTGAAACTAGTCCCATGTTTCACAGGATTTCTAGGTTCACACTTAGCTTATTTGGGTGCAATCCTTAGTGACAAATTTTTTTGGCACGCCCGGTGGGACAAGAGACTCAGTGAGTCAGATTTTTTGAAGTGGTTCTATGTGGGTTATTGTTTGGTATGACCAGTGAATATGTTTTTATATCATACCGGGCGACTCTAATATTGTTTCATGTAGATCATCCCCTGAGCTTATGAGTGGGATTCCAACCAAGTAGAGCAAGAATCCTTTTACTTATGTAGAGCTACCACCATCTAAGAAAAGGACCAAGGCAACCCAATCTAGTGCATCCCAATCTGCAAATCCTATTCCTATTGCTGCAAGAAATACCATAATCCCACCCGTGCAAGAAGCACCAGCAGTCTAAGTTCCCTTAAACCCTCCAATGGCTAGAAATCACCCTTTTGTGGCCTTCAATAAGGGTAGCCCCTTGAATTTGCAAAAGCATAATGAAATGCATGTATCAACCCTTAAAAGCCTACCCATTTTTACAAGAGAGGATCAAACCTCCACTATTGAACATATAAGAGATGTTTCATCCCTCTGTGCCCTCCATAATATAACCCATGATAATGTAGCTGTAAGGTTATTAGAAGCATCCCTCAAAGGCAAAGCTTTACAATGGTTCAAAGGTCTAGCAGTCATTTCCATAGAAAGTTGGGATGAGCTAGGTCAAGCCTTAACTAATCAATTTGAAGATAAGTGTGACCATCTCTCATTAGTTGGGCACTTGACCACTATAAAGAGAGCACCCCATGAGTATATGATGGACTTTAATTTTAGGTTCCAAAGGACATGGAATAGGATATCAGAAATAGTTAGACCTTCAAGCCAGCATGCTTTCCTATACTATTTAAGGGTACTCAACAATGATATCTCTGTCATGATCTAGTCTATGCGAGGGAATAATTTACCAGCATCATTTGACATTTCTATAAGGGATGAGAATGGTCTCATCCAAGCTAGAAAGATAGCCCTAAGGCCTCCAATGCCTATCTTTCTTGAGCTTCATCCTATTCCTGAAGCAATTCTAGCTTTAGCATCTATTCCACCTATCCCAACTCCTTCCCTTCAAGTTGTTATCCCATCTATTGATCAGTCCCAAGATCTAAAGGATATTAAGAAAACCTTGCAGTATGTTTCTAATGAGTTGGTTAACCTCAAAAGGAAACAGTTTCAGCCTTATTAGTAGCTTTACCAAGCCCCCTATCAAGCATAATATCAACAAAATAGGCCCCAATATTAGTCAAGCCAGCAAGGCCAAGCAAGAAACTACAATAAAAAAGGCAGCCGGCCCTACAATCCTAATATCCCTAGCACCTCTAGAGAGCTAGTTCATGTAGCCCAAAACAACATGGCACAAGACTACCAATGGGGCTGCCCATGTAATCAACAACATATTCAAGGGATATGTCCTAATGGTTATGGCCAAGCCCTCATGGTGAAGAACAATGTCATGGCCCCGCAGGAGATGCCACAAGAATCAAAGATCCAACAAGGCCAACCAATTGCCTCAAATGAGTTTAATACACCAAAGGTGGCACTCATTAATTTCCAAAAGGAGGAGTTTTTTGGGGTCAAATTTTCTCTAAATGATAACTAGAACTATGTTCCAGTTGCAGCCAACACAAGATCTAAAAAGAAGGCCTTGGATGTTGAGCAACCAGCTTCTACCAGTCAGCAAAATCCAGTTGTGGCCTCACAATCCAAGGATTCTCAAGCCTCACTTCAAAATCAATCTAAGGAGGTCAAGGAGCCAACCAAAGTAGCAACACAGTTGGTATAAACACAACCAGAAGTTACTACAACAAAAGGACAGTCAAAGGTGAGCTTAGGATCTTTCAATATTATTGAACACATGAAGAAAAATTCCATAAGTGTGCCTATGATAGACACTTTGGCCATCCCTGGGAAAAAGGAATTAATGCTTTGGATAAGATTTCATTAAATGATGAGAATGTTTTAGAATAGCCTAGAGTCTTAGTGGCAGAAGCATCTCAAAAGGATCAACAAAATTAAGAAGGTAATTTGTAGCCCACCATTGCTCCATAGGTTAAACCCCCTCCTTTTTATGTTACTCTTGTTATTGGGAAATTTTTGGTACACAACTACATGATTGACTCAGGAACAAGTAGTTCAATCATATCTAAGCAGCTAGCAAACACCCTAGGATTATCTTATGATCCACTAGATAGACCTATTATTCAATTAGATGGGTCATTAGTCAACATGATTGGAGTGATCAAAGACCTAATCCTCACCTTGCATGAATGTCCCGATTTCTCAATTCCTTAGGATGTTTATGTTATTGACTTACCTCCCTACTTTTATATTTGTCTAAGCAGAGATTTCACCACTAGGTTGGGGGGATACCTTTCAGTAGATTGGTCTCATTTGTATTTTAAGACCAGATATGGTACAAGGGTTAAAATCAAGTCTGAAGCCTTTGCCAAAAATCATGTGGAACCTTATACACCTAGCCCCATAAATGCCAATCTAATGTTCCATGAGCAAGATCCTATTGATTCAGAACCAAAGACCACTACTAAAAATATTCTAGATATTGTCTTAGATGAATGGGTTGAAAGGGATCTAGAGGATGGTCCCTTTAGAAACATGGAAATACTTGGTATAGGAATGTATATCATTCATGAGCAAGGTGCAGTGATCTTGAATTTGATGAAGAAGGAAGATGAGAATCTAGAACAACAAAATGATGAGCTATGGCAGTTGTTCTTTGATGCTGCCAGAAGCAAAATTGGTTCAAGAGGAGGAGTTGTTCTAATTTCACCAGAAGGGAAAAGGTATTACTCTGATGTACATTTTTCCTTTAGTTGCACTAATAATACAATAGAATATGAGGCTTTGATTCATGGTTTAGAATGGGCTAGAAAGAAAGGAATCAAGTGTTTGAAGGTTTTAGCTGATAGTGAGTTAGTAGTCAATCAAATTCATGGTACTAATCTCACTAAGAATGATGTGCTCAAGATGGACAAGCATAGGGTTTGGGATTTGATAGAAGGATTTTGTGCTTTTAATCTAATTTCTATCCCAAGAAATCAAAACAAACAAGCAGACAAGCTGGTTACCATGGGAGCTGAATATGACATTCCTAAAGAAGTCGCAAGCACTAAAATGCAACATGTGAGGGTCCTTGTAAGACCTTCAATACCAGGTAATTAGGTAAGCTAGCAAGTCTTTCAAAATGATGAGAAAATATTCAATTTTTTGATAGAAGAAGTTGAATTCTCTAAAGCTAATTAGAATAAAAATGCTCATCAGTATAATGATCAGATGTTATAGTTGAAAAATAATAAGTTACCTAAGGGTTTAGTCACCCTTGAGTCCATTTTTAACTCTGATGACCAGCTCAGAGGAGACAAAGCATGCATGACAGTGAAGGAGGAACATTATCAGCTTGTTGAGATACTCAGGGATAAGTTCCTCAAGCTTGGAAAGGTATGTACCTAGCCAAAAAAGCAAGCTTTTGTCTCATTATGTCAAGAATTCAGTGATATTTTTGCATGGGAGTATTATGATTTGAAGGGGTTTGATCCCCACTTAGCCCAGCATACTATTGCGCTTGAAACCCATGGTAAACCTGTGAGACAAAAATAGAGACCTAGTAACCCTAAGCTAGAAGTGTTAATGAAGATAGAATTAAGGAAGATGATTGAGGCCAATATCATATTCCCCATCAAACACACCTCTTGGGTTTCTAACCTAGTACCTATCAGAAAAAAGAATGGTGAAATCTGGTTATGTGTGGATTTTAGGGACCTCAACCGGGCCTCACTTAAGGACCATCATCCATTGCCCTATATGGAATAGATACTATAGTTTGTCTCAGGATCTGATAGATTTTATCTACTAGATGGCTTTTTTGGCTATAATCAAGTCCTAGTAAGAGAGGAAGACCAGTTTAAAATAGCCTTTACCACCAAATGGGGCACCATGGCATACATAAAGATGCCTTTTGGGCTATCTAATGCTGGTGCAACATTTCAAAAAGCTATGGAGATGGCATTTGTTGGTTTGAAGTATAAATTTGTCCTAGTTTATCTAGATGACATAACTGTTTTCTCAAAAGATACTCATGATCACTTGGTTCATCTGAGATAGATATTCGAAAGATGCAGGGAGTTTGGAGTCTCATTGAATCCTAAAAATTGTATCTTTGTTGTCCATGAAGGTAGGCTGCTAGGACACATTATTTCTAAAGAGGGAACAACTATTGATCCTAAGAGGATAAGTGCAATCATGGCACTACCCCTACTAGTACACAAGAAGGGGCTGCAAATTTTCCTAGGGAGAATTAATTTCTTAAGAAGATTCATCCTAAATGTTGCAGCATTACTAAAACCAATGACCCAGATGTTGAAGAAGAATTTAACCTTCCACTGGATAAGTGAAGGGAATAAGTGTTTTGAGGAGTTAAAAGAGGCAATTGCTTCTGCCCCTACTCTGGTAAACCCTGATTTTTCAAGAGACTTCATTCTATATATATTTGGGAATACTGATAATATATCTGTCATGCTAGTTCAACAGAATAAAGAAAAACAGGAGCAACCAGTGGCTTTCTACAACCAAGGTTTGGATGGATATGAGCTAAATTACACCCCTGTGGAGAAACATGTCCTACCAATGGTGAGAAGCTTGAATAAATTTAGTCATTTGCTTTCTAATATTATAGTCCACCTCATGGTTTCCCACCCTTGTATTAAAGACTTCCTTCTAAACAAGAATTTGAACCATAAAAGGGTTGGTTGGTCACTAAAGTCATGGAATATGATGTTCAAATCAAGGTGAATAAGTTAATAAGGGGAAAGAGTTATGTGAGCAAATGCCTAAAGAGAGAGTAGACAACAATCAACAAAAGGAAGATATCCTAATGAACCAAATTTAAGAGCTGAATGCAAGCTTGGAAATAGAAATGAAGCACTATCTCTTGACTGGTCAATGTCCCTAAGGCCTTGACATGGCCAAAAGGAGGTATTTTAGGCTCCAAGCCATTCCTTTTGTCATTCTAGAAGATATTTTGTATAGAAAAGACTATAATGGTGTCCTGTTAAGATGTGTTGAGCCAAACCAGATGAACATAATTCTAGAAGAATTCCATGATGGAGCATCTAGAGGTCATTTTGCAACAAGGACTACTACTCTAAAAGTGATGAGAATAGGATACTATTGGCCCAACATGTATAAAGATGCATTTTCCTGGGTAAGGAAATGTAAGAAATGTGCTTTGTTTGCTGGAAAACAGAAGTTGGCAGCCCTCCCATTGCATCCCATCAAGGTGGAGCAACCCTTCACAAAATGGGGGTCGTATTTCATTAGACCTATCAATCCTCCATCTAGTGCTGGTCATAGATGGATCCTTACTGCTAAAAATTATTTTACTAAATGGACAGAGGTTGTAGTCCTAAAAGAAGCAAGTGAGAGCTTTGTCCTAAATTTCTATCAGGATATTGTGTCAAGGTTTGGCACACCAGACTCCATCATATTAGACAATGCCTTAGCATTTCTTGGAATGAAGATCTCTGAAAGGGCATTGAGGCACAATATTTTCATGAGTACATCAAACTATTACCCTCAGGGTAATGGTCAGCTAGAGTCAACCAACAAGAACCTATTGAGGATCATCAAGTGAACCATAGAGGGGAACCAGAGAGACTGGCACAACAAGTTGAAGCTGGCCCTATGGGAAGACATGATAACCCCTAAGAGATCCATGGGTAACTCTCCCTACATGCTAGTTTATGTAAAAGAGGCTAGGATTCCTATTTCTATTGAATTTCTTACTTTAAGATTGATTAAATAAATTGAGTTAATGGAAGAGGACACTATGCAAGTTAGGCTTGTTGAATTAATTGAGCTTGAAGAAACCAGAAAACTAGCATTACAAAACCTTGAGGCTCACCATTCCTAGATGAAGAAAACTTTTGATAAAAGAGCCATGCCTAAGGTCTTCAAGGAAGGATACCTTGTCCTTAAATGGGATGAGTTGAAAAACAAACCAAGAAGGCACACTAAATTCAATGCTATATGGAGTGGACCTTTCATGATTGTTAAGTGTAAGGCTCATAATGCCTTCCAGTTGGCCAATATGGATGGAGAAGAGTTTCCCATTCCTGTGAATGGGATACACCTCAAAGCATGCTATTGAGGTCAAAGTTCTACCCTTGTATATTAGTAGTTAGTTGTTTCAGTTTAAGTTTTCTGTGTTCCCTAAGTGCTCCATCACAAGTTTGCTTTCAATTTGTTTTGGTTAGCAATAAGCTAGAGACACATTGATATCACTCTACAAAGATCCATCAAGCAAGCATCAATGGTTGGTACTAGTGATTTTAGTGCCCACTGATACAAATCATCAATCCTCGCATGTGAAGTCTTTCAGAGTAATGCCAACCTGTCTCAGCCATTTAGTTGTTTTGTTGGCTAGAAGGAGTTGTTTTGTTTGAAGCAAAGTTTAGTTCTGGGGTTTAAGAGACTCTATTCCCAATAGATGTAGAAGGAAACTGGTCAAGGGTACTTAGCAGGAAAGCACTCAGCTGAGGTCACCAAAATGTTCCCATATTTTTACTCATTTTAGATTGGTGAGCTAATTACTAGATGAAGTTGCAGTACCCTAGTTTGCATTATTAGATGATCTTATTTAAATTTGTGTTCATTTCATGAAAAGGATACATGTAAAGGAAAAGATATTTCTGCACCTAAATATTACATGTATATATGCCAAACATCTTGTATGTATTGTACAAAGGAAAGAACTGAAAGATAAAATCATCTGGACTCACACAGGCCGTGAGCATAGCCAACTTTCAAAAGGGTATAAGTGAATATAAACATACATAAAGTGGATGAACATAAGTATAAAGGTATTGTACATTGCCTGAGGTGATAAAATGTTGATCCGAGGTTGAATCCAGTGTGCTCCTAAGTGATCCAGAACTTGCAAAGAAGAGAGAGATGAGGGTTAGATCCAAAGGATCTAAGAAATGCATGATACCCTACTACTTACCCTCATCTACAATCATGCATGTATATAATCAGCCATACACTTCTAAATAGAGCTATGCTACAGGGCATGTGCACTCAGAGGAATGTTGCAGGAAAGAAAAGAGATACCATATTTTTACTAACTTGTTTGTTCCATGTCCAAATATGGAAGAAGTTGTGACATTGTTTTCTACCCCACTCAAATAATCAAAGTACTGAGAGGATGGTCTTTCCAAATAAAGACCATCCTCAAAGTACAATGATTGTCTGGACAACAACAATTGCAAAGTGTTGGAATCCAAATGAATGATGTTGCCCTGTAATGTGGGCTCTATCAAGAAAGCCTTCAAATTTCCTTAACATAGACCACATTATAGGCCAAGAGCATCCATGATTAGTGTTAAGTCTCCTACTACCCCATATTGAAACCTATTAAGGTAATGAGAATCCCTATTCCCATAGAGTTTCTAGTTACCCTGATGGCCTCGAGGAGGAGTACTGGTCTAAGAAATGTAAGCTTAGTGAATAAGAAGTTTCCATGGAGCATTCAGAGTCATGAAGACGTAATAACGAAGCAGAAAGCATGGAAGCACATAACAGAGATTAACACAGAAAAGGGAATGGTTGCATGAACACCTGATGAATCAGTATTGTGTCTACATCATCTAAACAATGAAACAACAATGCCAGATGTTTTTTTTTCATCTGGTATTTCAGTGACATCATGATGCACCCACAACAACCATCCACCATGCCCATCGGCATAAGACAGTCATGGTCAAGCATTAGCAATGAAGGACACTATCACAAATCAATATCGGAATGGACCAAAGGTACAAATCTGCATTCAGTAATATCACATATTCATGGCATGGAAGTATTTAAATATGCATTTTAAGCTAAGAAAGGAAGCTGCAAATAACAGAGCGGCTGCATGATGATAGTGAAATAAACATTAAGGTACAGATTCTGGTGAAGCTTCCCACATTTCATTATCTTTGAGCCAATATAATTTTAATCATCATAATGAAGTGATAATGCATTAAAGAGGAGTTATGCTAAAAGGGGTGAATAGTACATGTTTTCATCAATGGTGTTGTTAAACATCAAGGAATGTAGTCATCATAATAGGAGCAGCATGATGACAAGCAAGATCACAAGCTGGGAGATTATATCACATGGAAATCATGCAATGGAATACCATCAAATCAAACACATAGTCAATAAAGAGGGACAATAATACAATGAAACCAGTCATGAGGAAAAGGGCAATCATGAAGCCATTCTTCATAGCTCAAAATAGTGAACTTCCATAGCAATCAAGCATGAATATTGGGCCACCATAAGGATTCATGTAACAAAAACTGGTAATAAAATGTTTCCTCTAATACATTGTGTATATTGATAAATATGCAAGATCATAAGAAGTAGAGCATCAATATTTAGTAGTCCATGGATAAGTACAATAGTAGGTATCTAAGTGCAATAGTAAGTAATCAAGCAATGCATGTATCTCACGGGCCTTGAAAAAAAGTAATCAAAATAATGGTGCCAACAATTTTAAGACAATAATGCATGATGCTCACGGGCTCCCATACACAAATCATTGATAGTTTGCAAGAAAACACAAACAACAATGTCATAGCTCGAGCTAGCAAGGATTCAAAGCAATAACCATAACAATTAAATAGTTTTACAATAATAGGGCACGATGCCATGTGAAGCAATAGTGAACACCGAAGTGACAAGAATCAAGATCACGGGCTCCATGAATCAGTGAGCATCAACAAATGAATAGAAAAATAGCTCATAGTTTATCCAGGCACAAGCAACAACAAATTGCATTACATAACAATGAACACCAACAACATATCAACATGTAACAAAGAGATCATGGTGCCAATCAAAAGTAGAGAATCAATGATAAAGTAAGTAATCAAGCAATTTCATGTTACAATCAACCATCATAGGCCATCCATGAAGTCAATGATAGTAATAGCTCAAGTGCCAACAATCAATAGTGGCAATCATAGGGCACGTACCCTCAAAGAGATGCATGATCCAATGAAATAGAGGTCAAGCTCATACAAGATCAAACATCAAATCAATGATGCCAAGAATCAAAGCTCACGAGTCCTAAGATTCAATGGATACCAACAACAATAGAATGATATTGCAATTCTTATGGTCCCCAAGGTACTGCAGATAGTGAACATCTTAATGGCGCGGGCTGGCATGATAATAACATGAGTAAGCAAGATGCCCTAGTATATAAAATGGGAAATAAAATAGTGAGCATCTTAAGCAAAGGGCTGCACCAATTCAAATATGTAATAACCCCTCACAAATTTGTATAGCTCACAAACTTTTATTTCCAAACAATGAACATCCAAAGCACAAATGTAACAGTTCCTCAACAACAAGTATAAACATCATGATGCCCTAGCTCACGGGCTCTAAATAATGAAGTAACACCAAAGATCAAACCAAAGAAGTAGATGAAACATGAAATAATGCCCTAGCCAACGGGTCATCGAGCTTCCTCAACCAAGCAAGTAAACATGAATGCCCTATTTTAAAGTTCTAGGGCCCCAATAAATCAAGACAGTGAACTTAGCATATTTGTTAACCATGCAAAAGGATGCCCTAGTCTGAGCATGGGATGTGCATGAAGAAGGGTAACAAATAAACAAGTAATGTCTGCATTTGAATTATGCTATGAAATCAAGATGATGTTAGCAAGTATCAATAGCATATAGATGAAACCAATGATTAATCTATGCTATTCAAACAATCAAATGCGATAACATTGATCAGAGTGAAAACACAATATGCAGAGAAGATGAGGAGAAATGAAAATGAAGTCACAAATGACGCCTACCTCAAAACTGTGGTGCCATATGAAGAGGGGAAAAGTCAAGGAGTTCCCAACTTGAGCTTGAGTGTCAAAAGCAAAAGACCAGATCAAATGGCAACTTTCCTCGAATAAACTAGCAGTGAAGTATTCAATGCTTTTAGCATCTTGCATCTTCCTTTATTTGGGTCATTTTTTCCAAAATGTTAATGTTTAATTAATATGTTTTCCCCTTCTTTTGGGTTGAGGACCTTGTTAATTAGATGTTAAATAATTTGATGCTAGGGTTCATTTAAATATTTTAGGAAGTGGGTTTTATTCAAATGTAAAAGGTTTAATAAATATGTTTTCCCCTTTGGGGTTGAGAACTTATTTAATTTAAACTGAAATCCACATGTAATTAAAGCATAGGGGAAAATAAATAATGTAGATCATGCATTTTTCATTATAAATTCTAACAAACTAATATTCTATAAATTATTTGTCAGAATATTTTCCAAAGCATGATCAGGAGGGATAGGGTAGAATTAAAGTCTTATATCTTTTTAGGATTTCACCTTCCCACCTACCCCTACAAATCCAGGAATCTGACATCCAGATTTGAGAGGCATATTTCATGGGCCAAGAATGCAGATTTTTTCCATTTTTAGTGAGGTTGGGGCCATGAATGCAAATTATAAGGTTTTGTTTATATACCTCTCACTTAGGTGATTGAGGCGGGGGTTCTACATTTTCTATCTCATTTGGAGGTTGAATGTTGTAACTCTGAGAAACACAATTGTACTTGGCTTCTTTTGCAGTGAATTCAAAACAGTGATCCTTCTTGTCTCTATTAATTTTTGAGTTTTTCTAATGAGTTCTTATGCTAAGATTATTGTGATGTCATTTTATCCTTAATCTGCATATTGGTTTAATTAAGTATTCAAAGAATTGTCTTTGTCTTTTGAAGTCTTAATTTGTGTACAAAATTGGATTTTGAGTTGTGGAAACCCTTTCCCTTCTTTCATTCCAAGAACCTTATTATTTATGAAAAGTTAAAAGCAATAGAGTCGAGTTGTGATTTATATTTTTTTTTTCAGTTTTCCTTGTAAGCTCGTTTTGAATTTTGGATATTTATCAATTTGGTGAATCGCCTAGGTTTAGTTTTAGTTATTCAATTTCATGCACTCCCCTTTTCCTCCTAAAGTTAGTCAAGTTTCAAGGTGATTCAAGGGGCAGCCGACCCCTAATCCAGAGGTCTACTTTCTAATAGGTTACCCATAGCCCGAAAGTAGTCCCATATTTCACATGATTGCTAGGTTCACACTTAGCTTATTTGGGTGCAATCCTTAGTGACAATAGTCATCATTTGTTAATGTGGACCTATCTGGGATCCTTTCCCTTTGATCATGCCATGTTTTGATCGAAGACCTTCATGTTTGGACCCTTCTGGTTACTTCAGGTGGCATGTTCCTTTCCTGCTTGAGTTTACCTTGGAGATTGTGTGTGCGGTTGTTGCTTGTTGATTATCAACATGTGTGATCATGGTGCATGATTTTTGGGTCATGTGTGAACCTAAATCTCCATTCACACCTTCTCTCTTCTCTTCTAGTGGTCTTATGATCTGTTTTGGGGCTAACTCTTATTTCTGTGTACATGTTTCATTTTGAAATGTAATTTTTGGCCGACCCCAATTGTACGGTTGGGTATATGTACTCAATTTGATGTAATTATGTAGGTAGAAATCTTAGAGTAGTAGTTAGTTGATTATGAATCAATAAGCTTTCAGATTTGAATTCATCTTATATATGGCCTAAATCGGGAAGGCCTTACAACCTGACATGTATAATGTATCTAATTGAATAAATGATTGATCATGCATTCTCTTTCTCTCTCTCTCTCTCTCTCTCTCTCTCTCAATTTTGTGTTATTTCTTTTGTGTGTCTTTAGCTGTGAGGTTGGACATCCCATCTTGGGGTTCTCCACCTTATTACTACGCCATTTAAAGAAACAATCAACAAAATTATGAGTGTATCATTTCTCTGGATTATACTACAATGGTCTAAGAATTACCCCTATTTTGGAAGGAACCCTTTCCACCTGTACTCCAAGTGCTCTGATTATCCATACAAAAAAAGAATCATGCAATTTAATATAATTATAATTTCTATTTTTTTTAATCCCAAATCATACACCATAATTTCACTGGGATCCTCTTTCCTTGACCTTCAATAGTAGATAATTTGTTTGAATGGCTGGACACACTACTATTTTGAAACTGAATCAAATGGCACAGTACAAAATAATTTTTGAAAGTCCAACTGATCTTCCACTGAACCATCTAATTATGTAAGATCCTTTCTATGTCAGTTGCCAAATCAAACTCAAAGTTGATATTAGGGTTTTGTATTCTCATAGATATATACATCATGTCTATTGGCATTTTTTCTATATGATCATCACCATAAAATTGACACCAACCACAATATGTTCTTTGGAAAAAATTCATGAAATTCTTTGTGAGAAATGGGCCCTTATTATTTAATCTTACTTTTTTATTGTTTTCTCCTCTCCTCATGAAATAGGTGACCTCTCCTGGTCCCATGCTTCTCACCATTCTTTCATAACCTATTGGGTACTACTTCTTGTCAACCTTGGTGAGTTCTTACGGATTCAAACCAAAACATTCTAAAATAAATGATTTTGTGATGACCAGAAGTGGGTAGCCATCTATTCTCCTCATAGTTCTAGTCTCTGGTTTATAATTATGGGCAAGGGCATCAATAAGCTCAACATATATAAAAACATTAGGCATGATGACCTTGACTGCATCTAATTTCCATGGGTTTAACCTAGGTATCTTTGCATCCTTTCTAGCATAAGAAACCAAAAGAGTGACCTACCAGTGTGAGGTAAATGTGCATCCTTGTACTTAGGCCATTCATTTGAAAACATAGTTTTGGTCCCTATGTCTACAGACCCTAGTAGAAAATATAATAGATCTTTCTATGATGGGACCTTGGGTGTTTCATCCTTCCCTACTTCTTACTTCTTCTTAAACATTTTACCCTCCAAACACAAACTTAGGAAAGTGGAGAATTAACTTACTAGTTTATTTTTTGTCTCTACAAAACCTAGATTTCTACAATTCTTCCCACTTCCTTCGCACCATCTCTTTCTCAAGCTTCCACACTCTTCAAAAACTATGTGGTATGATTAAATTCGAATGACATTCCTTTTAATTTAAGCTCGCGACATTTAATTCTTTACAAACCTCCAAGTGTGTGTATTGTTCATTCGATGAGATGGTTGTCCTTTCCAATTAATTTAATTTATGCCATTTCACATGTGCCTTTAATGTTTCCTAGTTAAAAATAACCCCTTTGCCAATTCACAAGTGCCCATTTATGTTTCTTGTAAAATAGCACCGAGTTCACTATTTTGCAAGCTTAACTTTCTCCTCGTTGCAAAATAGTGAAGGTTTCACTATATTGAAATCTTCCTTTTCATGTCTTTGCAAAATAGAGATGCTTTCACTATATCACAACCCCCAATTTTATGCTCTGTGAAATAGTGAAAGGCTCGTTATTTCATACTTCTAACTTTCAACCTTTTATGAGACTGTGAAATATTCGTCATTTCACATTCTTGACATTTTGCTTCCGTGAAATAGCAAAATACTTCAAAATAGATTTATATTCAAGAGGATCATTTATTCAGTGATATACTTGGATTCCAACCAACCATGAGCATGACCTCTTAGGAAGATTTGGATAAATATGTTTCACAACATTCACATTTGAGATAGGTGGAAACAAACATTTTATCTAGGGTATTACCTATGAGAGAATTCTAAAAGAAAAATTTAGTGGCCTCAACCTTTGTGAAGGTATATGGAATGCAAAATATTGGTGATGACCTATAGCAATTGATAGATAAAATAAAAAAATTGAAGGTTCTGATCGTGGCTCTTTCTGGGGATGAGGTATTCATTGAATGCTTGAAAGAATTCAAAAGCATCTCTAGAGGAAGCAGACCAAACTAAAAAAGGGAACAAAGGGATGACAAAAAATGGAAAAGAAAGTGACAATGTGGGATATGTACAAATGAGATTGGAAATATGAAACCTAAACTACTATGCATGGAAACAACCCTTTTATCCTAAGATAAAAAGTGAGTCAAGAATTGTCCATGCACTAACAATTCTTATGCTTCACCTGAGGTGTTTTGTAAGTAGCATAAATTTTCTCCACCTTTCCTTGTGATTATATGTGGTCCAATCCACAAGGCTTCAAATTTACCATGCTTCCCCTTCTCTTGATTTCTTGCATTCCACATGAGGACCCATTCTACCTCCTTAATTTTTTTGTTCTAGGATTTCTTGTCATGAAGAAGTGCAGGATTTGAGCAATACAAATCCACAAAACCCGAAGATCACCTACATACAAAAACTTGTTACAAGGAAGTAGAGACAAGAAGAGGGCAAGAGTTTGGCTCAAAAAATGAAGAATAAAATATCCTCAACTAATGAATCGATTAAATGTACAATGGATCATCCTTATAAAGGAGATTAAAAGCCTTGAAAGGCAAACCCTAGTGCATGTAATAAGTAGTTTAACTATTACATGACTAATGCATTCAAGTTTATATTTAAAACAACTAGTGCATGAGTTTAAAACAACTCGTGCATGTGTGTTTAAATATAAACAACTAAAGCAAAAGAGTTGACATCTTAAGAAGGGAGTAAATATTAATTAACATAATTAATACTTTACTCTAACAAGAACCTTTACCTATTGTTGGAATATGAGGTTTTGTTCATGGGATTTCCTTCTCATCTTGCCTAATTGCACATACATGTCTTCCAAGGGATTTGTCAATTCTATTTCCTCATCAATTATAAATTTCTGTAAGGGTAAAAATTTTTCAAGTGCTAGCCTTGCTTGTTTTCCATATACTAACTCAAATGGTGATCTTCCATCGAAATTCTTAATAGTAATTCTATTAGCCCATAATGCCAAATTTAATTTGGAGTCCCAAGCCTTTTTATTGGTGTCCAAGATTCTTGTTGCTAGACTCTACTTAACCATTCCCTTGTGGATAATATGGTGAAGAGTATGGAATTTCTATGCCATAATCCCCACAAAGATTTGAGAACTCTTTTGATCTAAAACACATGTCATTATCAACTATGAACTTTCATGAAACCCCAAACCTGATTAAGTATATTCTACATAAAAAAAATTATAACTACCTTACTAGTAACTTGTCTTGTAGGTATTGCTTCCACCAATTTGGTGAAGTAATTAGTATCCACTCGTATCCATCTATGAACCCCACTTGAGTTTTTAGATATCTCACTGGTGAAGTCAATTCCCCATTGTTGAAAAGGTTTCTCAACCTGCATCGGTCTTAATGGCAAGGCCCCTTGATATTTTAATTTCCCTGATTTTTTTTGGAAATTCTAAAATTTCCTTACATACTCATGGAAATCATTAAACACACATGGCCAATATTATCCTACCTTAATAATCTTGTGGGTTGTGTTCTTGGCAGAAAAAATTCCCCAAGATACACCATCATGTAATTCTTTGAATACTTCCTTTGATTGATATTCATCTAAACATAAAATAGGTATACTATCATAATTTTTCCAATATAAATCTCCCTAAATCAAAATATACTTGTTTGATTTCAATTTCAGGGTTCTTTTCTGACTTTCACTAAGTCCCTCTGGGAATTGCACATGTTTGAGATAGTGCACTATATCCTTATACCATAGAACCCTCTCAATATTGATAATAGTATCATTGAGATCTACAGGATTAACCTAAGTCACATGTAAGTTTGATTTTGCGATTAGTTTTGCCAATCCCTATTCTCTCAGAAGATTTGTAATCTAAATATCAATATTAAATTCTTGCACTTGATTTATCCATCTACTTCTTCTACTGCTTACCTTAGATTGTCTGAATATGTCTTCAATTGTTGCATTTGGAACATAAGATACAACTCCCATAAGGTATGGTCTAAAAGATTTCACTACTTTTACCAATGCATTGGCCTGTTTCTGATTGGTGTCATACTTCAATTCATCTTCTTGTAAGGCTTTGCTAAAATGTAATAGGTCGTTCATGACCCTCTTCATTTTTCTGCAATATAACAACAACAATGGTATGGAAAGATGCAAAAGAGAAGAGTTGGAAAGGTTTAGAGAAATCAGGGGACTTCAAAACATGAGCCTCTTTGATATCCCTTTTAATAGAAACAAATGCATCAAGTGATTCAACATTCCAATCCAATTTAACACCCCTTTTCAACATTATTTAGATAGGTTTGACTATTTCAACAAAGTTAGATATAAACCTTCTCACAAAATTAATTTGTCTGAAAAAGGATTGGATACCTTTCATCATTTTAGGGATGGGAATTTTGTCAATCGCAACTACACATTCTAGATCAATTTTTACTCCTTCTTTGGAAACAATATGTCCCAACAACTTACCTTTAGTCACACCAAAATGACACTTTTGGGGGTTTAAGGAGATACCATATTCCAGTGCTTTTAAGAAATTTTCTCCAAGTGGTTGCAATGGTATTCTAAATTCTTTGAATATGCAATAAGATCATCTTGATATACTACCATGATGATATCAATCAACTCCTTAAATGCCACATCCATGGCTCTCTAAAAAGTTACCCTGACATTAGTCAGCCCAAAAGGCATCCTAACATAAACATATGTGCCCCAAGGAGTTCTAAATCTAATTTTGTATTATTCTGATTCCTTTACCTTGACTTAGTTGTATCCAGAAAAACCATCCATCATTGATGGCAACTCATTTCCAGTCACCTTTTGTATTAGTGCTTGCATGTTAGGTAATGCATAGTTATCTTTCAACGATGAGATATTTAAATTTCTAAAAGTCCACACAAAGTCTGATGTCTCCATTCTTCTTTTTGACAGACACCAAATTAGGCACCACTATGCATTGATTAGGGGAATATAGGATTGAACGCATAACATCCATTCAACAAATATATTATTCACAGATTGAACTGATATCTCCCAAATCAACAAACACTTAAACAACATAAAATAAAATAAAGAGAGAATCCAAAAACTTAGTAATCTTGTACAGTCAACAACCAATCATTAGTTGATAATTCAAATCCATTCAACCAAGCAATAAATAAAATGACAACGTTAGTCCTTACAAGATCGATCCACATTTCTCCATTATATACATCAATCAATAAATAAAATATTAAACTCATTTCAGTCAGCAATAAGATATACATAGATCACTCTTTAAACAAAAGACAACTAATCAAATTGTACTAAGATTTGGATCAGTTCAGACAAGGATTAGAAAACAAATCCCTTTAAATAATTGGCTTCAAAACACAATACATTCAAACCCAACAGATATAAAATAGAGATGTAGTATTGTAGCATACATACAAGGAGATATCTCATATCAAGCAAGTAAAGACTAAGACAAATTATCAAGAGGGATAATAAGAATAAATTAATTAGTAAGAAATAAGAAATCATTAGAAACCACATCAATACTTAGTCCTGAGTGACTAAGGAGGATTTCTCATTTGCACCAAACCACAAATAAGGACTAAAACAAGGACATTATAATTTGAATGTTATTGTTACCAATTTTCACTATGTTTGTTCCAATTGGTAGGACTGTTATCAACCCTTATTTTCTGGTGAAAGAAATTCATTTTTTATTCATTAACCTACCTTTTATAATCAATTACATTTAGTTATCAAATTATTTTCTCATTTTTTAAGTTGCTGATGCATTTCTAGTTTCTTGGAAAGAGTTTTAAAAATTTAAATTTTGTTGTCCTAAACTATCAAAAACTCAGATTTTGGCAAAGTACAAGTCCTTAAGTTCATACAGAAAGGAAATCTTTGTTTATTTTAAATAACAGAAGTACAACAATTAAAGTAGTCCACACAAGCAGTGGTTTCTCTGAAAACTATAAGCTGAAAGTGCATTTTAAGACAAATAAGAGCTCTTTTATCAATAAAAAGAGATACAACAATGAAAATGTATTCATCATGCAGCCACCCAACCCATGGCTTATGCTAATGCAAGCATGCATTTGAGGGTTTAAATGAATAAATAAAGACTTCATTACATCTTCATAAATGAAAAGAAATGAGTAATAAAAGGATAGGGTTAGGCCCCCATTGCCCGGTATTTTCGTTGAGGGTTGATTTTTGTTGTGTCCTTGAGTCCGCATCTAAGGTTTTACTACAAAAGAGAGAGAAGAATGGGGGTCATTTCATTCAAACTGAGCAATGGAAGAGTTAGACCTATCATTCTATCATTCTACTTCCATACATTTACAAAGATACAAGAATAGGATGCATAAAAGGAGCTACTGGAAGAAATGATTACAACACTTGAACTACTTAATTTCTTAACAATGTTTGTGTTATGTGCAGATACATGTATGAAGATTTGAGGTTGTTGAAGGATCATGCATAAATTATAGGCATGAAACCTTTCAACCGAGTCATATAGGGGCAAAGGTTTTGGGGACATTGTTGAGGGGACATACATAAGTTATAGGTATGAGACCTTCTAGTTGAACCTAAGTAGCTGATTGAAGACACTGAGGAGATCATAGAAGGGACATGCATAAATTACAAGCATGAAACCTTCTAATCAAATCAGGAAGGGGCCAAGACCGAAGTTTTGAGGAAGTTATTGAGGGGACATGCATAAGTTTTAGGAATGGGACCTTCTGGCTGAATCATGGAGCTATTGAAGACTGGTTGTTGAAGGGACATGCCATTTTGTCATGAAATTTTTTAGCCAATAAATTAATTATTAATTGCTACAAGAACTTATCACATTCTACAAATAATGACAGATTGCTACATGAGGCTATATGCAACGCAATAATGACAGATTGCTACAGGAGGGTAATGTGTTATAGGAATTTGTTTTACATGGCACTGGCTATTATACATGAATCAACATTTGATACCAATAGTGACATAGCTATATAAGGGGAATATCATGTAATGATATCACATTCATGAGATATCAAAATTTTCAAGTGCCCATTGCAATAAGACATCAAAGAAGGAACAATAAATGCAATTGTTCTATCATTAACAATCATGATGATTGTTCTAGACACAATTATAACAGACCATAACAGATCCATCAAATTGAAACAGTGAATATCACAGAAACATAACATAGGTAATCCATTTAGAGTGGGACAAGAAATAGCGTCACCATCTATGAATGTAAACAACAAGGTATTAATAGAAAAGAGGTGACAATAATATAATTTAAAAGAGAATTACAAATAGAAATCATAACATACATTTTTTTAACTAGTCCAAGGATATGCACTAGGAAATAAAAATGGAGAAAAAATATAAGAGCATCTACAACTATGTTTGAAAGTATCAAGTTGTAGTCAATATATTAGCACCAAAGGGAATTGTATCAACGGATATAAGGAACAACAAAGGCAAAGAAAATGAATGTATGCAATTAGTAAAGATAGTATTTTGATTGTTAAAGGAGTAGGATTTAAGTGTCCATTATCCAAATTTTCAGTCTCGAGACAACATAAATTTGAAATAAGGTAGAAAATTATTGCTAATACCCATATACAAAACATAGAGATTGTGTAGTGGCAGCCAAAAGAAATGAAAGTTACAGTCATAGTTGGATACACAAATGAAATGATGCAATGCCATTTACAATGTTGGCCATGAACTGATAACAGACACCAAATCAGTTTTAAACAATTGTTTATCCAAGGAAAAATATGCATAAAATTTCAAAGAGAGTATTAACCATAGGGCACAGGCCATCATTTGAAAGAAAATTATATAATAGCAAATCATGTTCAAATTTAGAGCCATAATCTTCCACTACAAGAAAGATAATGGAATATTAAGCAAGCAAGGATGTGTCAAGATTTGAGTGATACAAAAAAATGTTCATCAGATAAATCACTATATAAAAACAAAGAAATCATGAGAGATTTGATAATGAAATGATGACAGGGAACATGTTGCTACAACAAAAGCATGCTCAACAATAGGCTATGGAATTAATAGACATTGCAAAGCAAAGAAATGTTAGATTTCATCTTCCTATAGATTTTTGGTGTACAAATGCTGCTTATTCTTATGAACATATACAAGTTTTTTGAAGCTGAATGTATCCCACAAGGTTGGAGGCATGTTGAAATTGGACCAAATTCATTGAATGAAATCAATTATGTTCTCAAGGACTATAAGACAACCCTCTGGATTGGTCCTGTTACAGTCTAGCCTTCACAAAATCAGTACTAGAGGTCACTACATAACATGAGATTTTTAAGTCAACTTAAAGCAAGTGGATGTACCATTATGGCCATCGGGAAGGAGGCTTAAAATTTCCTCAAAGAAGCATCATGTCTATGTTAGTACATATAATTTTTAGACATGGGCTGTTGTCTTGGAATCTTTGAAAGGGTTGCAACTCCAGATCATGTAATGCCATTTTTGCCTTGAGAATGGCTCAAATATTTGAGCATTGGAACTTTCTTAGCCTTGAAATCAAAAGTTGGTAGACCATTCATTAGGCTATGTTTTGGAGCTTAGGTTGACAAATGTGCGTTTGGTCTCCATAAATGCATCAACATCATTTTGTTTGATAATTTTTAGCTACCCAAGAGCATTAAAATACACAACAGTATCAAGAAGAATCAACAAACCAGTGGCATAGCCATGCCATCACAAACCAGAAAGGCTCAATGACCGCAACCCAAATGAGGTGATTTCACAGAGACATTAAGCTTAAAATAATATGAACAAAAAATGCACAGAGAAAGATGTAGCAAATAGACTTACCCACGACTAAGGAGGGTGCAAAAATTATGAGGGGAAAAGACTAACCCTCACGGTGGCTAGAGAAGCACAAAGCAATAGTAAGTCCCCAAACATCTCAAACCCTCATGAAATCGACAGCAACTGGGAGCTCCAACAACCAGCAAAAGAAAAGAGACCAAATGAATTGCTTTAGGGTTTTTTTGCCCTATGTAACTCGTGTCTTTTCTTTTTGCTTAAGTCTCTAGTTTAGGCTTGGTCCTGTCATCCCTTAGGTTTACTGTCGCATGCCTTAGGTTAAGTTAACTTAGGCAAAATGTATAATAATAACATTAGAATTCAAACTTATAAATAAATGAATATTATTATGGTATTCATTAATTTATAATTTTAATATTAATATTATTCTTTTCAAGAGTTTTATTAAAACAAAATTTATATTCATTTTAAAAATTAATAAATATAATTAAAATAATGAAATATAATTTAACAATATTATTTTTTAAAAGGATATTTGTTAAATTAAGTATTTCATTGCTTTCAATTATTTTCATTATTTTTTAAGATGAATATAGTTTTGTTTTTTTTTTCTTTTGTAAGTTCGTTTTAATTTATTTATTTATTGTTTAAAATTATATCTTGATATACTTGATTTAAAATAGATAGTGTTAACTATTTGTTTTAATAAAAAGTATATTAAGCTACATTTTTAAATAATAGGTAAATAAGTTGAAGTCTTTTTATTTACTTATTAAGTATCACTTAACTATATTTTAATATATCCAGTTTTAAACAAATAAGTTTATTATTCATTTCTAAAATTAATATATTGAAATATAATTAAGTAATAATTAATAAATAAATAAAAAGGGTCTTAGGGGGTTCTCTTTTTTCATATAATTGTGAATAATATTAATATTTGTCACTGTTATAAGGCAAATATTATTAATTATTCAAGTGCAGTTAGGAGGTCTTCTTTAGGAGTTTGCCCTAGGTTATGTCATGCTTTTCTAGGGACTGATCATCAGTTGACTACTAAGTCTTGTTGACTCAAGGGATAGATGTTTTTATTTATGATCGGTCATAGGGTAGTTGAGGCCCATTTACAACACTTTGGAGCCTAGTTGGAGGTGTTTTGGAGTTACCTATTAGTTACCACCACTTTGAAGACTCTTTCCAACAATTGGCACTTCAATTTCTAGCAGTTTTATCCGTGTTTCACTGAGATTTATTTTCACATTCGACCCCCATAGTTTGTGCATGTTTTTTAGAGGATCTTAAGCAGTTTTGGGGCATTTTTGAGTGGTATTTTGGTTGGACATGGTTTGGTGGAGTTTGTGGATCAGTGGGATTGGAGTTTATGACGTTTAGCTCTTGATTTTGAGGGATTTTCTCATGCATCTGAACCTTTCTGATTCTATAGCCTATTTATTGTATTTTGACCTCATTTTTAGGGGTTCTTCTTTTGGCTCTAATTTTTGCACATTGCAAAAATTTTGAGCAAATTGTATGAGCACTTTGTAGCAGAGGTTTTTTCAGCATTGATTATATAGATACAACGGTTCCTTTTCATTTATTGGGGTGCAATATTGTGGATTTTTGTTTCTATGTTGTGTTTATCCTTCATTTAAATTGTATTCCTTATTGCATATTCAAATCTCGATACTTGTTATTGAGGTCTTTGTTTGTGTCCTTATTCTTTTGCAGAAAATTGGTGAAGCTTAGTTTCCCTTTCAAAGCAAAAGATTTCAGGTCCTTGCATAGAATTATTTTTTGTAATTGCATGTTTGTCTGAGTATTGAGAATCATTAGTATCTTCAATAATTCATGTTGATTAAATTGAAGTTGCATATAAATCATTAGTGTATCACCCCATTTATGTTTGAGTATTCATAATTTCTTATCCATTTCCCCACATGCATTTTTAGTTCTAGGTGATCACTACTAGGAACCGGCTTGTATTCTAGATATTCTTCTCTCATTTTAGGAAAACCCACCACCTGAGAGAGTTTCCATGTTTCGATAGGATATCTAGATTTCACATCAAGCTACAAGCACAATCCTGATTGACAACAATTGTAATTCCTAGCATGAAATTAAGGTAGAGATTAGGCATCTTTGAAGGTTAGTATATTGTTAGAATTATAGACATGTGCATATGTTAGGATGGATACACCCAAAGTGGGTATCTATAAAGCCTAGGAGAGATAGATCTCTCTATTGATTAAAATGATGGATATGCCAAGTATTAGACATTCATAAGGTCTTAAGGAGAGAGGAATCATGAGGAGATGGTGACATAGCTGGAGGATTTTCCTAAGTTGATCATGGGACAACTAGAGACCTAGGAAGTCCTACCATAGGTTCTAAGAATCTGTTAGAATTAGGGAGCACCGAGAGGGGGGAGGGGGGGTGGTGAATCGATGCATCAATATTCTTTAACAATTCAAATTGGAACCATAACTTGATTCCAAAAGAGAGAATAAGTAAAAAAAAACACAACACATAATAAGAACATCACAACACCATCATTTGTTTTCAAGGAAAAATTGGTTAAGGAAAAAACCCCAGTGGGGATGATAACCACAAATAACTCACTACTGCAATAATAAGTGCCTAGTTAAGAGCTTAAATATAATAGGTGGGAATGCACTTACAATCAAGCTTATAGCCTAGAGCCCACTACTCAAATATATAACTCAATCACATCAAGGCTCACTACCAATTACATTAAAAAAAGATGGACTTACAGTCCTATACTGGACTGACTGGTAGTATCTATTATGCCAACACAGTTCCAATGAAGTTCTGAACATGGATCTGGACATTCGATAGTGTCTACTTATCACAAAAACATTTCTATAACTTTTCCTAGCATTCTCATCATTCCATACCCCTTTGCAACACATATGGATTTCATATATGAGACCATAACTCAGAACATAACTCCATTAGCTTTCCATAGGAAACTTGTAGTCTAAACCTCTTTTAACTCACTCCATAATGTGTTAACAAAAATGTAAACTCTCCATAGTCAGATCAATCATAAACAATACTCAAAACATTTCCTGCAACCAAAAAACAAGTCTGACCGATGAAGTCTTTTCATCTCTATTTTTCTCCTGACAAATACTATGAATTATGATACTCATAAATTAATATCTCCTAAATTTCACAACTTAAACACTTGCAATCATAGGTTTAAAACCTTCTAACTATTCAGATACTATATCCAAAATTGCATGTCATACTACTAATTCAACTGTCCTTACCAATGTAATTATTGAACCTGTATATTGCTTTGTTTACTGTACTTAGCTGAATCTTGTCAACTTTGTATCGGTAATCCAAAAATCCAATAACAAAACTAAGAGAGATGTATGTAGTTGCTATCAATGACAACATATCATCCATACAAAATTTTTTCTTGCCAAGAATCTCCCCCTTTGGCATTGATGACAACACTTAGTAAAAATAACTTAGTGTCCAGTCAATATGCTAATACTCCAAAATAATATTCCCCCTTTTGGTATGCATCTTTCTTATACAACTCTTATACATTTTTCATTGCATCTCTCCCCCTTTGACATCAATGGCAAAGGCAGGACACAAAAAAGGTCAAAATTTCCTACCAAAATCCTATACACGCCTTATACTAAGCCTTCATACTTACAAATACTTGAAGATATCTGAGAAGCTTATTCTCAGAGCTGCCAAATCACTCTCTCATGTTTTCTTCAAGTTGCCCAAAATCTAGATCTATCCACATATGACATACGTTGCATTCTCTACTTCGAAAAGACTTGCAGGGTTAAATAGATTATATGCTTTTTTTTCTTCCTTCAACACCCTTTTAAGAACATCTAACTTAGGAATGATTAGGTCCCTCAAGTTATCATGCCTACATGTCACTCTCCTCTTCTCATCTTCCAAGGATCTTATCTGATCATTCATTTTAACTACTTCTGTTATATACTACGATGCAAATTCTTTCGATGAATCAAAATCCTTTGCTTTAACTGATAGTTTTTCTCTTGTTTCCTTAAAAAAATTATCTATATTTGATACATGAGCAAAGGAATTTATGTTGATCCTATATATCCTGCTTCCTTCTTCAATAAGATTCTTTATATATTTTACTCTGGTATCCAAGGAAATCTTATCTTGTAAAATTAATGAATGAAGATAATTGCATCTCTTATCTTCAAACTCTTTCTATACCTTGTTCATTATTGCTTGCTCAACTTATTGAAATGAATGTCAACAACATCAAGTAGTCTCTCTAACTGATCTATTGTGGAATATTCTTTCTTATTCTGATAGTTGGGCAATAACTTCTCAAGAATACACATAGATCTAGCTATTAGTTTTGTACCTTTCTCACTTTTTTGTAAGGCTCTTTTCTTAGCCTTATCTATAGCCAAAACTGATAAATTCATTAACTAATTCTCATCATAGGCATCCAAATCTATCAGTCATTTAATTCTTTTCCTAGAAGATGTAAATGATAAAGCAACTATTTCCAACAATGACTTAGTCTTATCGATCAGAGTAGCCATAGGTGCATCGGTTTGAGACTGATCTCCTTTAATTTATGTTGCCTTCTCCTCCAAAGTGGTCTAATCTACCTTCTCTTCATGCACATGGAATTGAGGAATGTCCATCAAGACATTATCAGTAGGCTCATTAGATACTTCAACCTTATCGGTTGTCTCATTCTCCAATTCTTCAATTCTAGTCTCCCCTTCCTTTTTAGGTTTAATCTCTACATGAGCATCTAGAATGACAGGGACTCCTTGAATGTATACATCTAGCTCCTTAACTGTGGATAGTAAACTGTCATCCTTGATGTATAGCTTGTCCTCTCTCCTCTTAGTTCTAGGCTTGTTCTTCTTAGGCATATCTGCACGAGTCTCTATGATCAATTTGCTTAAGATCTCCTCTATTTCTACTATTATGTCTTCTGATTTTCTAGCCATTAACATATTTACTCTCTTCTTGGTGGATAATTTCTTTGCTTGCTCAAAAATTTCAATAAGGTCACTAGCCTCAATCAGAGGAAACATCTTCATAATTGTACCTTTTCTAATCTTCTTATCCACATCCATAGCAATAAGTCTCTTTTCTACACGTATTTATACAATTCATCAGGGATATGATCCTTAATCTCAATTAAAGTCTTACTGAACTTGTTCATAAATCTGATCATAGCATGAACAAATTCATCCTTATGCTTCTCATCAAATATTTAATAATATTTGACCAACCTTTTCAAAATTCCAAACTTATCAATGAATTTCTTTAAAACACTATCATCCATACAAAAGTTCTCTCTTGCCAACATAACCTAATTACAAATTCTCCCTTAAGGATTAGGAAGTGATTAATATGGGAATCAGATGCTATTTTTCTTTATTTATGAATTTGTATATATATATTTCATGTGGAAAATCCTAACATGTGTGTAGGTCTACTCAACAAGTAGTAAGAAAAACTTAACACCAGAAGTGGGGACATTACATTTAATGTTTTTAAAATTACAAAATCTTGATATCTCCCATAGCCATCTCACGGGTTGCTTTGCTTGCAACAATATTTAATAAGTTTTTCGCTACTATCTATTTCCTAAATTTAAGAGTGAACAATATTAGCGGTTACATATCCAAAGAAATTTGCAATTTGTCCTCCCTTTTAGAGTTTCACATAGACAAAAACTCCCTTGTAGGCATGCACCGTTCCTTCTGATATAGAAAATCTGCTTAATTTATTTTTCTTAGATCTCAATTAAAATAAATTGCAGTGAAGTAGATCCAGATTTTAAATCAAAGCCTTGAATACCTTTTTTCAATGACAATATGTTATTCAACTCAATCCTGGAGAGCATAGGCAAACTTGACTACCTTATAAACCTAATTTTGAGCATGAACAAGCTTTATAGAACCATAACTCTAGCTATTGGATAATGTATGCTTATGGAGGATCTCCAAGTTTGTTGTAACAATCTTTCTAGTATTATCCCTTCAAAAATCTTTTTGAGAGGTTAAAATGCTTCAACTACAAACAATAAGTAATTGAAATCTTTAATTTGAGCTAATGTACCACACTAAAACAAAAAACACACACACAATAATTCTAAATACAGGAAAACAACTTAACTTGCATAGAAATGAAAAGCTCAAAGTGATATCATGAGATCTTCCACCAAGCTTTGATATTTATAACTTTGTTTATTAGTGTAGTAGTAACAATGATATTCTTTCTATCTGTTATCATGTGAAGTAGTGCAAACATTTTGCATTTCATTCTTGCTTTCAGTTACTCACGTCCATCATTTCTAGTTTCTTCTTCACAACTTACATGTCAACTACAGTGTTCCATTACTTGCTAACTCATCCCATATAATGTGTTAATGCTCGATGGAATTTGGGGCAAATTCTAAGCTGAATACACTGCGTGGTCCACAACTCTCTCTCGCAAAATGTTGAGCCTATATTTCTCTTCATCTTGTGCAATTGCATCCCCCATTAACGCTTGTTAAAACCAGAAACTAACAACTATACAATTTGATATTATATTGGGTGGGATGATGATGGACTAGATGATTTTAAAAATTCTAAACTTCAAGTCAGTTTCCTTTTCTTCCTATTTTTGTTACTGTTTATGCTGTCCATTAGTCTATATGTCATTTGATTGTTCCCATATTATAATATCTTAACATACTTGTAAATATCAACTATGTCATTTTTTATGGTTGGATAGCCAGAGGTCTTTAGAAGAACCATCAAAATTTAGTTTAAGATCAGGGGGAGAGGGGGGTCATAACTATTATTAAATTGTTAATATTATGGTTGAAATTTTGTAATTGAAATTTTTATCAAAATTCAGAATAATTTCGTCTCTCACAAATTCCTCATAGGAATAGGGGTCATTTGGCGCCGGATGGGGAAAGAGTTATTTCCCGTGACACAGCTTTTCGTGCTTTAATTTTATGTAGACATAGCTTTCACTTTCATGCTCACGCCCAACTTCAATTTCAATTTAGGATCGATGCCAGGAGATCATCATTTGGCTCAGTATCACAGGACAAATTTGTTATCCCTTCAACAGCATAACATGCTTGTGCCACGTTAACGGCTTTTACTCCTATGTTTGAATCATTGAAGGAAATAATCTCGGTACAGGTCTGAACTCTGGTCATGACCATGGAGAATCGGGATGTGGGCCGTAGGAATTGGGCAGTATTTTTATGAGGGTGCGAATATAGTGAGCTGGGTATAATCAACTTTCTGTGGTTGTGAGCTATGGTGAAAGAGAAGGCGTCACCGAGCGGCGGCAGCGGTGGAGGAACTCTACAGTCCGAATCCAAAGTTGTTGGCTCTGTACAGATGGAGAATGATCCATCGGCACCGCCAGAACACAGGGCCAAATCTCCTGTCATGAACAATCCCCCAGTGGACCAAAGTTCAGGCAAGTCAACTCCTGGAAGTGTAGGACAGAAGGTCCACAATAATGAGAATAGCAATAGTAATAATAGCAAGAGGGATGCGGATAGAGTAGGGTCAGTTGTGAATGATTTCCAGAATGTTTCCCTTGGTAGTGCAAGTGCACATGAGCAGGCACTCCAACAGCAGGCGCTGCACCAGGCGGCGCTACACCAACAAGCTCTTAAACAACATGGTATAGAGGCGGTTAGTTTTCACTCGCTACTTCAGCAGCCTAACTCTAGCAGATTATGCCAGCAGAGCAAACAACATACCCTAGCAGAGAAACGTGTCAAGGCAGAGCCAATAGATGTTTCTGATTTGGATAAGAGCAGATCAGGTCATGAAGTCATTGAAATTGATGATTCAAAGGGGAGGAGTAACAAAATGGAGCACGAACAGGCTCTGCAAGGTCAATCACAGTCTACATTGAGGGAAGGTGTCTTTGCAGATTTAAATGCAGAACCTCCATTGAGTGATGGCGAGGATGAACCTTCCCATAGTGGTGGAGATAAAAGTACTGCAACGCAGCACGAGCGCGGCAGGTTTTAATTTCCTCTTCCCTTTGTTCGTTTGAAAGGCCTGCGGCTGTGACTAGAAGTTTTTCAACGCATAGATACTATTTCAAAATGAAAAATCGGAAGATGCTTCTTTTCTAAATGGCCACATTTAATACATCAACTACTAAAGTTTAATCTCGAGTCACTCTAGATAAGTTTTCCACCTTATTATTAGATTGTATCTCAATAGGAGCTGATTCAGTAGCTGTAGGATGACCTGCAATTGGACCCATTGCACTATATTGTTATGGATGGATTTCGTCTAAAACCAGAGATTAATAAATTGGTAATTTTGACTATAATTTCAACTTCCTAGTTGGGTACAAGTATTTTGCTTGATGTTTCTATACACAACAATCACAAGAAGCATACTTTACCTTGTGGGCCAGAAATTCGCTTTTCAGATAGAGGGCAGTGTCAGGTCAGGATTGAAAAGCAGGACATAAGAAGAAGAAGCTTTTGTCTTCTTTTAGTTTTTTCTCTTCAATAGTGCAAGGTGTGCATTCATCTCTCATTTTATCTCTTACATGGTATTCCCACAGGGCTTGACATCATGATAAGTAATGCCAACAAAATGGTAGTTGAGGTGATTGATGTCTCCATGATATAGGTTATGGCATCTTATGCAAATGACTGTCCCAGGTGTTGGTCTCTGTATGACATGTTTCCAAGCAAGGTCTCTAGCTCAGGGTAACGAGTTCCATTTATTTGTTTCGATTGGGCTAAGTCTGAGCCTAATGCGGAGTGGTGGCTTTATCTAGAGGCCAAGGGTCTCTATTTGCCATTGAATCTAACCTGTAAGTGCAAAGTACAACATATTTAATTCTTAAATGCAAAAAATGCATAAAGACGACATAAGTTACTATAAATCAGCATAAGTTCAGTATAACTTAGGGATTTTATTCCCCCAAAAATGTATAAATCAGGTAAATAATCCGTCAATAGAAAAAATAATGCTTTTATTAAAAAAATCAGTATAAATGAACAAAAAAATGCTCATGAATCCAATTTTTTGAAATTAAAATTGTAAATACTTCTAAAAAGAATGAAATTATAAATTGTTCACAAGAGGCATGCTAGATTTTAGCAGCTAAAATGCTCTGAAGAAAAACAAAAAAATACTATACTTTTGCTTATAAAAGCCACTACACACTCTCATTTCCTCGCACAACATTTTTTCATACATTTGACCTAATTGCAAGGATTTTCAGGTAGATTTGAAAGGCACTATACTGTATGTGTAAAGATTTCTTCATACTCTATGCCCTCTTTTTGTGCATATCATTTTGTGACAAGTATTGCACTAAAACTGAGTTCCCTATATGAAATGTAGATTTAATCTAATTAGAGATCCATAATGGATAGAAGAAAATGATAAGATTAAAAAAGTACTGTATGTACTTGCAAATTGAGATAGAAATTGCTTCAAAATATAATTAAAATGCTGATCTGTAACATTAAATCAAAGCTAAGTTGCTGAATCAGCAGATATACAGGTCAGTTCGGGGTACAAAATGTCCCGGAATCGGATCCTGGTTTGATTTGCTTGTGGATTTGACCACGGTTTGTATTATTCACTAGAAATGATCCCATTCCTCACCAAAAATCTGGTGATTCCTGTGCAAATGTGGCGATTCTAGAGATAATATTGAGCGATTCCAAGCTTGGACATGATTTTTGAAGTTTTTATTTGTTTTTTGGATTGGAGGAAACCCTAAATGTCTTTATCCCACAAGAGGAAAATGACTACCAATTTGTAAAACTGGTCCCTGCTATTCCCGTGCCTGCTGCGGTTGCCTCCGCCCCTGTTCTGACGATACCATTTCTCCCATGATTGCAAATAGTCGAGTTCAAGTGGGTATTATACAATTATACTATAGTCTATATATTTATTTTGGTATAAAATTATATACAGTATTCCTAGGGTCTAAGTGACATCCTTGATGTCTTGGGATTCTCCGGGACCTGAGGACTTAGAGGGGTAGTGCACTTCTCAGGACTGGAAAGTCTGCTCCGTTTGGTGAATAAAAATTTAAAATGGCTTTATAAGGAAATAATTGAAGAATGCTAAAAAATACCAATTTTTTTTTTTTAAAAGGGGGGATTCTTATTGCCAATTCAACACAATGTATTTACTTTTTTTAAAATTTCAGCTGCTTCAAGTTTTTTTAAGTTAGTTTAATAGCTGTTTCCCCCATCCCTAAAATTAGTGAATTTTTTTGTTGTCCCTGAAATGCAAACCCATATATCCACATTCCTGTGTTCCAGAAACTTGGAAGATCACTGGAAATACTCAAGTTTTCTCTAAAGGTTATCCAATGGAAATATTATATTTTTTTTGGTTTTAAGCCGTGAACCTTGAGAACCTTCATTGCATCTAATAGACTTCTGTATGCACAGCTTAATTGTAAATCTAAAACAAGGATAAAACTCTTTTATTGAATCACCAAAACTATTTTTCTTGATTGCCTTTGTTATTTATATGTACTCCCAAAATTTCTTGATTGTTGTTACTTGTTTTCAGGAAAAAATGCTCCCCATTTAATGAAATAAATACATTGTGTGACCAAAATATGGCGAGTTCTGATTATTATTCATTCACTATCAAGGTACACAATTTGCATCATTCCATTGACTGATGTCCTTTCCGTCCAAAACAGACATATATCCAGGAATATTAGCTTATTATTGGTAGAGGTTTGCTAGTAATTTTACAATTGTAGTTTGCACATCCAGGGTTCAATAAATCTAATTTATTATTTGACAAGATTTTATCATCAAAAAGGTGGATGCCATCCCAGAAGGTCAACAAGCCAAATATAGCTATAACATGGCTATGATAACCACCTCATTGGACTGAAAAGGAAAACAAAAATCCAAATCAAAAGCAATCGATCTTGTTAACAACTCAGTAAAGAAAAAGACAATTAAATAATTTAGCTTGGTAGAATAGTTGGAATTATATTAATTTGGTTGGTCAATACCCAAATAAATATACCAAATATAGACGGTAAATAAATTTGCCTGCTTCTTACCGATTCATTTTCTAGAGATTTTTAGTTTTTTTGAGACTTGGAATAAATAATGTTGATTTCTTGTACTGATAGTATTGTTTTAAACTTAGTAACTAGAAATCATATATCTGCATTTACAAGTGAGGAATTATATATTTTAGTGTCAGTTTCCTAGTTAATAACATGACGAGCAGTGCATAAAATTGGAAATGTTGAATTCAAGTAATTCAAAAGTATTGAGACCTTTACATCATCTTTCCTTAATGTCAAAGCCATACAATTGAGGAATTAGTATGTTTCAGTGACATTTTTCGTGTCAATAATATGATGTGCACTGCATGCAATTGGAATGTTACTATGAAGAAAGATAAAGCAGCAAAGTCTTTGCTCATCTCTATTTTTAGTATTTATGCTGTTCAAATCGAATTAATAAATTTTAAATTTTCAATATCTGTTTCCTAGTTAATCATATGATGTGTACTGTATATAATTAGAAAGTCAGAGCAACAGAACCCAGGTACTGTTCTCTTTTTGTAATAGCAAGTCTGATGAAGAGAAACTCTTGCCATATGCAGAAGCACAAATGATGAACAAAGGAAAAAAAGGAATTTTGTAAAGGTAAAAAAAATGGTCAAAGATATTGAAGAACAAAACAAAAAGATTGGTAAACCAGGAAAAGCACGTCAAAAGTTGAAAGGAGACCCACCACTTGAATCTGGACATGACACAGATCCAGATCAGCAATATTTAGGTGTCTTGGCTGCTCGTGAAGAGAAAATCAAGAGCCTTAAGTCGGTATGTTTCTATTTTTATGTGTAGGAATAAGTGTTATTCACGACCTTGTCAACATGATACCTCATTAATTGATGTAGCCGTCTTTATCAAATTAGCATATTCAATGATAAGCTAATGTAGTAATAAAAAACATAAGGTGAGTTCTCTTGTTGTTGCATATATGTTAACCTTGCTATCTTTTGTATCTAGGAAAGGAAGTAACCACTTCCTTTTAGTGCCTAGCTGTTATTCAGGTTTTCAGAGCCGCTGTGGTATCTTTTTAATTAGTTCCAATGGGCTGTTGGTTTGAATATGTTGAAGCCTTTTGTTAGAATTCTCTTGCCTGCTTATGTTTTCTTCATCTAGTTTCACTGCTTTGTGGAATCCTCTTATCACACATCTTTTTATACTTTTACTTCTTTGGCAGTTACCTTCTTTTGGGTTAAGCCCCATGTGTCTATTTCTTTTTCCTTTTTTTCTTGCATCGTATAATTTCTTCAAGTCCAGGCACCCCCTTGCCCTAAGTCTTTGCTATTATAACTCATGCATGTTCCAGTTCCTTTGACCTTCTATTGGTCATTTGTGGACATTTATATAATTTCTTTTCTTTTCTTTATTATTCAGTCGGATATGATAAGGCAGACAGTTATGTTTGTGACTTAGCTCACTATAGTTGCTATTGATTTCCTAAATGCAATTGCAAATCCTGTAATAGAGCTTAGCTTCTCTCTAATTATTCGTAGCTTCAGACAGAGGTCAACCCTGAATTTCAATAGTTTATAATGCTCTTGGTATCAGTGCAAGGGTATTCTTCCTTTGGGAATGTGTTTGCACATACTTTGCACTTTTCTTCTCTTATTAATTGAAAGTCATGGCATGTTGTCTTTATTTCTTTCTCTTTCATCAAATTGAAAATGATCTTAATAATGGTGTAGTTTTCTGTTCCATTTATTGAATTCTATTAGTTTATGCGTTGACTCAAGGCTCAACTATTTAACATGTTCTGTATTTATGCAATTATTTTTCCATTTCCAGAAATAATTATTATCTGCTAGTGGGGCTATGATCTACCAACTTGGTAGTTCTTGTAATGCACACGGGAGGATTAAATGCAGGATTTTAAAATCTTCAAGTTACCAAATAGCTGAATATGTCTAAAAGAAATGTCAGAAACAGAATTTAACTGGAAAGCGTGTGCCTATAACATCTCCCACTGTCAGACATTAAAAAGCAGTAGTGAAATTGAGAATATAATTCTGTCAAATTGCTACATGATAATGTGGTCTACTTTCCTGGACCACCTCCTTCACCTACTTGTTGCTTTCTGACCATGGGACAAGGTCCTCTTTACTCCAATTTAATGTGATAGTTCTTGTAATCCTGACTATGGCCATTTAACTGTTGCCATGCAAGCAAAGCTATGTGTACCTTGATCTGGTGCAATAGGTTCTGTTAAAGGATCTCCATGCATATGTACTAATAGAAATAAATACGTTGTAGGGAGCAATTTACTTATGTTGATTGCATGAGTTACTTCTCTGGGTGATTAGCCATCTGACTCTAAGTGTATTCTGATAACTCCTATAATAGCTACAATTACTATTCAGTTAGAGTGTGATAATTCTTATAACTGGAAACTGTGCATTTAGATATTGGTGTGGATTCATGGAATATATTGATGCATTCATATAATAATGTGAATTTGAAGGGTATAATATGTGTGATTGATGGGAAATTCCATTGTGAGGTGCAAGGAAGAGCTGTGTCAATGATGGTAATAGGTATAATTACTACCTTTATCTTATCCTTTATGTAAGAGGTACCAAGTCACTAAATTTGTCATCTTTAGTTCCATGGATATCATGCTGGAAGCGGACTCACCTGAGGGCAGCTTCTAGATCAAATGGAATTGTTGCAGGATCAAAACATCATCATGAAGCATATAATGAAAATATCATGTAATCCTTACTTTGGGTTAAAAGGCTAATTGTTTTAATGTTGGCTTTAATGATGGAGATATTGAATCTCCAGATGGTGATAGATGTAAGCTCATAGTGACTTGTAGTGACTCAGTCCAGATTGCTCTGTGCAAGTACACTTGATTCTATGATTCAATTGTGATATGCACTTGTTTATGAAATTAAAAGTTATAATGATCAAACTTGTCAAGCTGTAAGAATATAAGAAGATGATTGGCACACACATTGATAGTGCTCTTTACTCATATATATGGTAGTGCACAATGCCATGCGACAGGGAGATACATAAATTCTTGAGAGCTCCCTGACCCTTTCAAATTTCTGTGTAATATAGTGGGCTTGGCCAAGAGGTGTGCTGGTTGGGCCACAATTGTCTGGTACTGACTGATACTATCAAAACAATATTTTAGTACACTACTTGGCCAACTAAGGCACAAGCCGAAAACATAGTTGGTTTCAATATTAAAATGTATTAATAAGATAGTTGTCACTTTGCTGTCTACAAATGGTATATGTTTCCAGCAAATTTTATTGGCATTGATGCAACTCCCGTTAATTAAACTAGAACTGCACTTTAATTCATAGATGAGATGCTAGGAGGGGAATGATTTCAAATCTCTTTTTGATACTAATTTAGTGACAGAAAACCATTGTGTACTTTGGATATGACTGCATTAAGTATGGCATGATATATCTGATCCCACTTTCTAACCATAGACTATATATATCTGAAGTTTGTCACCTAAAAGAGCATTATTTTTACCTTTTTCTGCTTCTTCTAATAGGGTCTGGTACACGTTGCTCGTAAGATGCCCAAAAATGCACATGCTCATTTTGTTCTTGGTCTTATGTACCAGAGGATGGGTCAGCCTACTAAGGTTAGTTGTTCTGTATGTTCACGACATGTTTATTTGAGTGGTTAACTCTCCTCGTACAGGTGAATAAGTTTATACAGTTCGTAAATGTGTTTGAATTATACATGCAGGCAGTGTCTTCATATGAGAAATCAACTGAAATCTTAACGCAATCTGAAGAAGAAACAGGGCAAAGCAGGGTTCAGTTACTTTCTTTAGTTCAGATTCACCATGCCCAGGTATGGCAGATATCCTGGCTTAAAATAGCCTTTTTGCAAATGCTTTGTGTTTTGTATGGAGCTCATACAAATATAGTGTCATTACAAAATTTGAAATATTTCTTCTGCAGGAAATGTCGAGTTGAAATCAAGGTAAACATTGTATTAGAAATTGATTTGGTAAAATTGCCATTGCTCTGGTTTGCTTGGTATTGTATAAGCTTAACTTGCAGCCCTAATGAACAATCTTTTTGTAATTGGTAACTGGATATATCATACGTTCAAGGTCATCTGTGTCCCCTCTTTCTTGTATAGATGCAAGCCCACCTGATTTTGTGTTAGGCTTCTCCAGCTTGGATGTTTTCTATGGAAGTTTGTTTTTGTAATTATGGCCATATTTAAAGGTTCTGACCATTTACTTATAATAAATTGTCATTTCAAAGTTTTGAGTTCCATTCCAGTCAAATTTGATTGCAATTAAAATTAAAATTTTCTGTCAGATATCAGCTATCAGACAAGTTTTCTCTTCATAATCTTTCCTGTATATATTTTGTTACAAACATAGTTATATCCATGTGTGCTATTGTCAGTGTCTTTTGCAAGGTAGTGTTGGAGATCATTGTACTTTGGATAAGGAACTACAAAAGGATGAAATCGAAGCTGTAGTTTGCAAGCTGAAAGAATCAGTCCAGGCAGATGATCGCCATGCATCTGTTTGGAACACCCTTGGCTTACTGCTTCTCAGAACTGGCCGTGTCCAGGTTTTAATTTTGAGTTTCCTCTGTTTTGTCTATTCTATGGTTGGTTTCTTTTTCTTTCTCAATAAAACTTGCGTCATCTCTATTTTCTATGGCTAATCGAGAAGGATTTTCCGATTGACTTATTAATTTGGATAACAATATTGTCAGCTGTATCTCATATTCTTAATCCAAAAGGCTTCTCTGATTGACATAGTATTATGTTGATTTTCAGAGTGCAGTTTCTGTTTTGTCATCTCTATTATCCATTGTGCCAGACTATTTGGATGCACTTGCAAACCTTGGAGTTGCTTACTTGCATAGGTATATGGCTCTCTCCCAATGTCATTCGATTTGTGATTAAAAGCAATCTATGTTTCTACTTCATTTTTCTATTTAATAAATTTTATCACTCCTAAATATTAACCAACCATTGATAAATCTATGCTAAGTTGTCAAAGGAACAATTGCATAAATGAGAAAATGAAAAATGAAGAGGGTTTTTGTGTGTTTTCTGCCTGTGTGTTCTATATGAATTTGTCAGAAGTTGCAGTTTTGTCTTGAATTACTTAGTGAATACCTGCATGCAACTCACTTGCTAGTGTTGCCTTGTAATTCAGCTAGTAACTCGCTAAGTTTTTGACCTATGCTAAAAATGATCTTTGGTAGTATTGTCCTCAATTTTGAGCTCACAAAATTGTGGCAACCCTACGCAATTTTCTTGTCAATTCGTGGGAGTATCTTCTATGATTTGAACGTTTTGGATATAGTGTTATAAAGACAATTCGTCATCCCTGAAAAACTCTTTGTAACACACGTTTCATGCGTTCTTTAAGTCTTTTTCTTTGTTTTTCTCTTTTTTATTAGCAATTTTTAATCTTGATTTTCCCTCGAGTCAATAGCCCTTTGAAATACGCTCGTTTCGAGCTAACTTAAACATCAAACAGAGTTGTATAACTCAAGTTATGATGCAAAAGGTGGGGTTTTTTAGGCTGACTGCATATTCTTTAAAAATTCTTAAAAGGTGGGGTTTCAAAGTCGATTGCACGAGTTCGAATTATATTTAATATATTAAATGGATTTCAAAGTTCATTTTCAAAATTTCAACTCATTTCGAGTTGATTTGACTATAGTTTTTAATGTTTTTGTGAAATTAGCTTTAAAATTATCTAATTTCATGTTACTTTTTAAAACACTATAGTTATATATTAAATTAATTTAAAATTAAATACTTAAGTTTGCAAAGGTGTGGTTTTTATTCTTCATTGCATATCATCAACATGCAAAATACTTTTCAAAACCCACCTCTGAAAATTAAGTCTTTTTGCATATAAAATACGTTGTTTTTATGTGTGACTGCATATGCTAAAATGGCTTTTTCTAGGCCAAGAACATGTTTTGTAAAGATGTGCAGTTGAACCTCTAAAGAGCGTATTTAATCCTTATGAGTGTTGTTTTTATATGCGATATATTAAAAACAACGTATTTAAAACTCTCTAGGTGGCTTTTTCCTCATAAAAGTCATGTTCTAAAAAGATATGTAAATGCACTCAAAAAGACCACTAAAGGTGTTGTTTTAAAACTTGAATACATATCTTTTATGTATTTTAAACATATGCAAATGTATATTTGAAATAGCGTTTTTAATAATCTATTAAGGGCATTGTTTTTAAATGGGATTGCATATGAAATATTCATCTTAAAAGTGCGTTTTCATTTCTTTACTCATTGTGTTTACTTAGGGCGTCTATTTTAAAGAAGTTTGCATATGTTTTAAAGCATATGCAAACTCATCTCAAAAGTGCGTCTCAGCCTCTCTTAGTTTTTTTTCCCTTCAGGACGTCGAATTTTGAAGACTTTGCATATACTTTCTTATGTGCAAACTGCAAATGCATATTAAAAAAAGCGTTTTTAATTGTCCATTCAAGGCATCGATTTGTGGAGGGATTACATATGTATCCACTGTGCAAGGGCATTCTTTCAACGTTTTTAACGTTTCATCTTGGATGTCTTTTCTCCAAGCATTTACATATTGGTATTTGCATTCAAATAATGCGTTTCCAGCATTGAAGCCTCAAGGCATCGATTTTGGTATGCATTACATATGCTGTTTAAAATACAAAGCATATGTATTTTGATAAAAACAGTCCGCCCTTGGCCATTTTTCCTTCAAAAATGTTTCATGGAAGGAGGATTTGAGTGTCTTCAATCAATTTCTCAGCCCAAGAACTGATTTTGGTGAGTTATTTATTTATTTCATTGATTTATTTTCTCATTTTGGTTGGGATTTATGCCCTAGATGCCGTTTTTATTTCTCATTGCATATACATAATAAATAGTCAAAATGGTTGCTATTTCTTTGCATTTTATCTCTCATTCTTTCCCACTTGGCTATATATGCATGTTGACTGTCCAAAATTGAAGGAAAAAGACTAGGAATGTGATCTATATATACTCTTTCAATCCAATCTTTCCTAAATCCGAGAATCTATTGGATTTATATCAGATTTTGCTCAAGATTTTGAAAGATTTCATCTTGAGGATTGAGGTAATTTATTCCTCAAGTCTTTTTCTTGTTTTTCTTCCCAAGTTATTTAACTTACATGTAAACTTTCATTTTAAATTTACATGTGATTGAATCATATTTCTTCTATCTTCTATCTTCTATTCTCAAAGATGCATATGCAAGAATTTCATCTTCCTTGCATATGCGGTCGGGATTAAAAACTCCGTTCTATGGTGAAGAAGAAAACAAATCCAATGCAAGTCCATACATGTATTATCTTCCAAAAGTCCACTTGCATAAGTTGCTGTCCCTACCACTGTCATATGACGTAAAACTCATAATGGTGGTCAATTAAAAACTCCATTATAAAAATAAACGATATCCATCCATTCACTTGCCTTCTTATCTTTCATAATTTTCTCTGTCTCCATGTGCAATTACCCTCAAGAAACTCGTTTTTGAGTTCTTTTTGATGCTGCGGTTACAGAAGACATGCTTTCCATCAAACAAAGTAGTATTCATCTTGTCTTCACTTTTCCATTGACTTCCCTTGAGACAGAGCTCGTGCTTGCATGTGCGAAGAACTTTGATTCCTTCCAAAACCATCAAAGATCAAGATGGTAAGACTATTATTAGTCTTGATTCAGAGACTATTGATAGAATCTTCCAAGCGCCACCGGTTCCTGTGGTTATTAATATTACCAAACATAAAGCTCTTGAGAGGTGGAATGAAGACACTTCTTGTACAAAGTTTATTAATGACATTGGCTGCTCAACAAGAGGCCTAACATTGCAAGATGGCCAAAGGGAATCCGTCACACTGAGTTCAAGGAGGAGATTAGTGACTTTATCACCTTATTTAGTCGCCTTGCAGGGTTAAAGACATCAAACACCTTTGAATCTTGGATGTACAAATACATTTCTCTCATTTTCTAATTTAAGAAGAAGATTTTCTGGGGAGAAATGATCAATGATATGCTATGTGAGCAGCTTTCTAAAGTTGTCAACACTTGTACTTTTTATATGAACTCATACCTAGTGTACATCGCTGCCTCGCTTGGTTCCTTCTCTGGTTTATCTACTAAAGGGGACAGATCATTGGTTCCTGTATGGGAATATTTCCCTCAACTTGTGTTGAAGATTAGTCGGTCTCATTACCGCAAAGTGTAGGATGCTTTCTATGGGCATTTCATGTGCTTATTTGATAGGAGTCTTCCTAACAAGCGTGTATCCGATGAGGCGTGGGTCAAGGTGAATGAGTATGGCTGCCTGTTTATTCAGTTCCCTAATTACACTTATATGCGGGTGGGCTACTTCAAAGGTGAACCTCATACACTCCCAACGTATTCAATAGATAAGATCATTCTAATGGAGTTGGCTAGGCAACTCATGGCTGTCCAAATGCACCGGAATACATTACACAGGCCAGGTGTGGGGATTTCCTCACGAAATCCACTAAAGAGCGGAGGATACTCCATAGATACAGTGCCAAAAGCCAAGAACATGGAGTATGAGCTTCAAATGATCACTTTGAAGAAATTCATGGCTAGGAGTCATTTCGACCGGCGAGGGCTTAATGATAAGATGAGAAGACAGTTTGTGCATGTGTATAGACTAGAGGACATATGGATTGATCTTCGCACTGAGGCAGATATACGGAGAATGGATTACTGTCACTTAACTACTAAACAAATTATTGACTTCAACCTTGCTGACATTCCTCCTGGGGTTGAAGATGATGGTGACATTCTTGATCTTGATTACACTCGCAATCATGTTGAGAGTTTGCCTGTTTTGTCTCCATCTTGGTCAGGAAAAGAGAGTGTTTTTGTATGGGATCGTTTTCAGTCCGTTTTTGCAAATACCAACATTTGGCTGAAAAGAAGGGGATTGAAAAGTATCAAAATAAGATCGGGAAAAGACTTTGATCATGGTGGCTCGGTTGGTAAGAGATCGAAGATTAAAGGTAGAACTAAGGATGGTGCATCTTCTTCAATGACTGATCCTATCATTCCTGTCATGCCTACCATTCCTAAGCTTACCATCAAGGGAGGCAAGGACACTGGGATAATTCTTGAGGTTAAGAGCATAGAACTTGAAAAGGTTCAAGTGGTATCCAGTGATGATGAGATGCCTGATTCACCTGAGGTATCTTCACCCGATGTACCTCCTCCTGTGGACATTTCAGTTACCACAGTGATTCCTGATTCTGCACCTGCGTCAGACGAGTCTCCTGATTAATCTTTGGGTACAGCTGCTGATGCTTTTTCTACAGAGCATATTCCTCCTATGGATACAGTCATGGTGACGCTTGCTTTGCCTATTTCATCAACTGCTCCTATTGTTATACCTGAGGACTCTTATCAAAGCTTTGAGAGTGTGTTTGATACATACTCCATGACTATTCCTTCTATGGCCATTTCTTCCATCACAACGCTTGATACTACTTCAGTACAGTTGGAGCAGTTCATGTTTGAGGTTACTCATAGCAGCCCCACTCCTATGGCTATCTTAACAGAGGCTCCTCCTCTTGTGGCTATAGTTGCACATGCGGATCCAGTTACCACTTTGGCCATTACATCTGCAACAACGACATCTTCTTCATTTTCTTTACCTTCTTGGCTAAGTGCTATAACTCAAAAAAGGAAGAAGGAAGAAATTCCATTGGAGGTCTTTGATCTCAAACAAGTTTCCAAGCCAAAAGCTCCAAAGAACAAGAAGGCTAAAACGGTGTCAAGGATCGTGGTGAAAGACAATGCCAAGTATGCTGAAATTGCCAAGCCTTTGGTTGATAGGTCTACAAAAGATGGGCAGCCCTCTGATTATAAAATCACAAGGGTGGAACTTGGTAAGCAGACAAGTTTGAGTTGTCAGCAAGATGCTTAGGATGCTGTTGCTCAACTCACACAAAGGAATGATAAGCTATGGGAGAAGAAAACAAGCTGAAGGAAGAAAATGCACGCCTTCTTGAAATTATAGACATGATGAACAATTCTCAAAATGTTGCCTCTATTTCAGTATCAGGCCCTGAGAATTATGAGAAGTGTCACAAGAAGGCGAAAGCAGTTGATGAGTGGTGTGAACAAATTGAAATACAAGGGATGTAGGTGATTAAGACTCATACAAGGTCTTGAGGCATATACGCATGATTGTCAATGAAATAAGGGAACTTACTTCATCCTTTCATTAGCAGCTGGGAGTTCTGAATGTCTGGAGGACCATGCAGGAGTTCAATCTCAAGAAGTTGTGTCAGTTCGAAATCATTTCATCTGTTGACACATATTTCGAGTATCTTGATTTAATGATCAATAAGGAAAGAGTTTTGAACAAATTGGTCACAAATTTGCAATCAACATTGAACTCATGGAATGAACAAGAATGTCAGATGATAAAAGAGTTCAATAAATTGTCTTGTGGGGTTTTCTCAGAAGATGGTAAGCTGATTGAAGGAGTTGTGATGACAAGGTTCTCAGAAATGATTCACCTTCACCTGGATTCAGATGTTTTTAGTCTCACTATTCTTGATCAATTCATGGAATATAAAATCTCCTTGAATCAGCTCCAAAGTCAAGTAACCGGCTATACTAAGTCTCATGTTTTACGCAAGGTTACTGTGATTGCTCAGCATATGGGTGCATCTGATCCAGCTATTATACATGAATCTCTTCGCAAGTTCGAGGCTTCTGTAAATACCCTCTGATGCTGATTCCTAAGTGCCTGTAAATACTGAGAGTTGAAGACTTTGAGCTTCAATTTTGACTGTTTTTCTTTTAATTTCAGAACCATTAGCGAGAGACTTTGAGCCTCACTACTAATTCTTGTTATCTTCAAATATGATTAATTGCAAGAGACTTTGGGCCCTTGTTTTAATTTACCAAATATATTTGTAACTGCTGCCTTAGGAGTTGTTCTTACATCAATTACTAAGTCACCGATATTATCGTAGCAGTAGGTTGTCCTTGTTCAACCACTTAAGTGGCAACCCAACCGAAAAGTTTCAATTTTCACTTCAAGCACTCATCTTCAATTGGCAAAACACTTGAAAATTCCCACCGGATGGAAAGAAAAATAAAAAGTGGTGTAGAAACCTCCTCTAAATAGAAACAAAGTGCCTATGTCAAGGACAAAGATCAAATAAACTTAAAGCATTTCAAAGGAGAAAAGCATCGAAGTTGGGGACCTTCCTTCATTTGGGTACCCAAAATGGGAAGAAAAAGTGAAAAGAAAGCATTGAAAATTCAATTTTGTATTATTTTAATTCCTCTTTCAAATGGATGAAGATAGGATTGCTTTGAAGTTAAAATATTATTTGAAGCTTTAGAAGCTATGTTACCCCAAGTTTCCAGGACAAGAGTGTAATGGCTAACCCCGAGATGGTTTTTTCCAATTCTGATTTCTATGTTTTCAAATTTAGCTTTGACCAGCATATGAAAAATTTACTGATTTTGAGTTTTATGCTTTTCTGTTTTTTTTGGTTTTTGTAGTTTTTTCAATTTATTTAGTTTTTAACAAAATGAAGGATTGCAAATGAAATGACCAAACACTAAATCTGAAAATGACTAACTCTAGCAACTTAATGCAAATAACTGAGAACAAATCTGACTTTATTATTTAATCAAATTACTAATGAGTTCGTACCAGGCAATAATCTGATTTTTATACAAGGAAAAGATTGTTGTTTCAGCAACTCCTGATTTCTTCAATACCTGAGTGCTGGTACCAAGCAAATGTTCTGATTTTTCCTCCTAATATACTTCTCCTGCTGCCCAGTAACGCCCAGATCTGATGAAACAATGATTTTGTTGCTACTATACGGCTGGGAATTCAATACCAGACTGCCTGCAATTCTGTCTAGAGGCTGTACAGGCTTTGTATTGTCCTTTTTCTCCTTAAAACTCCTGCAACTAAGTCTGATCTGCACCCTTTTCAAGCTACACCCAAGCTGGGAGTGTGTGGTCAAACCCTAGAGCCGTATGGCTGGGGCTAGGACTGCAGAAAACAATAAAGATTCCCTTCCAATTACTGATCTGCTAATGCTGATTTTTGATTTCTCCCCAAATCAGTCTGATCTGTAGAATTGTTTCACAATTTATTGGTGCTAAATGAAGTACCAATTGATCCCTATAAATTTCAAGCCCCTGGATGATCTCTCACACCTGCAGGCTTCCTATCTTCTGAGAGTTTTCGTTCTTAGATGATCTAGATAGCTGAAACCCTTGCATAGAGCTCCATCTCCCAAAACACAATTGCAAAATAACTTGGAATGAATGGATTCTCTCCCAATTTCCCTGTTTTATTCTTTTTCTTTTCCCTACAAACCATTGGAACTTTTTAGGGTTTTAATAGCTTTTAAAATAGTAAATAATGACATGTTTTGTTTTAATTAAATTCCCATCTAGGGAATTCGAACCTCCTAAAGGCCCTTTATTCATCATGATAAAGTGGCCCTCTTTAAGTTATAACTTTATTTTATTACCTAGGGACTTGGGTCAATTATTTTAATAAATTATTATATCATAAAGGGATTATAGTAGTCACTTTTATTATTAATTTATTAAGAATAACTTAGAAAATAATTACATTATTTCCAAATTATTCATAGCTCGCTCATCTAGACTTCGATCTAAGTTCTATGTGATGACACTTGTCCACTGATGTTGTTTGACCACTGCAAGCTAACTAACAGTCCCTTCCTATAATTTAGGAACTCTCCTAAAAAATAGGAACTACGCCAAAGGTCTCTAGGTTGATCTTGGAGGTTTCCTGGTGTCCCGGTCAACTCCCAGACCATCCCTAAAAAATAGGGATTCCTCCTAAAATCTAGGAGATTGTCCCATCCTAGTCAAACTGTCTCACAAAGCCCTAATATATCTTTATAAGCTCATGAATGTGTCCCCTACACAATTTATTGGCCTACGAGAAACAAATAATAGGCCAACCACAAGTGTCAGCCGACTTGCCTAAGGAAGGGACATTACAGTTCTTTGTCCTTGAGATTGCTTGTCCTCAAGCATCCTCAATCTCGGGTGTTGCAATATGTGCTCACTCTCCCATGTAGCATCCTCCATCGACAAATCCTTCCACTTAACTAGATGTTCCCTGATAACTTTCCTTTGTCTGCTCTCACGTGTATCAACAATAGCTTCAGGGACTAAAATCAGCTTCCCCTCCTCATCAAGGGGCAATAGCATTGTAAAAGTTATCCCATTATGTCCAATCGCCTTTTTAAGGCGAGACACAAGATGTTATGTACCGGATTGTAAGCTAGTAACTCCAACTCATAAGCCACCTCACCGATATGCCTGATAACCTTGAATGGTCCATAGTAGCGTGGCTTGAGTTTCTCGACACCACTCTTCCTGAGAGTGGACTGTCTATAAGGCTACAACATAAGATATACCATATCACCCACTTTAAATGAATGCTCAACTTTGTGCTGATCGACATATTGTTTCCGTTGATTCTGAGCTTTTTGGATATTATCCTTCAAGGCCCTCATGATATCTTGACTGACCTGTAGGAGGTCCTTGGCATTAGGTACATTGCTGTCATCAAAAAGCAAATCCTAAAAGCTGGGTGCATCATATCCGTATAATGTCATAAAGGGTGACATCTGGATGGACATGTGGTAGGTCGTATTGTAGAAGTACTCACACATATATAACCACCTGACCCATGGTTTTTGCTGCCCCAATATGTGATTTCTAAGGTCTCCACCCATTTATTAACCACCTCTAGCTGACCATCTGTCTAGGGGTGGTAGCTAGTGCTCAGAGTGAGCTCGGTGCCATTGAGCCTAAACAACTCTTGCAATAAACGACTCATGAACTTGCTGTCCCTGTCATTGACTATGCTCCTCGACAACCCATGAAGTCTGAATACCTCTTGGAAAAACAAATCTGCCACTTATACTGCTGTATATGTAGTGGCAATTGAAAACAAGTGGGCAAATTTAGTAACTCTATCTACAACACATAGATGCAATCCCTGCCTTGGGTTGTGGGCAAGCCCGTGATGAAGTCCATCAAGATACACTCCCACTTCCTACTGGGAATAGGTAAGGGCTGCAATAACCTGTGGGAAAAGTGTGCTCCTGTTTATTCTACTGGTAGGTAGGGCACTCACGCACATATATGAGGACCTCTAACTTAAGCCCTTTCCAAGTGAATCTCTCTCGTATCGGCCGGTATGTTTTAAAGTATCTAGGATGTCCGACCATAGGTGCATCATGAAAAGCACGCAGTATCGTTCTTTTCATCTTAGACCTTGGTACCAAAAAGATCTGCCCGATGTAAATGACGAGATCATTTACAACTGTATATTTGTCATCCTATACTGTCCCATCAATAATACTAATAGCCTGTGTCCTTTGCATACTCGGCAAAAATCAAACCTCGCCAATCATTTGCAATCTCTCCAATAGGGCACAAGTGGGGCCTCCTCAATAAGGCATCAACAACAATATTCTTCTTACCCTTCATGTATGCAATATTAAAATTGTAAGCCTGGAGCTTGCTGACCCATTTCTATTGATGATCGTTGAGATCCCGCTGAGTGAGGAAATTTTTTAGGCTCGTATGATCTATTTTCACTACAAATTTGTTTTCCACAAGGTGCAGCTTGAACTTAGCCAACACATGCATGATGGCTAACATTTCCTTATCATAAATACTATAACTCCTCTTTGGCCCCCTCAACTTCTGACTCTCGAATTTGATGGAGTGCTTGTCCTGCATCAACATCGCACCAAGTCCCTCTTCTGAAGCATCACATTGTAACTCAAATGGCCTAGTGAAATCCGATAATGCAAGTATTGGGCACAAGCTCTCATCAATTGCTTGAGTTGATCAAAAAATGTCCTCATATCTTGCCTAAACTAGAGCACTTGCAGCCCTACAATTTTTGCATTGTCCATAATTACTTGGATCACATTCTCATGACTCACCATCTTTATGGGTTCAATGAGGATTCTGGAAATGAACTTTGCATCTTTGACTTCCCCTTCACAATCAACCACCTTCAAAAACATTTTCCCTTTGGGTGACATTGTAATAACATTTATCAATGGATGGTTTTTGCAATCTTTCCATCCATAAAAAACAGTAGAAAGATTAGAGTCAATCCAAGAATTTGTAATTGATTTCAATGAGGCCTTTACAAAATTTTTCTCTCTTTGCAATAAGGTGGTACACACCTTTTCATAATCAGGACTTGTGAAACCAGGAGGTGTACTCTAGATTGTGACACCATTAACGCCAATATGGTGATTTCACCAAGTTGAATGGAATACCATTGGCATAGATGCAACCTACAATTTTGTGTTCAGCAATATCTCTCGCTTCCATTTTAATAGCTTTGTCCAATGGACTTTTCGTTGGTGGGCATTTCTATTTCATCTTTGTCTTCCATAGAGGGTATAGGCAAGATGGGGTGTTTGGAGGCTGCTGCTTCTCAATTAGTGGGTAAATTCATTGTTTTTTCTTTCTGGAAGTATAAACACTCTGTTTTCCTCTTTCAATCATTTTATCAGCATCTTGTTTTTTTTACAAATGCCGCTATTTGTGCGGGGGACAACCCCTTCTTATCTGGTCCCTCACACATTGAAATCCCTTTACTAGCAGAGCTCATAAAGTGCAGTTTCAACCGAGAATATTAGCTTTCTTTTTGTAAATTACACAAATTACACTTCCAAACATATACCCCACCTCCTACAATTTGTGAAATCCTTGTGGTATGTCTCCATTAAGGAGATCCTTTATCAATTTTAAATTTTTGGTTTCCTTCCCAACCTACTGAACTTTGATTACTAGCCATTCTTGCAATCTGATTTTTGCTATTATAAGAAATTACATAATTTTAAATTAGAAAAAAACTAATAAATACAAGCATGCAAGCACAAAATAAAGATATAAAAACATTATAACAAAGAGTTAAACTTGTTTCTTTTTTTTAAATTTTTTTTATAGAAAAAGCCTTGAAAAAATCATCACCCCTGAAAAAATTCATCAAAAAAAAATAAAAAATTCTTTAAAAGACTAAAGAATAGGGTCAAATGCTTACCTTGACGCTTAAATCTCCTTTGTAGAAGCTATGTGGCACTCCACAAATGATCTCCTTTGAAGAAAACCACGTGCCCTTTGAAATGCCAAAATGGAGACAAAATGACAATAGAGCAAATGAGCAAACAAAATGATATGTTTTTAGGTTGAATGACCTCATAAAGGGTCGTTTTAGAGTTTTAGCAAAAAAAACACTTTATTTTATGTTTTTTAAGTGGCATTTGAAATTTGGGCAGCGGATGCACCCGAGCGTGTCTGGATGCTCCTCGAATGCGTTCACTATACACATCCAAGCCTGTGGATGCGCTTGGTGTGCATCTGGCTGCATCCACATGCCTGGATGCGTATTCAACGCGGATTCAGATCGCAACCAGATTGCGAATCCGGATCAGACCGTGCACATCCATAGGCTTGTTTGCATATTTAATATAGATCTAGACCTCATCCAGAGTGCGAATTTGGATTGGATTGAATCCAGACCTGGTTCACACCTCCAGGATGTGAATCCGGTATCTAGGACAAAACTCCATGTAACATTACGACCTGTTGATCTTGTTGCGTTGGAGCTTTTAGTCTTTTACAAGAGATTTTTTGAATGAGATTGGGAAACAAAATGTTTGTCAGGTCTTGGCCTTTGATCACAAGAAAACATAAATAGAGTTTTATAGTGCTAGGACCAGCTTATCACTTCCTTTTTCACTCTTGTATCCCAGGCCCAGGGTACAAAGCGTCGTCTTGGTCCTCCCTCTTTTGGTCACATCAGGACTGTGAGACCCCGTAGCGGTCACACTCGGCAGTTGCACTCGTCCTCTAGTCGGCGGCAGCAACACTCCATCCCCAGAGTTACTCGGTGGCGGGTTCTTTCTTGCCCCGATCCGTACCCCTCGGTGTTGGACTTCTTCTTGCCCAGCTAGGGCTGTTTGTTGATCTTTAAGGCTCTTTTGCTTTCTGCTTTCTTGTTGTTCAGTTCTTTCCTTGGACACCGTTTGGTGCTCCTGCTGTTGGCGGTTGCCTTTTGTATGCTTCCAGTCCCTTAGACCCTTTTGGTGGTCTCTTGTTGGACATTAATAATTTATCTTATCTTATCTTATCTAAACACATTATAACTCCAAGACAACCTTATTTCTCCATTTTGACATAAACATGTTATTCCTCCACAAAACAGAAAGAAAACTTTTCAAAATAGCTCGTCACTCCAAAACTATTTGCCTTAAAGAATCAAATTCCCCTTCAAGTGTTGACATACTTGATATAAAAGGCTAGGATTCAGTTAAAATCTCATAAAGTCTATTTGAAAGTTTTAACAAAAGGAATCTCTTCTATTTCCCATTTGCATTTCAGCTATTGTTTGTTGCTTGAAAGAATATATAAAATCGACTTCACGTTAATCATTATGCTTCATGGTTCATAAGGAATAGCTCCCGATGCAGTATGAACTTGAAGCATCAAATTCAGGCTTAGAGAATATGGCAGCAGTGTAGAAATTAAAATATGATAATCACAGCTTTGCCACTTCAATTTCACTTAGCAAACTAAAAAATATGGTTATTTCAGAAGACGGTAGAAATTGGCAGTATTTGATTAACTATCTTAGTAATGTTGCTAAACAAATGGGTTGTTGAAATTTGTCAGCTTTCTCCATGACTTGTCAACATAGAGCTGTAGTTTACTTTGTTCCTGCCATCTTCATGCTCTTTGTTGTTGTGAGAACCCCACTAGATTTTCACCACATTTTTTCACTTATTTCCCCAGCGATTTGTCAAACATTTGGCGTGAATGAAAGGTTTCTGTCTGCAAGCTTATGTTCTGATAGTTTTTGCAATGATACAACATTCATAAAGCTTGACATTTATACATGGAATGATAAATAACAGCAACAATTTATTAAACAACAATAGTGACTGCTGTCAGAAATGTTCCGAATTGCAAATTGAAATAACCAAACTGGCCAACTGATTATTGCTTGAATAAACACTTAAATAGAATAAATATTGCGTAAACAGTGTTTACATGAAACACATATTCAAACAATATTATTTTACATCCAAATTGAACCTTGTCTACACATCAGTTTAAAGAGCAATTTCTTTGGCAGCCAGTTATATCTACAGGGGCGGATGATTAGATAGTGCTGGAGCAGCAAAAGACACAAATTAAAATTGTTTGATCTCGCACAGATGCTTTACATCTGTTCTCCTCTTTCAAGCAGAGTTACAGAAATAACATTAAAATTTCTTCCAGCATGTGTGGCTCCCACAAATTGAATCTTTTGGAATCAACTTTGTTGATTTGGCTGGGCAACATTAATAGGCTAGATGGCTTCCTAGGAGGCTGGATGGTTTCAATGCTTATTTTCTGTCGCAACTGCAGATCATATTTTCTCCAAATGGCGATACCTCCCGAATAATACATAACTATAATATAGTGTGATTTCCTTCTTGGCGGCTGCTACAATTACTGTATATACTGGTGACTGAAATTTGGAATTTGTAGCTATAATTAAGACCTCACAACTTGCAGGTGCCACCCTCATTTCTGACCTACCTTGATAAAATCATGTCTCCTTAAGATGACTACAATCTCCTCTTGAATGCCACATACTGTTGAGATTTATAGTAGCAATTCCCCTGCGACCTTCCATACCTGATACAGCCTTCCTAAACACTTCATGACACCTCTGAAGTTTTCATGTGACCTTTGACATTCTTTACAACTTCTAGTCTACCCGTGCAGGACTCCTAGCAAACTTTTTGCATACCCTGAGTGACCTATAAATCCCTTTCACGCCCTCTGTATTCTTTATGTGACCTGCTGGAAGAGCGGTATCAACAAATGAAGGGCTTTTGACACTCATAATGCCTGCTGTAAATCTTCCATGAACTAATTATTAACACCAAAATAATTCGTGGCTGCTTGTAGGTATTTTGTGCTCTCCTTTCCTAGGTCATACAACAATGTTATGTAAAACATACATTAATACAAATCCCAGAAAATCATGGACTCATTACTCATGACCACTAAAAATTGCGATACAACATTTCCACAAATTTTCTGAATATCTACTTCGACTCAGAAGCAATAATCTTATCCAAACATCTTCACACATCCCTCTACCTTGAATGAACATGATCTTTGAATTTGTATGTTCAGCAATAAACAGCATTTGCCAATCGACAATCCCTTGGATTGATACTCCAGAGATTTTAATCTGTAAACTGATTACATAAATCACTAAAGGTGATCCCTGAATGGAATCACTCAAAACAGAACGGGGGTTTCTATCCCCGTTTCAAAACCCTCAGCACAGTGTCAATCCCTGGATGAGTCACTCTTGAAGATTAGAGTTTTCGTCCACCACTCCAGCCTTTCAAGTTTTTGTCTGTCAGGCATCCATTGAAAGGACTTTGGCCACAAGCACAAATCTTCCAAATTTTCAAAGAGAAATAGACAATCTGCAGAATGAATCTTCAAATGAGATCTCCAGCCCTCTTTTATAACCTTTCTTGTGAAACTTCTGGAAAATGACTTAAAAATCAGTTTATATTTAAAAAAACATTTTTGCTCAGAAAATTGATTTATTTCATTAATTATTGAACATTTCTGACACTTTAGTCACATTACAATATAAATAATTAATTAAAGTTGTCTTTTGATATGCATTTTGGACAAGTGAAAACTAACTATTTAACTCATTAATTATTTACCTGACAATATTGAGAGTATGGAAAATGTGGAAACAGCCCAGAACTGAAGTCTGAAGGAATCCAACTTAATGAAAAAACATTTTCAAAAAATAGCATATTCCTCCAAGATGTTTGGAGTGCACTAGAAAATGACTAAACTGCTCCCTAAAAGTGTCAATGGACTTGATATGATCCCCAGAATTCACTCCTAAAATCCAAACTCCAAACTGATAAGGATCTCTTCCCCCAAGAAAGATGGAGCTACCGCGAATACAGGACGGGCCAAAAATGGGGACCTTATATTTGTACCGTTGTAAATGAGCCTCTTGCTGACAGACAAAAAAACAGAAAAACTACCATAAAAGAAAGAACAGAAAGCAAGGATAGCGTGTTAAGCAGCATGGATAACCTATGCATTGCTCAACTGTTAGCACACAATGTTTGGGGGTTGGAATGTCAGAAATACCCGCTTATTCCATTCATCAGGACAAGAGTAGGGCTGTCAGTAGAGGTTCGTCCATAGACGTGGACTTCCTCAAGTAGTACTGAAGCTTTCACCAAATGCAATGAAAAGCTATTCAGAATGGTCAGTTCAGTTGTTCTTGCATATTACAAGTGTGTGCGTAAAACATGGAAATTTCAGAACAAGGTATGCAGATTCATTAGAGAATACTTCAAAGCTGTATCTTATTTGTTGTTGTTGTCAGTGCTAGAATCATGAGGCAAATGTTTTGCCGGAAACTGGTACTTCTTTTGCAAACATATATTTGTCTCAATCAACTTCCATCTTTCACAGGCCTGGATTCACGGGAACAACTCTGATACCACATGTTGAAATCAACCAACAGTCATGAAAGAATAACAGAGATTGAACCTGTTAATGTTATTGTAGCTATGGTCAGATTCCTTCAGGCCGACATAGATAACATAAAGGTTGTGTTAACATAATAATTATATTGATTGTATTGATAATATAATTATTATATCAATAATACAATTATTGAGGTAATATAATTATGCAATTGTAATATAATTAAATTGATAATTATTATTATTGTGATAATATAATGATTATATTATTATTGTTATATTAATAATATGATAATTGGGGCCAACTTGGAAGAGTGGTGTCCCTTGGTGAAGGGGCACCACCAAAAGGTATAAAGGAAGATTAATTCTTCCTCTCTTGGCAATTAATATATACAGACAATCAGAAAAACAATATGGTATCAAAGCTAGGTTCGAAGGCCGAAGTTGATAATTATTTGGCATAATAATATAAGATTATTAGCAGCGTTTTTAAAGGCCGCTCATTATCGAGGATCAAGAATATTATTTGATGAATTATGTTTATATATTTGGTGTGTCTGCAAATTTTTTTTGGGTTTATGTGAAGCTGTGTGCTTAAATATTAAAGTGGAACAAACTTCTTATATTTGCTATATTGGCCATTCGGTGAATATTGTGAATAATATTGAAGTCCAATTGAAACAAGGAGTTCCGCAATAGTTTAAGGCCGCGGGTCTGAAGTATTTGGGCCGAGCTAAATTGAGCAATTGAAGCCGTGGGTGTTCAATCGTTCGGTTAATATTAATTTTATATTTCCAATGTTTTTTTTAGATGAGCCATCCTATCTCATAAAGTTCAATATATTGAAGCAGACGCTTTGGCAAATTAATAGTGGGTGGAAATAATGTTTGGAGCTGCTGCAAATCATGCTGGTGCAGTGCTGTGAGTATAAAATCATAGGACTAGTTGCATTTGGGTTTGCATTATCAGCATTGGTTAAAGCCTTGGTACTTAGATAAACATCATACCTTAGGGTTGGTTGCCTGGACTTCTCTCTGTGAAGTTTTGAATCTGCTGTAAATGCCTTAAGCCGTTTATAGAAGAAACGTGGCCAGATCTGAGGTTTCTACATATTATTGCTCAGAAAGAGGCATACCTACATACTATTGAAACATTAGTTGTGCGCTTAGTATTCGACATGAAGTCTCTAGATATCTCCTTAATATTTGCCCAGAGCCATTGAGAGTTGTTGTGGCCAGCAAAGTCTATATGATTCTCATCGTAAATGAAGGGTAGATTATTCTTTGGCGTCCAGTATTATTCAGCAGTATAGAGAATTGAGCAACGACAAAATATATATACCTCGTGTGTCTTAATAGATGGTGTTGAGACATTAAGAAGCTATTCATGGATTCCCTATACAGCTACATGATAGCACGTAGGAGGATGCTAGTAAAAGGTTATGGTAGCACCAAAAAGGGAACGATCTTGATGGAGATATAAAATTAGTATTGTAATACCTGCTGTGAGTGCCTGGATAGATGATTTTCATTACTGCTGTGAAACAAATCTGAACATTACAGGTGCTTGTTCACAAGAGGTGAAGTCTGAGAAGCATCACAATCTCTCTCTGGCAGTGTTGATGTGAACTCTTTTCTTGTTAGGTGCTAAGCATAGCCAAAGCATGGGTGTCAACTTTGGCAACAGGTGAATTACTCTGAGTTTACAGATTTCTTCATGAACAGTAATAAAGACTATCCCGAAACTAATAGAAAGGAAAACAGATGCTATACGAAATCTCTGGGGTGTGCCGAATTGTTAAGATTGGTGTTTTTGAGTTTGAAATTGGGCATAAAGTCTAGTTGTTTAATCTCCTATTCTTTCTAGCAAAGAAGATTGCTATGATGCCTTTGAGGCAACTTTTGAATCAGATCAGTAATTTGGCAAGATCCAGGAAAGGAGCAAAGCCAACAACAAAGAGCAAGGCAACTTCAATAGCTGGATAATCTGTGGAAGTTGGTGAATCGAAGGAAGCATTGACACAACCATCTGACCTTAATGATGCTTTCTGGACTCAATCTTTAGGAGTTACAGATTCACTTGAAACTTTGGGTACTGGTCTTGATGCTCGGGTGAGAGACACTCTTAGCAGCAGGAGCTGAGCAAGCTGATTTGCTCGTCATTGGAGACAATTTAGACCTAATTGCTTCTATGATTGGGACCATGTGAGAAGGTTATGCTTCCATGACAGAGGGAGCAGCTAGAGGATCTGCTTCAGTTGACTTCCAAGGATCTTGGTCATATTGGTTCAGAGGGAGTAGATCATGTCGGGATGGTTTATCTATTGATCAGTAAACTGTTGCAGTCAGAGGCCTATGATTCATGGGCTGGACTTCCATGTGTGTAGGTTGGAAAGCTTTTATGCAGACACCTAGGTCGTGATATTCCTGGATAGATGGATACTTGGTGAGCTTGGGATTCAACAAGAGTGATGCAGATTCCAACCTTGTATTCCATGACAGGTCAAAGCATGTGGAGATCAAATATCACTATATTAGAGATATGGTGCAAAGGATGCTATCAGTTGAGGTACATCAACACTGACGATCAAACGACCGATATTCTTACCAAGCCCCTTGCCAAAGTGAAGTTTGTGCATTTTTTTTCGAGACAAGCTTGGAGTTGTGGAGAATGAAGCCCTTGCTAAGAGGGAGTCTTAGCATTAGTAATTCCTTGAGATGTACTTTTATGAATTCTTCTTTGTGAGGGAGAAGTTTGAGGTGCAATCCCTTGTAGTGCATTCTTCTCTATGAGAGAGAAGTTTGAGGTGAAAGCCCTTGTTCCAACCTCTGGGGTAGCCATGGTGGATGTCATGAGAGAGAATCCACGACTTTGCACTCGTATTTATTCACCCTCTTGGAGTAGCTATGGTGAATGTTATGATGAAGTGGCAACATCACGTTGAGTGATTCCGTGATGAGCACTTGTGCACTTGTTCTTTCCACCCTCTGGGAGTAGCTATGGTGGATGTCATGTGAGAGACTCCATGACTTAACACTTGTGTTGATTCACCCTCTGGGAGTAGCCACGGCGAATGTCATGATGAGATGACAACATCACGTTGAGTGATTCCATGATGAGCACTTGTGTTCATTTGCATTTCCATTCATAGGAGTAGCCATGATGGACCCACCCTTTGGGAGTAGCCATGGTGGATATCACTACATAACTTAGATATTGAGAAGGATTCCTCCCTAGCTAAGAGAGAGTGTTAATGCTATTGTAGCTATGGTCGAATTCCTTTAGACCGACATAGATAACATAAAGGTTGTGATAATATAATAATTATATTGATTGTATTGATAATATAATTATTATATTAATAATACAATTATTAAGGTAATATAATTATAATATTATAATTATATTGATAATTATTATTATTGTAATAATATAATTATTATATTATTATTGTTATATTAATAATATGATAATTGGGGCCAGCTTGGAAGAGTGGTGTCCCTTGGTGAAGGGGCACCACTGAAAGGTATAAAGGAAGATTAATTCTTCCTCTCTTGGCAATTAATATATACAGACAATCAGAAAAACAACAGAACCAAAGATAGCAACAACCACATTCCCATCCCTTAAATCAATGCAATGCAAACTGCACAAAGGTGCTTATAAATTACATGAGGTGGTTTAATCACCATCTCAACCACCAAATTTATCCTTAGTTTATTAGGGTATGGTTAATGCTAATCCAAGAGGCTTAGAAAGAATAGGGTAGGAGTATAATATGAAATAAATAAAGCTCAAAATCTCTGATATAGGCTCTCATATATGATCTTACGTATCACCTTACTTTTCTGTGCGAAACCTAGGAACTACAATGGCAAATGCCAATAAAATCCATTGCATGTAAGATGACTGGTTGACAGGGTTTTGTCTGACAAAGTTGTTAGTGCAATATTTTGAAACCTTTAGCCGTAAGCATGTATGAAAGTAAAAGATTAAATTTGACTCCAATTCATTTGGTCCTGTCCTGGATGATCTTTTTTGGTTCCTGTATGTATCCTTTTGTTTTATCTGGAAGATAGGAAGAATTCTTGTTTGTTTCTGGGCTCTCTTGTTAGGTGATTAATTTACCGTTAGACTTAAAAATCATTAGGTCCTTGAGTTGTTATGTTTGAAAGTTGAAACGATTTCTTTTTGTCAGCGGCGATTTGGGGTTTGCTGCACAATGTTTTCAGGCCTTACTAGGGAAAGACAAAAGCCATCCAGGAGCTCTTCTCAACTATGGGGCTCTTCTTTTACGCCAGTATGGTTCAATTGTTGCAGGTATGGGAATCTAATGCACAAAAGGTTATTATTTCTTTATTCTACTTGTTAAAACTATACAAAAGAATTGCTGTAAACATGTTACTATAACTCCCTGATATTTTTGGTAGATGTGATATTTTTATTGGATACTTGATTTTTTACCTCTCAGAATGCTTTCTAATATTAACATTTTGTTTTTCAAAAGTTAGCATGGATGCTAATGGCATCATTTATGAACAATTTTACGCATGAATGAATTTCATAACAAAGATGCTGGGTACCCTGTTGCTGACATTAATTTCTTAGGAGCAATATTTTTGAAACCAATCCTTAACTCATTTTCTGTCGCTTGTTCTCCTTTGATTGTCTCGCACATGAAATATAAATAAGCATGTAACTTTGGCGCAAATTGCAAGGTAGAATGCTATACAATCTTTAATTTCACTATATTTTTGATCAAAACAACAATTACAAATAAATATTACAAGCTGAATAAAATCAGTTTTTTATCATATATTTCGAGGGGGAATATTTGTTGAAATTCAATTTTTTAAAATAATTTTATACAATCATTTATATAATTCTGATTTTGTTTAGAAGATAATATTAACAATCAAAGTTTATCAATTAGTTTTTATTTCCTGAATGTGATTCTGTTATTGAATAATACCATTTGTTATTAGTATACTAATCAGGCACAGTTTCAAAATGTATCAGATAAGAAATTTACAGTTCAATTCTTGTAATGAATTTTGTGGATTGAATTGCATTGAAGTGTTTAATCACCAATATTTTGGGTTATAGTTTAGTTGATGAAGCTATGGTTGCCTTTCCATGGATTGCTAGCCATATCTGTGTGCAATCCTGCATAAAGATGAATGAGCTTTATGAGTATACAATAAAAACCAGTTTTCTTCTTGCAGGCTTTCTTGTTCCGTATTAAATGTTCATCTAAATCCAACTTTTTTTCATCCCAAAACAGACAACTCTATAGGAGGGAGTAAGGTTACACAATTTCTTACTATGAAAATTCTTTAATTGTTCTTTGTTATTTTTTTAAACTTAAAAGTATCTGAGCTGAATTGATAGTATAATACATATCGTTATTTTCTCTATCTTTTAGATGTTAATTGAGCTACTTTTTTATTTTTGAGACCTTGCATCTCTATAATATGATCATATGTTCAGCTAAGTCTCAATTTAAATTTTAAATAGTTAAGATTTCCCAAATGCAAGAGATTGATCTCTTGGAAAACTAGGCTTGCACCATCTTTTCTAGAGGAAGGAAGTTGTAACAAAATTTGTACTCTGGAATATCTGATTTCAGCATAGTTATGAGTTTCAAAAAATTCAATTCATTTTTGCAGTCAGAAATTTTGAAATCTGGTGAAATTTTGAGAGATTGAAAGTGGATTGAATTCAGACGAATCCATTAGGTCCAAAAATCCAGATATGTTTGAATTTCGTAACTATGGTTTTTACATGCACCCATTTTCTCACTATCCCCAAGAGAGCTTTTTTAACCTATGTTACCAGTTTGGATTTGTTCAGCCCTACAACATTTGTGTGTGTGGGTATGTGTATGTGTACATATACATATAATATGTAAGACTATAGGAATATGTACACATATTAACTATCATACAGACTATTCTCAAGAAGAGATCTTTTTCAACCTATATTACCAGTTTGGATTTGGGTTTCTATATATATATATATATATGACATACACATGTATATATATTCACATATACACATATATATGTTTATATATATGTATGTATATCAGTGTGTGTATATACACACATACATACCTACGTTACCTCAAGTTTCTTGGACGGGGATGGCAAGGGACTCGGGGATGCTTTTTAGAGTCCCCAATTTTTTGGACCATTTTGGGGATGGCAAAGGGTGGCAAAGGAGACAACTATATAAAAAATAGGGGAAATTTGAATATTAATATGATAACATTGATAAAGCATTCATGTATACATTTAGGACCTTAATACATAACATTTGTGTTCAATAGAGAGTTCACGTGAGAGCCAAAGTCAAACAAATTAGCAAATGTCAAAACTTTATTCATATTGCTTTCATAATTCATTGTCAATATACACGTGATGTAAAAAAATAGCATGCAAGTTACAAACTTACAACATAATTCCCAATCGCTGCAAGTTTCCCTTTCAATTACAATATGAAAATTCAAAGTACAAAAAAATGAAAGTACATAGGTAGGGTTCTAAGGGATTAAAACTAGATCTCATTGAGCTCTTTTTGGCAATATAAAGAAGTTGAATTTTTGATCACTGGGCTAAGAGTTATGACCCTGCCAATTTGAGGGGAAAATTGTTTAAAAATTTGACTTTCTTTGTTCATTTTGAATTCTAGAGGGATGTGGTGACTCTTGGAATTCTGTTCAAACTGTATAAACTGAATTCCAAAGTTAATAAAGTATCTTTTTGGAGCTCTGGATATGTCTCTTTCAGAAACAATGGATGGATGAATAAGTGGGGTATTAGCATAAGGGAGTGCCCAAATAAAAATGTGCGTGCAAAGAAATTTCAAAGAAAGCACGTGGATGTTAATTGCTCAGATACGAACTAGTTTGCATCAATTTAGATGTGAATTGGAAGATGGATGATACCTAAAGAAGAGTGGGCAGAAAGAAGATGTTTCTATTGCACTCAAGAAGTGGTGGAGACAGAATGCCATTACATCATGGAGTGTTCAGCTTACAAGGATATTCAGATCCACTGGGACACTAAATGTGAACACCTTCAGTAATCTATTTGAAGAAGAAAGGATAAGAAGGGTTGCAGATTTTTTGATCAAGATTCACAGTAGAAGACCCAAGATGTAGAAGGAAAAAGAAATTTAGTAGGCGTGGTGTTTTGGGCTTTGCATGCTTATTTGTTTGATGGCTATGGGTCCCATAGGCTGTTTGGCCTTGTGGACTTTATAAAAAACATTCATTCATTTTGAATTTTTGGTTCAGAAATCGTATGTTATAGATTTACAATACTGCAGCCTATAAGCTAGGTATTGTCCTTCGAATCTATAATTCGGATTGATGGTATCAGAGCTTGTTTGCTCCTATATGTCCCATTGTACGTGGTCAGCACACCAAAGGTTCGGTTTGGAAACAAGAGAATTTTGAATTTTTGGTTCAGAAATTGTATGTTATAGAATTTACAATACTGCAGGCTTACTGCAGGCTATAAGCTAGGTGTTGTCCTTCGAATCCATAATTTGGATTGATGGTATCAGAGCTTGTTTGCTCCTATATGTCCCATTGTATGTGGTCAGCACATCAAAGGCTCGGTTTGGAAACAAGAGACACATCTGATTACCTTCCTTTGAGATGCACACGATCGTGTATGGCAAATCAACAAAATGAGGGGTTAGACAATCCTTTCAAGATGCTGGTTGAAGATGAATTGAACAAACAGTGTGAGCAGATGATGGGACAATTTTTCAAAATGCTGCAAAATAAAGGCTCACGAACAAATCCAATGAACCCACCATTTGGTGGACATACTCGATTTTTAGGTGAAGGTAAATTTTGATATTCCAACTTTTGAAGGAAAAATTGATACAAATGCTATTGATGATTGGTTGTTGAAGTGGGAAAGATATTTATTGTGAATCATTTTTAGGATGCTGAGTAAATCATCTTTGCTTTCCTCAAAGCCGAGTCTCATGTGAAGCAAGCATGGGAAATCAAATTGTCATCCAAAGAAGCACCTGTTGGACACAAATTTGATGCAGAGTTTGACAATAAACCCACATGAGGAGAATCTTGTTGAGCACATCAAAGAAGAATATTTTCCTGAAGGTATTTTTTAACAAAAATATATGCAATGGCAATTGCTTCATCAGAAGAAGGACCAATTTGTTCAAGAATATACCAGCACATTCTATGCTCTGTTAGGAAAACTCGGCAAGAGGCACTGAGTTTTGAAACATTGAAGTGGACTTCATAGATTAATTTATACTGAAATGAATATACTGAATATAGAAATGCTAGCAACTACCTTCAAGTATGCTACAAAAATTGAGAAAAAAATTCAAGGGAAGTGAGACTATTTTGTGAATAATAGATCAAAGGGTGAACGCATTAGTAGGTTTGCAGGAAAGAAAACAGCCAATGAATCTTTATTAAATTCACCAGCAGCAAAGAAGACACGGGGTGCCAAGAAGACACAGCAGGACACAAGTATGTTGTGTGAGATTCATAAGAGTGGATTTCATAACACCAAGGTTTGTCGAAATATTAAAAACTTGACAACAGAGACACATGGAGAGGACATTGAACCTGAATCATTGCCAACAGATCCCTTGAGCAAACGGATAGTCAGCAGGTCATTTAGGCAGACCCATATGCCAAGTTGGGGTAATAAAAGATTGCTCTATGAGGATGAAGAGCAATTGTTATATTTACAAATGTGGGTTGGAGGAAAAGCTCTACATTTTATTGTTAACAATGGCAGCCAGAAGAATTTAATTTCTGTTGAGATCATTAAAAGGTTGAATTTGAAGACAACAACACATCCATAACCATACTCCATGCGATGACTAAACCAAGGGCGAGATAATACAGGTAAAGAAGCCACGTGGTCTCTCATATTCCATAAAACCATTAAAGGATGAAGTAATTTGTGATGTAACTCCTTTGGATGAATGTGATGTTTTGCCTGGACAACCATACATGTATCAGCGTCGTGGTCTATATGAGTCTAGAGCACCCAGTGTCACTATTGAGTATGGTGAACAAAAGTATCAGATACCTTAAGTAAGCCTTGTGAAACCTGCATCTTTGATAAATGCAAAAAAATGTAGATGGTTGATTGCTCAAACTAGAGCTTTTGTGCTACTCATGATTCGACATGAGGAGATAGAGTCAGTTTTGTGTAATGCACATGCTAAAGTAGCTACTACAACAAATCAGCAGAGGTAGATGGAGTAGATCTTGAAAAGATATCAGAATGTATTTGACACACCAGCTGAAGTACCACTGCATTGTCTTCAAGCACTCCATGGATTTGATTCCTAGAACACCTTTGCCTAAGTAGCCAATGTATAGGAGGTCAATTTTAGAAAAATGATGAAATTAAGAGGCAGATTCTATAATGTCCCTTTTCTGAAATAGGATTTAATAATAAATAACAATAATATTAAACTATATAAAAAATAAAATATAATATAATTACAAGTTAATTAAGTTTAATGAAAGGTCAAGAGGCATGCAATGAAGAGAGTTGACTCCCTCAAACATGAGATATAAAAGGTAGAAGAGTTCATTTGAAAGGGGGATATGGAGGAAGGAAGAAAGAAGGGAGCATAGGAATTAAAGAAGGAATAATGGAGGAAGAAAGGAATAGGAAGAAAATAAGGAAGTGACTCTTTCAAAGGGTAGCATTGATGGAGGGTTGTAACTCTTTTAAAGGGTTGTAGTGAAAGGTTGTGACTCTCACAAATGGCAGAAATGATGAAGGCTTGCGGCTCTCTCAAAAGGTGGTAATTATGAAAGGTTGTGACTCACAAAGGGCAGAAATGATGAAGATTTCTGACCCTCTTAAAAGGTGGTAATTATGAAAGGTTATGACTCTCAAAGGGCAGAAATGATGAAGGGTTGTGACTCTTTTGAAGGGTGGTAATTGTGAAAGGTTGTGATCATTGCAAATGGTAGAAATGATCAAGGATTGTGACTCTCCCTCATATTGGAAGATATAAAGGGGAGAAGGTTTCATTTGAGGACATCCAAGGGAGGGCAATTTGGGGAACAAAATATTATTCTCAAAGGCAACAATGAAAAGTGGTTACTCCATTCTTATGAAAGGTGGCGACCCTTTCACAAATAAAGTATAAAGGAGAATTCATTCCAAGCATGGAAGGAGCACTTACTGATCATCACTCATGAATCCTTCAAAACAAATCCTTCTTTCATCAATCAATCATTAATCCCTCAAGAAATCAAGTAAACAATCAATCAGCAAGGTCAAGCAAACAATCATCAAATCCACATCAATCACTAGCTTATCTTGGGATCAAGAAAACAAACAATTTAGCAATCAAATCAGCATGCATTCAATCATCATTCACCAATATATATAACCAACATTCATTACATCATCACTCATCAATCACTTAAACATCATTCACCAATACTTCAATTTTTACAATCAAAGGAAACAAACAATAGAAACAAATCAGTACTCATTAAAAAGAGATCACTTTATAAGTCAGAAGCAATCAAGCATATAGATCAGACCATAGTGATCTTATACTTATTATACTAATTAATCATTTATATATTGAAATCTCCTATAAACCACCATGTAAGGATTAGGGAGGACCTCAATAAGGTCAGCAGGTGCATCTTCCCCTTCTAAGTAGCTCACCTCATGCTGGATGGACAAGAGTTCTTGCCACTTGGGGCCAAGAGGTCGACCATGGATACTCCACGCTCTTGGGCTTAGTTGTGGTGAAGTTAGGGCATCTTATTGAGGAGTCATGATTAGGGGAACCCAAGTGCTTCACCATTTGGCAGCCCGATTGTTCTTGCAAAGAAAAAGTAGGGAACATGGCGACTTCATATTGATTATTGGGCACTAAATAAAATCATTGCAAAGAATAGGTATCAAATTCCTCGAATTGATGATCTTTTGGACCAGCTTAGTGGGGCTAAGTTCTTCACCACAATTCATTTGATGTCCTGGTACATCAAGTACCCATGGATCCATCAGATGTGTGGAAGACTACTTTCAAATCTATTGAAGGTTTGTTCGAATGGTTAGTCATGCGTTTTGGTCTAAGGCTCCTACCACTTTTATGCGACCGATTAGATGGATAATATTGATCATCTAATTATTTGGTATGTTCTACATCTCAAAAAATTGCATTTTCAGAGGTTATTAGGGTGGAATTTGTGGTCCAGACTGTCATCAGCCCCTTAGAACTGTTTCCATAGGCAGGGTTCTTAGGGACTAAAGCTAGATCTCATCGAGCTCTTTTTGGCGATATAGAGAAATTGAATTTTTCAGCACCAAGCTAAGAGTTATAACCTTGCCAAATCATGGTTAATTATTTAAATTTTTCCATATTGCGTATATTGCAAAACTGTGCAGGTTGCTGCCAATAAGTAGTGTCTCAATCACTGTATTCTCTCAACTTGCCCACATCACAATCTTGGTGATCGGAAAGAGTGAGGGTTATGCATTTCATCAAATGTTTGTAAAACTTAAAAAAAAAATTTTTTTTTTTGGGAGGTTACATTAGCACTGTGTTAACTTATGGTTGTTTAATCAAAGTTGGGCATGATGGTAGTGCTGATCAACATATCACTGGTTTGCTTGTTTGGTGGTACTGAGGTAAGGCATCATTGACAGTGGCATGATAATAATAGGTACCAATGTTTGTATCAAGCTGTTCATCATAGGTAGCACTCCTAAAGTCAGAATGCAGCCTGGTGGGAATCATCGTTCTCGTTGGAGCTTCTATTTTCTTATTGTGCTTCTTGGATGCAATTTGAGATGAAGCTTCTAACATTTCTCATCAGCATGACCATCTACATCTGATTGCCCACAATGATTTTAATATCTTTCTTTTCAAGAATACTAGCATTCCATTACTATTCCATTTACGTTACCCTTTGGCTTCGGACAGCTGTGCTGCTTTGAAGTTTGTGAGGAGGTTGATGGACCCTTCTTGTAATTTCATGGTAAACTGCTTATGCATATGCTCTCTCTATATTATTAGGCTTGGTCATCAAGTTATCTATTCTTTTGTTGCTGTGAAGTCGTCCAAGGTAAATTTTTAAAGTATCATAGTCTTGTGAGTGCTTTCTCATTGAGACAACTTTCTTGTGAAATTTGGGAGTATAAATTTCCACTTTATGTCCATGTTTTTTCCTTAAAATATTACCATCTGATATGGTGTTAATTTCCATAAAAATAAGATAAACTTGTGAGATGAATTTCTCGATCCACTTGCAGAGAAATATTCTTTTCTGACATTTTGAGCCTCACCATTGGGTTCATTATTATCATTAATATCTCTATAAGATTCTTAATATTCCTTCTCTTTTAAGGGTCTAAATGAGCAAATGGGAGGGCTCGTAAGTAATATTGTGGTGTATGCATAGAAAGTAAAGGAATAAAAAATGGAAATAATTTTGACTGCTATTCTAGAATGGCACATATAAAGTGTTAACCCTGCAAGGTGACATTTATGTATTCCATAACAGCATTCCTTTATATTTATGTGGTATATGAATTATACACACAAGCTTGCATAATTGCTTACCAATTCACAATTTAATATTCTATAGTACAGAAAATATTGGCCAATTTTGAATTACATGCCATGTGACAGCCATTCTATTCTCCTTTATCTTATACATTCTTGAAGTTCAGACATAGTGGTATACATTCTTTAACAATGTTGGTTGAACTTGATATTTCTGAAAAACGGATTATTATAATCCAGTTTTGCTTTCCTCTGCAGGGTTACACATTTGATGCTTTTCATTCCTTTCAGGTCTCACTTATTCTTTTGTTCTGTCTTGGATTTGGAATTTAATCACCTTGAATTTTCAAGTTCACTAGTGAACTCACCAACAAAATAACATATTTGATCTTCTGTCTTACATTTGATTCTTTTAAAGAATCACTAAGAAAATTTTGTTTTCAATTTTTATTCATGTCCACGGCGCTGTTCCTCATTTAGTTTTTTGTTGTAAGAATTACACATACAAGCTTGCATTTTTTCTTACTGTTCAAAATTGTCAATATGTACAGACTGTAATAGCGAATATTTGGCTTAGTTTTCATTAAATGCTATGGGATAGCTGTATTAAAATAATATTATAATATTGTTATAATGGTCATCTTAGTTGGTGTTTAGAAACTTCCTTTTATGTCTTTCAGTCTTTAGTTTGTTTAGGAAGTTTCCTTTCGTGTTTCTTTTCTTGATCATTTCCGTTATGGAAGAATCATCTTGTATGCTCTATTTAAGGATCCTTTGTCTCCTTTGTTAATATCAAGTTATCAATTATCATTTCATGGTATCAGAGCTTAGGTCGTTTTTTGCAATTTTTTTATAAAAATTCATAGCTTCATTACTTGGAACTTTATACTAATTTTTTTTTTGATTTTTTATGAAAAATTGTGGTGTTATGACTTGAAGTTATTTCAGAAGTTTTTTGAACGATTTTTTAATAAAATCATGGATTTGTTTTTGGAAACCTTTTCAAAAGTTATTTTTGGTTTTTTACCTCAACAAAAATTGAGTAGGGTTTTTGGGTGTTGTATTTTTGTGGGAAGGGTTTCTTTCTACCGTGCAAAGGTTAAGGGTTTTGGCGCATCTTTGCAAGCCGCGTGTCATCATTTCTCTCTATTTGTTTTTTGTGGTTTTCTAAGAAAATTTCATTTGAGCTTGTGGAGGTTGGCTTTCTTTTGCAACTTGCGACCTACGTTCAAGGCTTTTACCTCCCGCAACTATGTTTTCTGCGAACGAAGGTTCTTGGCGCTGCTCTTTTCAGCCCACATGAAGGAAGCTTGAAGTTGACGGGCTTCATTCTACCATGTCATTTTTTTTGCACCTATGAAGATTGCGACAAGAAGTTTTTTTTGGGAACGATTTTTGACTGAAATCGTGGGTGATCTGGGTGTGTTTTTACATTCGGGCTCATTTTTTCTCGAACTTCTTGCATACATTTTTTTTTCAAAATTGTGATTTTCTAGCTGCCTAGGGTTTTGCTATGGCATGATTTGTGAAGTAATATGAGCATCCACATTTTCAAATCCTAGGTTCTCTATGTGGAGTTCTTCTGCGATCTAGGGTTTTACACGTTTTTTCCCAAAAAATGTGTTGGTTTTCTATGGGTTTTGTATGATTTTTCCACAAAAAAGGGTGGTCATGGGTTTTTGTTTTTTGTACAATTTTTTCACACAAATTGTGGGTTCTTTCTTTGCTGGAGGGTTTTCTATTTTTTTCTACAAAAACTCATGATTGATGTTGCTATTTTTTTGGTTTTTTGCTTTTTATTTCCACAAAAAATCATGGCAGGGTTTTGTATGATTTTTTCCATAAAAATCAGGGAGGGTTTAATGTGATGTCCTAAAAATTGTGGTTTTATGGGTTTTTACCGGCTTTTCCACATAAACAATGGTGTGTGATTTCAGCATCACATTGAGGGTTTGACAATTTTTCCACAAAATTGTCGTTTCAAATTTTTGCTGATTTTTTGTAACAAAAATTGAAGCTTTTTAAAGCTGATCTCAGTGTCTTTGGATAAAGGGAGGGATGACTTTGTTACCTAACACTAGGTTGGAAGGATTGCGTTCAATAGATTATGGTAGAATTGGTAATATCTAGAACATCTGTAGAACCAGGGAGGTCTCAACAATAGGCTCTTGTCGCATAGCGTTTTGAAAAGAAGGGGCAGCCTTCTTTGTATTCATGGCCAAATGACCTACAAATTATTTCATATCTTCTGTAGGGTAGTTAGATGGATGACCATTAAGGGTGGTTATTAAAATAATATTATAATATTGTTGTAATGGTCATCGTAGTTGGTATTTAGAAACTTCCTTTTATGTCTTTCGTCTTTAATTTGTTTAGGAAGTTTCCTTTTGTGTTTTCTTCATCATTTCTGTTATGGAAAGATTGTCTTGTATTCTCTATTTAAGGAGCCTTCGTCTCCTTTGTTAATATCATGTTAGCAATTATCATTTCAAGATGTTCTATCACGTACTCCTTTTCTCGTACAATCTTGAATCTAAGGCAGGAAGGTATTGTATTTTTAAATTATTTCTGCACAATTACTACTTCTGAAAACTGGATATTTTGTTTCCCAATTCCATATTAAACTCTTGACACCTTTCTTTTTGAACCTTCTTGCCCTCCAACACCTGAACCCCAGCACCTCTAGGGAGAGAATATATGTCACCCCAGCCCCATACCTGAACCCCCCCAAATCTAGTACTCTATTCTATAGATTAGAGCAGGTCCCTTCCCATATTCTCTATAGCCAGATAGATCTAGTCGTGGGGTAGGCCTAGGCCCTATCCCCTATCCCCTCTCTATGTATGGGGTGGGACTATATATTTAGTTGGCAGGCCCAGCCCATATCCCATCTCTAGAGAGGGAGGCTGCTGGCCTATATGTATGGTGGCTCTGCCGGTCGAGGAACTATAGTTGACATATCTAGATATAGGAGAGGCCAGTCGGGTCACCTTGTTGAAATCATGTTTGTTTTAGAATTTAATACATTGAAATTACAAATTCTTGAGTTAAATGTCGAATAAAATATAAATCATTTTTATTTTGTGTTTTATATTTATTCCTTAGAAGAAATTTCTGAGAAAATTTGCATTTCATATTTCTGTTTGACAGGTGCAGGAGCTCGAGGAAGTCAAGAGGTATATGTTAGTCAGCTTGCAGCTGCAAGTGCAGCACAGCAATGCCTTGCAGCAGCAGTAAAAGCAGATAGCAAAGCAGGATATATATGGGTAAATCTTGCTGCTGCATATTCTCTAGCTGGTGACCACACAAGTGCTGGCAGATGCTTGGACCTGGTAGTCTTGCTACTTTGATCATTATCATTTTGATGAAAATATTTGTGGTGACTAGTAAACCATAAAGTTTAGTATAAGAAGTCATGTATTTTATGCAGTCAATTCGAATCAAATGAAAACAGGTGCCCTTACAGCTTTTCATTATATATGCAGGATATTTTTTCTCTTTTCTGAGAAGAGAAATGCAACTTATATTACTTCAGGGATCAGATAATTACATCAATATAACAACATATACACAAGGATAATCTTCTCCCATGCAAGCTAGAGGCTAACATTTGCACATATGCCCTAAGAGGCAAGGAGTCAACCTTTTTGTACAGGATCACTTGAATTCAACTTGGAACTGAAAATCCAATTCTTATCTAAAAAGCTTCAACTACCCTAGAGTAAGAGAAGAGGATCAGCATGAATGACAGCTTCAGATCTTAATTTTCTTAGGAATCCACCAAGCCACCTGCCTTTATGCCATAGCATTTTGTATCTAAACCCTATCATCTACATTTCCCCAAGTAAAGGTCCTCCCCATGAAAGAGAAGTAGTGAATAACTAATAAAGTTAACCTTGAAGCTATGCCAAACTAAATATTTCCATATGTGCATTCTAAAAGACATGACAACTGTTGAATCTCTAGTAGACAAACTACAAGAGCTTGCATACAAACTTCTCGAAGCATTGATTTGGTCTCAAATTGTTGGTGGGTCATTAAATACCACAAATATAATGCTTTAAAGAACATCGTGCTTTCCAAATTGACACCTTTGTCGCCATTGCATTCTGTGGTCCCTCAGTGCCAATCTTTTGTTCAATTGCTGAGCTAGGTCAACTTTGTCCCTTATTAATTGGTAAGGATCATTTTACAGTATTGTAGAATGCCTTTCCATTATTATACATGTCCTAGCTAAGGTCATGTGTTAAAAGAAAATTTTAACAAATCTCATTGATTCAAGAAGTATTTAGATTTTTGTTGATAAGAAGATGAATATTGAGTTAAATTGCTTGCACTATCCAATGTTGAATATTTAGGTGATGAGTGCCAATGGAGGCATGGTTCCTTGTGGAGAACTCTGCTACAATATGAAGCTAGCAATGGGTGAGTACTAGTTGATCACATTGAAATATGACATTAGGCTAGGTGGAGTGGCAAATGTCGTAGAGGTGCATTTGTTAAAGACCTTGTGCACCTTCTCTATAAGCTTTGAATAATTATTCATTAGGTTTAAGAAGAAATATAAGGCTTGCCAACTTACAAACATGCACGCAAGTTGTCACCTTCCATTGCATTGAAAATGTTGTGCAAGGGTGCACAAAGGATTATTGTATCCTGTAATATCCCCTATGGATATTTGCTCTAGATTTTACCGAATGTTCCATAGAAATTTAAACAAACATTTTGCAAAAAAAATGATTTCTATTCATCCAACAGATTATATTTGTTGAATATTGATAGCATCGATCAGATAATTGAATTGAAGAAGCAAAAGACTAAGGAAGAACCTAAAAATGAGAAATTTGTGTTCTACTCGGCACTTTCAAATCAAGTCTCAAATAAAAGCACCTGGGTTATAGACAGTGGTTCCTTAAGACATGTGACAGGATTCAGAGAACTACTAGACTCTATGGTAGAAGAATCAGAGGAGGAAGTAACTATTGGAGACGATTCAGCCCATCCAGTAAAAGGTATTGGGACATGCACTATCAAACTAAAGACTAGAAATTCCATTCAACTTACTGGAGTATTATTTGTACCAGGCATCAAGAGAAATCTAGTATCTATCTCAGCACTTGAAGACAATGGATATAGAGTAACCTTTATGGATGGTAAAGTAAAGGCTTGGCCAAAGAACTCTACTATCAAGAAATCCTTAACCATAGGTAATAGGCAAGGTTGTCTATATGAATTATGTACAGATACAAACCAAGTCTTAATTAATGAAATCACTAGCACAAATGAGATATGGCATAGAAGACTAGGAAACTTAAATTACAAATCCTTATCTTCTATGGAGAAACTAGTCATTGGATTACCAAAGCTTAAACAATACCACCCTGGTGCATGCAAAGGTTGTACCTTAGGCAAAAACACAAAAGGGGCATTTCAAAATAGTTCTAGTAAAACAAACAATGTATTAGAATTAATTCATTCAAACCTATGTGGACCAATGTCTGTTCCATCAATAGGTGGGTGTAAATACTATGTAATCTTTATTGATAATTTCTCCAGGAAGACCTGGATATATTTTCTTAAACATAAAGAATCTGATGAGATTCTGAAAATGTTCAAAGATTTCAAATCACTTACTGAAAACTTTTCTGGAAAGAAAATCAAGACTCTAAAGACAGATAACGGTAAAGAATATACTTTAGACATCTTTAAGGAATTTTGCAAAAATGTCGGGATTAAGAGGGAGTACACTGTTCCTTACAATCCTCAACAGAATGGGTTTGCTGAAAGGAAAAATAGAACAATTATTGAAGCTGTCAAAGCAATGATTCTTGATCAAGACCTTGACACTTCTCTTTGGGCAGAAGCATCAAATACTGTAGTATATACTCAAAACAGATGTCCTCACTCCCACATTGATAGTAAAACACCTAAAGAAGCCTTCTTAGGAACAAAACCAGATATCAGTAACTTACGAATATTTGGTTGTCCAGTATACATTCATGTACCCAAAGAAAAGAGAACAAAGTTGGAACCATCTGGAAGGAAAGGTATTTTTGTAGGGTACAGTGAAACCTCAAAAGCATATCGTATATATATACCTGGTCAAAATCAGATTGAACTAAGCAGGGATGTAATTTTTGAGAAAGACATAGCATACTCTAGAGCTAGAAATTCTTTAGAACCAGAATCACATGCCCTTCCTGAAGAGGAATTTACACCTGAGATTCAGAGGGAGTATTCTGAGGAAGAAGAAAATGAGGAACAACTCTCAACATTAGTAAATCCTAAAAAGAGACTTCTCTGGGCCACTAAGATAATAGAAGAAGCAAAGTCTTATGGAGCTCCTTCAGGGACATTCAGAGAAAGTAAAAGTCCTGCAAGGTTATCTAGTTATGTAGCCCTAATGAGTGAACTCTCAAAATCAGAACCTGCAAATGTTCCAGAAGCTATTCAGCAACAAGTATGGAAAGATGCTATGACCGAGGAATATCAGTCTATTATAAAGAATGATGTGTGGGATATTGTGCCTAGACCCAAAGAGAAATCAGTGGTTACTTCTAGATGGTTATTCAAGATTAGACATGCTGCAGATGGCAGTATAGAGAAATATAAAGCAAGGTTTGTAGCCAGAGGTTTTTCACAAAAGGAAGGGATTGATTATGATGAAACCTTTGCTCCTATTGCTAGATATATTTCCATTCGAACAGTCCTAGCCATTGCAACTGCTAAAGAATGGAAAGTGCATCAAATGGATGTAAAGACTGCCTTCCTAAATGGAACCATTGAAGAAGAAGTATACCTAGAGCAACCTGAAGGCTCTGAGATTCATAATTCCAAAACTCGTGTGTAAGCTAAAGAAAACTTTATATGGACTTAAACAAGCTCCCAGAGCCTGGTATGAGAGGATTGATAACTATCTTATGAAGTTAGGTTTCTCAAAGAATGATGCTGACCCAAATCTCTACTTCAAACAGTGTAAAGGTGACATGTTGATATTAATCCTATATGTTGATGATTTATTGATTATAGGAGAGGATCACCTTATTCATCAATGTAAGAAAGATCTAACAAGTGAATTTGATATGAAAGACTTAGGTCTATTACACTATTTTCTTGGATTAGAAGTCTGGCAAAAATCAGATTGTATTATTCTGAATCAAGGAAAGTACACTCTTGACATTTTGAAGAGATTTGATATGTTGAATTGTAGACCAATGTCATCACCTATGGAAACTAACTTTCATAAGTTAAAGGAAGCAGCAACAGAATCTCCTTCAGCAGATCCTACTCTATACAGGCAAATAATAGGCTCCCTAATGTACTTGGTAAATACTAGACTAGATATTTGCTTTGCAGTAAATGCATTAAGTCAGTTCATGTGTGAATCTAAAGAGATTCATCTTGTTGCTACAAAACATATAATGAGATATCTTTAGGGTACTTTGAACTATGGACTTAAATATGAAAAGACAGACTTGGATCTTCATGGATTCACTGACTCAGATTGGGCTGGAAGTGTGACTGATAGAAAAAGCACATCAGGATGTTGTTTCAGTTTGGGATCAGCTATGGTATCTTGGATTAGCAGAAAGCAATCTTCAGTGGCTCAAAGCTCCACAGAGGCTGAATACATTGCATCTTCAATGGCTGCCAGAGAAGCAGTATGACTCAGAAAACTACTTGTTGGATTATTTGGTAAACCATTGAAACCAACTACCATTCATTGTGATAACCAAAGTTGTATCAAGCTATCAGTAAATCCCGTGTTTCATGACCGATCCAAGCATGTTGAGATTCCTTATCACTATGTTCGAGATATGGTTGAAAGGAAAGTGATACAGTTGAGATATATTAGTACAGGCGATCAAAATGCAGATATTCTTACCAAAGCACTTCCCAAGGTGAAAGTTGATCACTTCAGGAAAAATCTTGGTATGATTGAAATGTAATTTTTGATTTATATTAATATAATAAAGATGTTTATGGGCTCATCCATCTTGTGCACATTTCTAAAAGGTGATGACTTCTTAGAAAATGAACACTTGTATTTAATATTACAAGGTAATAATCTTGTAATAGAGATTCGTTATGGTAGACATTTGATATGTCAATGCACATACCATAATAGGGTTATATGTAAGGGAATGTAATGTTCCTTATTACTATATCCTGGTATCACGATCTGAGGTGATTCCTCATATCACGATCTGAGGTGATATGAAAATTAGGTATCACTATCTAAGGTGATTCCTCATAGTACAATCTAAGGTAATATGTAAAATCTTGTATTACAAGTTAAAGTGGTATATGTCAAAATTATCTTCCCTAGCTAAGAGGGAGTGTTGAATATTGATAGCATCGATCAGATAATTGAATTGAATATAGATATATTATATATATATATATTAATATATGTGCAATTCATATTAATATACTCATTATTATGATATCTATTATTTATAGTCATTTATTATAATTATCTTTATTATAATAAAAGTTAAATATAATATATATATGATATCTATTTAATATTGAACATATTATATTCAGCATATTAAATCGATATCATATATATATTATTATTAGTTTCGATTGGTATCTTTGTTATATACGATCACGTAGTGATCGGTATTATTACTATCCAGTCACATTAGTTTGTAACTATAATATTACATGTACTAATATACTCACACAGTGATCGGTGATAGTAACCTGTTATATACGATCGTATTATTACTATATAGTTACATTAGTTTGTAACTCCCACGTCGTTGCAATTTTAGTCGACTATGTCGATGGGCTGTCTTATTAGCCACAACGTATATTAATGAAATGACAATTCATTGCTGTGTTAACATATGTCATCGTTTGTTGTTAAGGAAAGTCACGACTATGGTAGGCGTGACTCCTTGAGGAGTCACGTCTATCATAGACGTGACTCTCCTTTCTCTAAACCCTCATATATATGGAGATCCCGAGTTTTTTTAGAAGACACCAAAAATACAGAAATCCATCAGTATAAGAAGTGTCTCACAATTAAAGAACATTCTGCAAACTGCAATAATAAAATATTCAGTATTTAGATTTAATAGAAGTTTATCATTACTTAACAATATTGAAAATCATATAATATCAGACTGAAATAGAGATCTGGAATTAAATATGAATATTACCATCAACATAGATAAATCATCACAACCTTCAACATAATAACAACAAATTATCTTCCAATTGTAGTCACAGAACTTACAGTAGGATTGGATGCATTGGAAACTTCCTAATCACAGATACATGATGTACAAAAGGATTGGTAACCCACACACCATCAATGGATCAATCTATTATCTTCACCAATCATCAGCTAGAGTAGATCTTTCACTACCGTAGCTAGTCTTCTTCAAGAGGGATTTCCTCCTCAGGATGATTGAGATGGACCAAGTCCGAATCTCTAGAACCCACAGGTTTACACTCAATTAAATGAATAAACTCAACATGATATCCAACAATCCTCTCAATGTTTTTTATAACATCTAAATATCCCTTGGCCTTCCATTTCCTCTTGCCTTTTCATTTCCTTTTCATTGTTTCTTTATTATCCCCCCTTTTAAACTGAAATTAGGGAAATAATAATAAAATAACTTTATTAATTTTTCACTAAACTTCACCATTAAAGTCATTTTAGTACTGTTAAAAATAATTAAATTAAGTTGTTGCCAAATTTGATATAATTTGACAATTTAAAACTTAAAACTTAATTATTTAATTGACTTCTAATGTCCCTGAAAGGGGGCATTACAGTTCTCTCCTCCTATAGATTGTTTGCCCTCAAGCAATCTGCACTTGCATACTGAAACCTAATGCTCGGATCCCATATCAACCAAAGGAATGCTGCTTTGCCAATCCCCTACGCTACTCTGATGTAAACATCACTATACCTGAAGTTGTGAAGCAACTCACCAAAATCTCACTGAAGTAAAGCACCAAACATGCCAATGCCAAGATCCCAAATCATCACACAGTCACAATTGTTGAATATAAGGAAATAAAAGTATCTCAAGGGGCTATCAACACTCAACAACTCTCCAACTCCAAATGATACTCCATGGAAGTGAAAAACACCCATCATAGGCACACGAAAAATCATATCAAGCCATCTTGAGTTGTTGGAGTAAACTAGAACTACTCTCATAGGTTTGAAAACTTTAAGAAGGCTGAAATCAATGCCATGTAATATATTCTGCCAAAATAACTCAAGAAAGACCACATCAGCATACTCCTTGCCAATCATAATCTTGGGTAACAGAAAGAATAATCCATTTAACCAAAAAGTAAAAACCTTAGTGTCTCCCCTCATTAAGACCCAAACAAGACTCTGATTTGTCACTGCAAAGGAATGGAATCAACTAACCAAGTATTACTTATGTGGTCAACCACTGAAAACATGACATCGACAGATAGTCTCCAAGTGCTAGCGTAGGGAAATTGATTATTCCAACAAACCCAACTTGTTGCAAACAACCCATCATCATCTAAAAGCACACATACTAATATTATGAAGTTACCAAAGTAACTCAAATTCTCCCAAGTGGAAGTGAAAAATAACTGAGTTGTGCCCACAAGATGTCCCACAAGTAGCTGCACTGAAGTCTGCAATGTTAATATTTCAGACTTTGAAAGGAAATAGCAATCTATAGATGAACTTTTAGAATTAAGATATAGGCCCTTTCAAAATATAGAAGGAAAGGAAGTAGATAATACCCGGTTTAGATGCTTGAAAATTGCTTGAATGACTGTAGGAGGAAGCCTTCAATCCACTGCTAACATACTGCTCCTATTGCCTCTTAAGTCTGCTACAAGTGTGAATTTTAAGGTCTGCTAGGTCTGCTCCAATGTCTGCTACAAAACTCGGGTCTGCTGTCTTTTTTCCTTAACCATTAAGGTACTGCTATGATATTTATGCAATGATAAACTGAAGTATATCTCTGCTGAAGTGTGCGAATTTAGCAGTCATGTTATGTCTTCTATGATGCTTTGTTCGCACGCTTCATTCCCCCTATAAGTATGCTTTAAGGTGGGTAATAACATGGCCATAAGACAGCTGACTTGCATATGCAAGTCGGCACTTTGTTTATATTTCATACAGCCGCCTCAATAAGTGTAGGTCGACATTCACAACATATCCTTCAATACAAGATGCCACTCATAGAATTTAATATGCAAGTCGGTCTTCATTAAATATGCAAGTTGTCCCATATCATAATAAGTATAATATCTAATGTTAAGCCGTCCCTTCTAGGATTATATAGGGATGATCCTATAGAGTTTAACACAATAATTATGAGATGAATTTACTTATTATTTTCCTTAGTATTTTGATCTTACCGAAAAAGGCCACAAATACTAACATGCAAGTGCACAAATCAAACTGCTCAATGGTTGAGGTCAACACCAACGGTGCAGAGGAACTAGTAAAACAATAAACAATATGAAATACCACTGAATACATAGGAATCATGAGTAAGGAAGTAACTGAAAATCCATCTCCTATGATCAAATCACATCTACCATCAATCCTCAAACAAGAACTACTCAACAGCCAACCAAAGAATCCATCCAACTCATCTGTAGATTAGAATCCAAATCCACGTGTAAGTTGATCGAAAAATGTGTAGCAGTACTAAATTTAGAAATTGGTCCACTACTCCAATCCTTTGACCAAAAATCATCACTAGAAATTGCACTTGGTTCCCAAATCTTACAATCAATTTCATTCTCATCATTGGAGTCAGAAAGAACTTCCTCATCCAACTTGAAGAGTGGATTATCAAAAGTCCAATCAACATCTACCTCAAACAAAGAATTGTCAACCAACTGAATACTATCCTTTACTCTCAACTCATAGTGAGGTTCTGGTTGGTCCAAAAATTTATTACTTGATCTTTTGGGACAGTTATCCAAATCATAAGTCTGTTGTACGCTGTCAAGTTCCTTAATCACTTGCTTGATAAACTGAGTCCTTCCTTTGTTCTTCTGCTCCCTGAAATGATTAGTGACAACAATCTGATTTTTTGCTTCTTGAAGAGCCATTTGTGTATTCACCAATATCTTTTGAGTATCTTTAAGCTCCATGATGAGCTTATTGACCTCATCCTCATTTTCCTTCAATTTATCGGCATATACTTTGGCAACCTTTAAGACATGATCCCTGTCTGAAAGTAAATACAATTAATCAGATTTCTTTGATTCAAGAACTACTTTGATCACTTGCAAGTCGGCAAAATAAGAATCACCTTCCATGACCCTTTGTCTCCTTTCAATTTGAGTCTTCTAGTAGAGGCCTTCAATGATCTTATGAGTGTTATCATAATGTAATAAGGCTGCAACAATCCTATTACCAGTGACCTTTAGCTGATTCTTCAATTAATGTTTCTCAACACCGTCACCTTGAAATGCATTTCCCAATTGGTCCTCCAAATCAACCCTTTGAGTGTCAACTTCTTGGTATATTTTAGATTTACAAGTTAGGACAACACTTTGGTCAATAGACAATTCACCATCTACGGCAACTATTTCGGATTCGTAAGGTAGATCTTCTAACAGCATGTTGATCTTATCCATTTCAAAATTTACCAAATGGGCATCCTCAATGACATCCACTCTCTCACCAAATCTGGGACCTTTTAAGTTATTAGTTTTGTCATCCAAAACACTATTATGCATAAGTGAACTGCTGCTATTAAGAACATATGATTCATCATACCTTTCAATGTTATCATAGGCTTCCAAACCCTTGTTTGATTGATCTACATGCAAGGTCAAGGCTGCTGCCATGTCATCATTTTTAAGCAATTTCTCATCATATGAAGATTCTTTTCTTCCTTGGAAACATCTTGAGTCTCCAACATGTTCTTTCCTTGAGTAAGACCATCATCATCATCAAAATGTTTGTTAACAACAACTTCCAAGTCACCAATATAGAGATTCGTATATCCCTTACCTATAACAACAACTGAATCCATCTCCTCACAAGCATTTGTTGTATTTTTGTTGGAACAAAGTTGTGGAATTCCTATCTTCTTCATTGCTGGTCCACACTTCGTTGGCTGACTTATCTTCCTTACTAACCTCACAATTGTGATCAGGTGTCCAAGTCTCCCGATATGTGAGACAAATCCGCACCCTTCTCATTTGGTTCTTAATTTTTTTCGGAGACCTTGCAACCTGTAAGCCCGTTGAGATTAGTTCACTTTTAGTCATCTGTTTTTTGAACCTTTCAATTTTCTGCTTAATCAACCCTTTTGAGAGCTCATAAGCCACATGTGAGATATTATGCTCCTTTCTCTGAATGGCTAACAAGTTTGATTGCAACTACTTATAGTTATCATCATCCTCATCTAAAGATTAAAGACATAATAGTTTGCATACAATTCCTCACATTGTCTGGATGCAGTTTTCTAATATTGGTTCAAAAATATTGAAACATTTGTAGAATCATTTTATCACATTTGAGATCCAACATAATGATAATTTTCCGGTTCTTGCCATAATTTCTAAAATCTTAGCCCTCTTACCAAAAGTAGGGGCTTTGACATCATGTAACCCATGTAGGCTCTCCACAATCAGTCATAGAACCTTCTTCAGTATGTCATCATTATGATCTCACTGTAACAAGAAGCAATTTCAAGTCTCACCTCTTCATAAGGATGTTCCATAAACTTGAGCTAGACCAAAGTGAGCATTTGAGGGCCGCAAAGCTCAATTTAGAAGCCCTCCAATCTAACCCGTCTACTTTGGATAAATATAAGTCTAATTCCTCCAACTTAGAGAGAACTACATCAGGAAATTTTATGGACTCCAATTGTAATCCAGTTACATAGAGCTGATTCCCTACTTGCTTTTCTTTCTGCAAGTCCCTTAGCTGATCACTATTGAATGTATCATTGAATTCTTTTGAGAAAGGATCACTTTTTTGACCTGCTGTTGTCTTCATTTCGTTTTCTAAGATAAACCTTGTGTATTTCACAAAATTTGATGCACACTTAAACAAAACTCCACAAGCTGGAAAGAACTTAAGCTCTGATACCATTGTAATATGCCCTATGGATATTTGCTCCAGATTTTACCAAATGTTCCACATAAATTTGAACAAGTTTTATGCAAGAAAATTGATCTCTATTCATCCAACAAATTATATTGAAAATCATACCAACAAATTATATTGAAAATCATATAATATCAAACTGAAATAGAGATCTGAAATTAAATTTGTATATTACTATCAAAATAGATAAATCATTACAACCTTCAGCAGAATAGCAATAGAATTATCTTCCAATCGTAGCCATAGAACTTACAATAGGTCTGGATGCACCAGAAACTTCCCAATCACAGATACAAGATGTACACACACCATCAAGATTTGATAAATACACAAATGGCTCTTCAAGAACTTACAATAGGATTGATAATCCACACACCATCAACAGATCAATCTATTATCTTCAACAATCACTAGCCAAAGCAGATCTTTCACTACCGTAGCTAGTCTTCAAGAGGGATTTTGTCCTTAGGAAGACTGAGATGGACCAAGTCCAAATCTCTAGAACCCACGGTTACAATCATTGAAATGAATAAACTCAACATGATATCTGACAATCCTCTCATTGCTCTTTTATAGCTTCTGAATGTCCCTTGGCATTACATTTCCTCTTGCCTTCTCGTTTCCTTTTCTTTGTCTCTTTATTATCACCCCCTTTTATATTGAAATTATGGAAATAATAATAAAATGACTTTATTAATTTTTCACTAAACTTCACCATTAAAGTCATTTAATACTTTATTAAATAATTAAATTAAGTTGTCGTTAAATATGATATAATTTGACAACTTAAAACTTAATTATTTAAGTGACATTACATATCCAAACCATAGAAGAATTATAGATCCTACCAAATTGCAATCTGAGCTGCATCAAGTATTGATAAACATTGTGTAAAATAATTTTTTAGCTACTTCAAATTTAATATTACATTGATGAACCCAGAGTAAGATTGCAAGAAATGTAACATGAATTAATTAAACTGTTTATTTGTAAATACCAAAAATTATTTTATTTGATTGATTCCCATTACAAAAGATTTATTTGATAATGATACAATGGAAATGAACAATCTAGAATAGAATGCATAGAGAGGTGCAATGTTGGAAGTGTGATGTGGAGATGGAAGCAGCTAGGTACTGTCATGCGTGAACCTGTCCACTGTACCTGCAAACATAAATGCAACAATGAAGTGAATGCACTATAATATGGAGAACACTATAATCAAAGTACATAACTGAAAACATGAAATGTATGAAATGGAGTTAGGAATGTCAAAACCAACGAGCAAATCCATCAAATCCTAAGAGATAAGAGTCACCTTCATGTAACTTGTGTCTGGGATAAAGAGGTGATTGCATAGGAGCCTGCCAAGGTGGTCAAGTCCCTATTTTGGTCTTCTGACCTCTACAGGCAGTCTAATAGAAATTGATTGTTTGTGCACATAGGCTAAGTGTGTTTAGGTCTAAAAGCTTTTGAGAGCTTATGTCTGCATATGCATGTGAAGTATGTGAATGTGCATTTGCATGTGTACTTAGCCTAAGTGTATCTATACTAAGTGTTAAAGTAGTGCAAATAATAACAAATGTAGTCTAACAGTATATTATTATTCTAATGTGTAAATGACAGTAATAAAATTTTTTGAGGAGGCTTGAATCAGTGTGCAAATGTGTAGGTGGCAATTCGATTATGCCAATGTGAAACACAATACAGTAAAAATAATAAGTGAAGCAGAAAAGCAAGCTTATAGCCTTCCTGAAGAGGAAGGAGAAAATAAGCTTGATGTCCGATTGTAACAATAGTAGAAAGCTGCAAGCATGTGCAATAAAGATCAAGTATAAATGGCTCCACAATGATGCCAGACAAAAATAAATAAAACTATGCACACACGTGCGCGCGCACACGCTATTGGTTTTTTTCTCACAAAAAAGGTTGGAGTAGAAGAGAATGTAGCTGTTTATGTAGAAATATAAAATAATGGCACAGGGATTGACCAATGGAAGGGCCTCCTCGAACGGTAAATGCCTCAAGCCAAACACTTCCTCATTTGCATGTCGTAATTTCCCCATTTTGGCCATTAAAATTAATTTAATATTTAGTTGCTCATAATGACCTTATTTTTATTAATAAAGATCAACTAGTATTTTATTATTAAATTAAATGTGTGTTAAGGATAATATCTTATTTGAAGGAATATTATTCTATTTAAAGTAATGTTTGAAAATATATTATCCGAAAAGTTCTTTGGGGGCTGAGGAGGCAAACGGATTCATTCTAATTATTGTTTACTTCCTTTTTTGAGATTTGTGCAGGTGGCCAAATTTTTCACCAGAAGGACGAAAACCCTAACAGTTTTCCTAACAGAAGAAAGCCTGGAAGACAGTGAGGTTCTAGTTAGGGATCGACAGTGTGCAGTGAATTAGGATTTGGGGACACAAACCCCCAGATTCTTCTGTTGCAATTTCATACAAGAATTGCCTTTGTGCTAAATGTTTACAATAAGGATTTTGGAAAAGATTGGTTTGCCTTTCAAGGTTTGCAGATGGTAAATGTTTTTTGACTTGTAAGCAAATGAATATGTTTATCAAAGGTTTTGCCGGTGATTATTAATATTGCTATTGTGTGCTTGTGGAAGGGCAAAAGAAATATTAATAAAACATTATTATAATCTGTTGAGCCTCATCTAGCCCTACAAGCCATAGCCGCTTTGGAAGCTGTAATAAAATAGGCAAGAAAGTGATGAAATTGAAGGTTAAAGAGGAGAGTTAATGGTTTCATAAATGCCACTGTGGCATCCCCAATTTCCAGCAACTTCAAGTGGTGTCAAAATGCTTAAAGATTCAACAACTTTCATATAGTAGCCCCTGCTCATATTGAAGGTTCGATGCCTCATTTTGGCGGCTTTAAGATTGACATGGCCTATTAGGTGGGACTTTAAGAAGTCAGCACAGGAGTTGTATGGATTCCACCACCTCATTCCAGCTGCCAAGTACCACCACAACATTATAAGGGTTGTACAATCCCAAGGAAGGGCCAATGATAGAAATTTATCCTCACAACGGGGCTGAGAGTCAAACATGACCAACACACCAAAAGAAAGGAGTTGTTTGTTGTTAAGAGCTTCCGTACTTCCAGTTAAGGGGTGCCATAACATTGGAGACAGCTAAGTGAAAGAATTGATGAAGCGTTGAAACGTAATTTCTGAGTTTCTCATTCGCAGTTTAGCAAATTTTGTATTAAAATATTGAGAATTGGACATTAATGTTACTTGTGAAAATTGCATATTTTTGGTCAAAGAATTTGGCAGGAATTCTTGCAGTGGTATCGGAGTTGTGCATCTTGCCAGTTTGAGGGTATCAGTGAAAGATGAAGAAATGTTGCATCTTGCCCATGGCATAAATGTTGCAAGTTTTCCTGCAATATGAAAAGAATCTCACAACATTGAGCATCCAGAGATGCTGGATCCACATTTATCCATTAGAAAGAAAGAAGGGACAAAGGAAAAGTAATTTTCTACGGGAAGGGAGAATGAAGGCAACATGAATGAACTCATAAGAAAAAAACTTTGCTTCTGATGTGAAGGAACTTGGGAGCCTAACCACCTATGTAAGCATAAATAAAGGAAGTTGCTAGAAGAATAACCAAAAGTCACAGAAGGAGAGGTTGAAAAAGAGAAACAAGAAAACTCAAAATTGTCAAATTACCCTTCTAGACATTTCGAGCCTGCTGAAAATTTCAGTGCCATTATGCCGTTTTTGTCAGGAGATTGACAAGGAAATACAGGAAGAGGAATTTGTTCCTGAAGGTTTTGTTGCTGTTACAAGGGAGGATGAAGGTTATTCTTCATGTGCTTCTGCAAATGGAGAGTACATTGGTCTTCATGATAGTGCTGGGATTGAGGGAACTGCTGATTTGGAGTTTGCTAAATCATCAACTAAATGAAGGTATGAATGAATTTGATGACTCATTGATTGAGCATAGACCTGTTCTAACTTCAATGCAGGGATTGGCAACTATAATGATAGAGAGGTAACTGATTTTGAAATCATGCTGAGGATGGCAAATCAGAAATCTTGTTGTGTGCTGCTGATTATGATCAAGTACCTAGTGTGTTGCAAGATTTGAAGGATCAATTGTTGGTCATTGAGGAGAAGGTTGTTCAAACCTTAACTCCTTTTGATAGGACACACAAGTTCATTGAATACCTCCTTTGGACGGCTCAATTGAAGGGAGATTGAAGGTTTTCACGGTTGGTGTCACTAACAAATTCGCAAACTATCAAACATGCTTTAGAAGTAATAAAATTAGATTACCTGCATTTGCTTTAAGACAGAGACCATACCATCAAGCTTGTAGAAAAGATTAATGGAGCATTACTAGAAAAGGAGAGAGACGTTGACGAACTTAAACTTAATTGTAGCTCACTTTTTACCTCTACAAAGCAGAAATTCAGTTACCTGTTGCAGCCACATTAAGGAACAAGAATGTGTTATAGGGACTAAGGAGATCAAACAGTGGATTGAAGGAATTGATGAGCTTGGAAGTGAGGAAGAATTACTCAGTGACTGCAACAGCTCTAATATCGCTTGGGAAGAGCATCCCGAGTGCAAATTTGATGGTGATGCATCTTCCATTTTGGACACAGTTACCTCCTCATAATCTGTTTTGTGGGACACCTCCTGATTCTTGTGATGAGAATGGTGAGATATGGAATCCAAGTGACTGTTTGGAATTTCCAATGGGGCAAGCCAATAAATTTCACATTGATCGCATTGTGAGGTATGCTCATTATTTTTCTTTCAGCCCACATACAGATGATTTGACCATGTTTTTGATGAGACATAAGAGTGAGATGGATGGATGGTATAAGGGATTATATAGATCACTTTGGCATGTGGTTTGACAGTCACTGGGTTTACTTGCATCCTATTGGTGCAGTAAGGATATAGTGGAGCATTCTTTAGATTCATTTGGGGTCTTGATATTGGCATATAGGTTCAGATTGCTTGGGGACAGACAATCTCTGCGAAGGAAGGACTATGATATCCCCTTTCTAAGCAATAACATTAATTTAATAATTTAAAATTTGGTTGCTCAAAATAACTTTATTTTTATTAATAAACTGCAACTAGTATTTTATTATTAAATTAAATGGGTTTTGAGGATAAAATTTTATTTTAAGGAATATTATTTAATTGAAAATTATTTTAAAAAGATATCGGAAAAGTTCTGTGGGAGGTTATAAAATGGGGATGAGGAGGCAAAAGGATTCGTTCTGATTATTAGGTTGGATTTATCACTAGAGGGACAAAAACCCCAACGGTTTTCTTGACAAACGAAAATCCAAATTGGTTCCAACTAGGGATGGAAGGTGTGCAGAGAATTAGGATTTGGGGATGAAAACACAGATTGTTTTGGTGCAATTTAATACAGGAATTACCTGTGTGTTGACTGTTTGCAAAAGGGTTTTGGGTCATATTGATTTGTCTTTCCAGGTTTGAAGATGATATATTTATTGAGATTTGTAAACAAATAGTTAATTTATTAGTGGTTGTGCCAATGAAGCCAATTAGAAATTATCAATATTAGGAGTGTGTGCTTATGGAAAGGAAAAAATAATAAAATATTATTAGTTGGAAAACATAGACTTGGTAAAAACCAAACAAAAACTCAACAACTTGAAAAATTGCTAAGATTTCTTTATAAACACAATCTTTTTGCAAAATTCAAAGAGAAAATATATCCAACAAGACCATACAAAAGTGTTTTCTATTAAATTTGATTTATTTGAATACAAATTGAGTACAAAATCACATCATCATGTGAAATCCTGATACAATAGTTATTTGGCAACTTTTATGAATTTATGATGATTGCCTTTGAAAATCATTATCATAATTCATAAATTACATATCACAATGTCAAACTTCTTCCTATTTCCCTAGTCTAGTGGAAACTTGGGGAGGTTCTAACCTTTGCACTTTGTCATAGCTCCTCGGTTGACATCAAAGGATGTGTTTGTGGGTTTGAATTGACCAAATCAATAAACAACTCTAATTTGTTGTGTACCTTTCTTATGCAACACTAAAGGTTGTATAATATTTTAGAATAATAATAATGGGATTTGAATTTTTGATACTCCTAGTATGATACTTCATCATTGATTTATGATATTATGATACTAATAAAGACAATTGTCTCAGTTGTCGATTCTAGTCACCACCCCTAAATCCCCTTATTGTAATCAAATTTCTTATATGAGAAGAGATTCAATAACTAGTGGGGGTCTAGGAGTGAAGATCCAATGAGGTCGAGGGGTGACATGTCTCGTGGGGTTCCAGGGTCAATGGCCCCAACAAGGTCTTGAGGGGGTTTGAGTGCAAGGGGCAACATCCCCTATGAGGGTTTGAGGGCAACACGAACAGAATTTCTTGTTGTACATGATTTTCACAATTTTATCACTTAAGAGAGGAATTAGGTATTTGGCAAATTTTATGAAGAACGTTTTCTCTCCAAGTGTTATGTGAGGAAGTTGTGAGAGGTGTTCATGCATTTATAGGGCAAAATCGTGACTTTTTTGACAATTTCTTTTAAAAGAGAAATTGTGTTATTTTCGGGTTTTGCATTGTAATGTGTGGTGATTTTTTTGACAAACTCACGAAGTTTTTGGTGAGTACTTACCTCAAACTTGGCGAGTGTTCTGGCAAGTAAACTTGGGAAAAACTTGTTTTGTATTTTACTTGGTGTGTCCCTCGTCGATTCAGCAAGTTTGCCATTTTTTATTATAATCTGGTGGGCTTCACCTAGTCGTACAAACCACAGCCTTTTAGGAAGTTGTACAAATCACAACCTCAAAGATCAACGGGGAAAGTTAATGGTTTCATAAATGCCAATGTGGCATTCCCAACTTCTGGCAGCTTCAAGTGGGGTCAAAATGCCTAAAGAAGATTCTACAACATTCATGTATTAGCCACTGCTTATATTGAAGGTTCTGTACCTTATTTTGGTGGCTTTAAATTGATGTGGCATATTAGGTGGGACTTTGAGAAGTCAGTGCAGGACTTCTGAGGATTCGGCCACCTTATACTAAGTGCCAAGGACTGCCACAACATTATAAGGGCCGTACCATTCCAAGGAAAAGCCAGCAATAGATTATGCTCACAGGGGGATTGATTAAGCTATTTGAAGGGTCAAACATGTGTGACACACCAAAACAAAGGAGCTGTTATTGTTGAGAGCTGCCACATTTCCATCAAGGGGTGCCATATATTGGAGATCAGCTGTACAGCTTAGTGAAAGAATTAATGAAGCTCTGAAATAGAATTTCTGAGTCTCTCATTCAGAGCTCTTATTATGCGTAGCAAAGGAAAACATAAGATTCTCTTGTTAAGCATTTTTTATGCAATAAATATTATGTGAATAATGTTTAATTTTCTTTGAGGGAATGGGAAGTAAGTTCAGAATGAATATTTGAATATTACTTCAATGTGAATGGAAACAAGATCAGAACAGCAGACATAAAAACCGTTTGATGAAATGCCCATGTGCCCAAACTTGTGAAAATTGCAAATTTTTGGTCAAGGAATTTGGTGGGGATTCTTACAGTGTAGAAGATTGAGTGAGACTTTGAAACTTAGAATGAATAGAAAGTAGGACAAAGAAAGCTGTGAGAAGCTCTAGAGATTAGAGAACTGTGAGAATATTCTCACAGTTTTCTAAACTCTAGAGCTTCTCAAAACACTAGAAACTTGGGGGAGCATAGGTTTCTTAACCACTTGTTTGTGTAACATTCCTTTTTGTTTTTACAGCTTTAGTTCCTTTATTTTGCTTTCTGAGGATGCTCTCTTCCTAGAACTTTCTGTTGTTCATTGCTGTATTCTTGAGTCCCATTGACCTACTTTTGGTCACTCATGGACATGAATATGCTTGTTTTATCTTGATTACACAAAGCAAATCCTATTTATACGCAATTTGAAATTCTTAATTGAATCTTATTTGTCCATAGTTACCAAGTTTGAAAAATTTGATTCATCTGGGAGATTTAAAATGTCATTTCCACTTTCCAAGCTTAAGTCATTAAGATTTCCCTAGCCGATTATTTTCTTATGCATAGGCTAATGAGGTGGAGTAAGGAAAATAACTTAATTGAAATTGTCCTACGTAACTTTATGCTATTTTCATAAAAAGAAATGTCTAAAAAATAAGGTCCAGTATGATGTTATTTAAAAATGCTTTTTCTAGACATTTCTAGGAAAGGGAATTCAAAATTAGAAGAGGATTATAAAAAGAGAAGATGGGCATGGAAGAAAGCATCTATTTTATGAAACAAATTCCTTTTCTCCAAGATCAAACATTGTTCATCTTCTTGCCTAAAGACAAAAAACCTTGAGGTATTCAGATTTGAGGATGAAATCATCCTTCTAATTCTTCAGATCTCTTAGCCCAAGTTCCCCCATCATTCTAGGAGCACAACACCATTCCCACTTAACACTATGTCTCTTCCTATTACCAAGACCATTTGACCACAAAAACTCCCTTAGGATCCTTTCAAGTTTATTACCAAGACCATCTGACCACTTAACACTATGTCTCTTCCTATTAACAAGCATATTAATTTAATATTATTTTTTAACTAAAAAAATATAAAACCCAAATAAACTAGATAAATGAACTATATATATATATATATATCCTTTTGAGTTATTTTTGTTTATTTCTTGTATTATCTCGGGTGGATTTTATATTATTTTTTTCTATTTAGTTGTAGTCTTTTTGTTTGTCTATTTTTGTTTGTTTTTCTTTCTTTTAGATTTTCTAGTTTATTATTCTCTCTTTTTTATTTCTTTGTTGTCCTCTCTTTCCACCTCAGACTCCCCCTCATTTTCCGCTGTCTCTCTGGCTCTTTTTAATTCTTGGTCTGCAATCCATTTTTATTTTTTTCCCTCTTCCTGATGATGGATTGCTGAGTGCAAATCCAAAACATCCATTTCCAAAATATACACAGTTAATCCAGAAGCTCGACAGAAGATCTTGGGGATCAAAAGGTGTTAAGGTTTCATGCATTCAGTCATTGTGAAATTGTAAAACTTTAAAAAATAAAGTCAGGGACATTAGAAAAAATAATCAGAAATTGAGAATTTATGAAAAAGTTCAAAAGAATTGCCATAGCAATTAGAACGTTTGTACTGGATTGGACAAATCTGGCTGCTCCCCCAAAACTGGATCTAGTTAGATTTGAGCCGAATTTGTAAAAAAATGGTCACTATTTGTTTAATTGACATAAAATCTGTCTTTGACACAATATGCCATTGCCCATAACCAAGTGGCAGCCTCCCGCAAAATTTATTTGGGAGGAGACCTGTGGATTGCTGTAATTGAATTCATGAATAATCCTATTCAAACAATATTATAAGATCTCTCCATAATGTTTATTTGGCTTGGAACAACATAAAATGGACTGAATGGGCTTCACATATCATAATATTCTGGAGCTGCTGTCTATATATGTCATGGTCTTCAAACTTACAATTATGGGATCATACCTTTAGTTCGCAGTGACATGTCCTCCAAATGCTCATAAACAGTGTTATAATCTCATGTCATTTTGGACATGAATTTCATGATGTCTTGCTTGGGAGCAATATTGGAAAGTCAGTCTTTCATGGTTCTACTCATGATCCCTCATAATAGAAGCTACCATCATTTTACTATAACATTAAATTTGTTTTGATTGTGACTAATGTAGAGGACCTCTAGAATTGTCTCAACTGCTTACTTTGAAATCTACATCCACTGACTTTTGCCTTCTAAGACTTATCATGCTGTTCTTGTACCGACAATTTCATAATTGATGTAATGTTACCATATACTAATATTGATATGGACATCTTTATAGCAATTTTGTCAATTCTGAGAATATGCATAGGGCTTCTTTCCTTAACTTGATTATCCAAAAAATTCACATTTTCTTGTTCTTCATATTATTGGTTGAGGAGTAATAAGACCAAAACTACATATTTGGTACTTGCCCAATCCAGTGGTGCATGCTATTTTCTCCATCAAACTTAATCCAACATTGTTAAAATGTTGCACACAAGTAATTTCTCAAATTTTGTGTCACTTCACATGTTATGGATTTCACAATATCTATTGTAGTGGTGGCAACATACATTTCAGGGTTTACAAAATTGTGCTTAAGTTCTTGTTCAAGTTCTATCTATAATTCTATGGACAAAATATCCTTTGTTGTCCACTTCTGTTAAATATTTTCAACAATTCCATTGTGTTTTTTCTCCTTTCATGCAGCTATATTTTCATTCATTGCCTGTAGACACTTCTTCTCTTATTGTAAATTTGCTTTGTCACTCTTTGTTGAGTGTAATATGTAAATGACAGGAATAGCTGATTATGGAAGGGTTAGTAGTTTACTATTTCTACTTTTCCATTTATGTAAAAAGGTGCAAGGATGTTCTTTTCGCGACAATTAAACTTTTTGGGGGTGTCTACTTGAAATAACAGCCCAAAGCAGGTGGTCATGCCATCATAGGTCAAAACGTCAAAAGAGAGATCACAGGATAAATTATTAGGAGTTTGTATGGAGAGGCATGCATTACAATGTTATCAAAGGATCTATGAGGTGAGCTAATATAATCTAAGCCAGTAAGAATGTCATCCATAAAAAATCTTGGCCTGGCAATGTCACACCATACCTATGATATGTTTTACTTTGCTTGATACAAAACAAATGGGACCAATTACCATATTGTATATTGGCAGATATAAATGATCAAATAGATCCGCTTCTCAATTCTATCTTTTGAAACTGTTCTATTAATAGATAGATGTTCACCTTTGAGACGAATGGGAGGCCAATGTGTCAAAATTCTCATGCCAGCATTTCAGAAACCATTTTGATATATAAAACTTCCACCTAACTTATTATTGAATCACACACTTTTGGTACCATCACTATAACATTGAAATTGTATGGACTTACAAAACTCTTTCTACATCTTCCAGCTATCATGCTTCATAAATTAGCCGTTGGGAATCTATGCAGCTGGGTTTAGTAAGGGCTTACAAGCGATGTGCATCTCTTTAACAATGCAAAAGGTTCTCTGGGATTTGGATGGACGCTTTGATATAGTATTGGATAAGATAGATGTAGAAAAATGCATAGTTGTCATGTTTTTGAAATCATCAATCTAAATATCTCTGCAACCTCTATTCTGAAATGGAAGCTCACGTGCAAAAGAAGAGAATTGTGCATGGTAAGAAATGAATTGTGCAAGGACATTTGAAAGAAATAAATGTGTACATGTTGGTAAAAGTATTTATTCTCGGGGTTATATCTAAAATTAACAAAAATAATTTAAAACATAAAAATGAGTTTTATAAGAATTCACAGTTTTCTTGTCAATTTTAGTATTTTAACAGAACTATATATTTCTTTGCTTTTTCATATTTAGATATTTGAAAATCAAATGTGCTATAGCTTCAGAAAACTCCTATTTAAGGTTATTAAGTAAATTCATTTGTATGAGAGCTTTTAGTGATTTCAGATTTTTTTAGTTTCTGTTCCAGAATTTATTAGGCTTTTGAAAGAAAGAAACTAGGAGCTCTTGACAGAATGTACTAGTGAACAATTCCAGGCCTCAAAATTGGAGCCAAATCGAATGTCTATCAGATATGCTGTAGCAGTGCATCGAGTGAAAGATGCAGAAAGATCCAAGGATCCAACCCAGCAACTTTCATGGGCTGCCAATGAAATGGCTTCAGTACTGAGAGAAGGCGATCCGGCAACTGTCCAGCCTTGCCTGGCTTGGGCAGGTCTTGCTATGGTTGACAGAGCACAGCATGAGATTGCAGCAGGTTTTGAAGGAGAAACAGATTTGAAAGAAGTGGAAGAAAGAGCCATTTACACATTACAACAGGTATAACTTTCATAATATATTGTTACTTTTGAATTATTGTATTTTCTTGTTTGAATGATTTGTATGATCTTAATTTTTTAGCAATATTGTATTATTATTTTTCTTAAAATTATGAATCCAATTTTTTTTGGGCTCCTCTCAGGAAGTCAACTGTTAGTTTAATCAGCTTTGTTATCTGTTCTCAGTCCATCTCCCCACCCATCCGTCCCATGATTGTAAAAATTAAAAAGTATTTCTTTTTGATGATTGGTCATTAGACAACTCAACTTTTTTATTGTAACAGACCCAGAAACATTGAATGACAATGACTATTATAACATGAACCTTTGCCTAAATAATGGAGAGCTTGAAAATCTTTTGTCTGTTCAAAAAATGAAAAATTAGCATAATGCTTTAAGATAGACATTTTCTTTTAAATACAGTAGTAAATTTGATTTCATTATTGTAATTATTTGCAAATTGTATTTAGAAAGTCAATTAAGTCTTTATGAGTTTGCTTTAAATAAAGTTGCTGTTGAAAGACATTATAATAAATTGAGTCATCTCAGAAATAAATTCATGTTTCTTATCATTTTTCAATTCTGTTGAGAATATTGAAGATTAGTTAAATGAATTTATCTTTAATTAGGTTCCATTTGTGAATCTTCATTAATTTCCTACTTATTGCCAACAGTTACATTAATACCGTATTTGAGAATGCAGAACAATACATTGCAACTAGTGTATTCTAGCAAATTTCAGTTTTTTATCCAATAAACTTCTAGCGTAAGCATTGGAAACAAATAATTTAGATATGGTTATGTGACAGTGAGAAGTAATCTGAATCATATTTTGTTGATTTCTGTAGTGGAAGGATCAAAGGAAAGTCTTGTGTAGACAAATACCATATGTTGTTGCAGTGTTCATTTGAGTAGCAAAAATCAGTCCTAGAAATAAATTGGCAAAACAAAAGATGAATACTTTTTTCAAAGAATTGCCTTTTGTAGGGAATAAATTATGTCAGAGTTTTGGAAAAGAAAAAATCCATACACAGTAGAAAAAACTGGCAAACAATATCAAATTGGAATCATGAGTCTTGTGCAGATCTAATTGGATAAAGTCAGGAATAAATCAATAGAGGTAAGATTTTGAAAAAAATGCATTTTTTGATTAAAAAATTGGGATGCAGCTTGACCGGTGATAAATTGCAATTTCTGGTTTTTTTTTCACTATTTATGTTACTCTGGTTCATCTTGTTTCAGTATGATTAAACTTATAGATCATTGCCTTTTTTATACTTGAATTAGAGTTCATTCATTACTTGTTTTCCATGGGTTCTTGTGGATGCCCCGATATCTTAAATTTTAATGATATCCATAATGAGGTAAAGGTGATATTTGCATGAAAATACCCTTGTGCTGTTGCTATGCTCATCTAATGATCAAAGCTATTAGTAGCAACATTGATCATGTGCCCAATAGACCACTATTAATTTTCCAATGGGCTTCGTTGATTTACATGCGTCCCATGGCCGTCCTAGGCTGCTTTGATGTATTAATAGTACGTAGAGAGATGTATGACCTTCACTACCTATACTTTTAGGCAAACATCTTTCTACTAGACTCATTGATTATCTGTGGACATTTGCTGAATTGGTTTCTTTGAGTAGAAACTTTTAATATTGTTTCTACTTCAATGGTCATTCATTGTGAGATGGAAACTTTCAACAACATGTGCCCCAAGTTGGATGAAGCATTTTTAATTTGTTCTTTTGAGGATAAATCAAGTTGGAGTAGCATGTGAGAAAATAATTTCAGTGCCTTGGTAAAGTTTCTAAGGTGATGGAAGTAATGTTTCATGTTTCTAAGTGTTCCAAAAAGCAACTTTATTTCTATAAATAAAGTGATAAGTATCTCATAATGTATGTCTCCAAAAGGGGGATGCCTAGGCAAGGGAGTGGTGGACATAAGGTGTTTTTAAAAGATATATTGGGGATCTTTTAAGGGAAATAAAATATTTTAAATTTGAATTGCCCTAATTTTCCCTCCAACTCTATAAATTGGAGTTCGGGCTCTCATTCTTGTATGCTGATTTCACACACATAAGGAGATCTTGTTGAAACGAACTTGGAAAGTTCCGGAGATGAGGACAAAACCCTCTAGAGTTGATCTGGTTTCGATGGTGCAATATCCACCCTAGCTGGTTGTTTTTTCGAGTTTGAATTTTCAGTGATTTTTGCTTGAGTTTGTTGACAAGCATTTGATGCAAAATGAAGATATATGAAGTTTTCTGATTGGGTTTTCATTATTTTGGTGTGTTCAATCCATTTTGGAGTGCTATTCGAGTTTTGCAAGGTTTTGGACACTCCCAGTGTTGGCCATACCGTATCAGCTACATAGGGAATCACATTTTGGCACATATTTGAAGAAAGATTCATTTTTTGATTATGGGTATTGGTCCAAAAGGTTTGTAGCAGATGGGCAACCCTTTTTCATATCTCATATGCAATTTTTGATGCTTATTTGAATTTATGGTTGAAATTGCCCCTCTTGGAGGTAGCACCCAACCTTGGCTTGGCATGTATAGAGGTTGGGGGTGTTTATTCTGCATTTTGGGGGTCTCAAAACCATCCTAACTGAGATGTCTATTTGTGGGAGGAGAATTCACAGGAGTTTGAAGGTGTTTGGTGGAGTTTGGAGTGAATTTGGAGGCGTTATCAAGCTAGCCATCCAAAAAAAGGTGCAGCAATCAGCTACAGCAGTATAACTGGAGGAGATTCTGAGTGTTAATTCATCAAGGAAGAAGTTTACTTGCTGTTTACACATTTCTGAGCAGTCTTATGAACCTGTTTCCAAGTTTGGAGGTGATTTTGATTTAATAGCAGTTACCTGGAGTATTGCTTCAGTCACTAGAAGACCTTGTTAAGTCATTGTTATTGACTGTCCCAAATCTGCTTCTACATCAGACCCGAGATGACTGATTTAGCTGCATCATGTGATATTTATTATTTAATTGTTGTAATGACTCAGACTATTGCAATGAAGTATGGTATTGTTTTTTTCAGTTTAGATGACATAAATAATGTTTTTGCAAGTCATGTACTGTGTTTAAATGAATGAAATAAATCAGATCAGATAATTGCCAGTTTTTTTATTTACATTGGCAAAGCATTGTATGTCAAACTGCTTCAACAGAAAAGATGGCGCAATAGCAGAACCAACATGGCACAATAGTGATCATTAAGTTCACCTTGTTTTCTATGCAACTGAGAGATCATGGAGAGGATGCAGTTTGTAGGGGCATAAAGTGTTGTTGTGTATGGAGTTTCTTTGAGATTAGCACCCCATAACAGTCTGAGTGACTTGTGGAAGTAAATTAGTCACAACTACTTTGATAACGAGTTGTTAGTTTTTAGAGCAGGTTGATTGATTAGTCAAAGTAGTTGACTGATAAGTGAAAATGAGTATTACTGCAGTGAGCTGTAAGCTTAACATGGAGATTTACTTGACACCTCATCTAGTTTCTCTATGTTAGGTTCTTAGTACACTTGTCCATCTAAATGCTACATATTTTAATTTTAATCATGATGCATATATAGTCTCTTTTTTTAAGTTTTTTTTGTACTATAGTCTATTTCTTTTCAGATTAGCTTATTTAGAGATTTTTGTTTTGTTTGATGCTTTTTGTTTTAAGCTACCTAGTTTTAGGATTATGTGATATTCCCCAATAACTTACAGCTAGTGATACTCCCACATTTCAGTTCGATGATTTACCCATATCGTATCATAATGCACAGTCATACATATCTCATACGTATTTCCTATCACATTCATAATTACATTTTCATCTTAGCCGACTGGCTATAGAAATTATTAAATCAGATTAAGTTGATAACTTGAATATGTTAATCAACCAGGTAAGTCAACGGCTTGGATATCTTTAATCGACTACGTTAAGTTGATTGGCATAATAAACTAATCAATGACATGAAGAGATACACGGTGTATAACAAACCGATTTGGTTATGCTTGAGGAGGTATGACTTGGAAGAGATACATCTCTTCAATAATCAAGAGGTGCAATCCATTTGATATTGCAAGCTATAAGGTGGAGTTCGAACTCACTCCATGAAGCATTATCGAATATTTTATATTATATTTTTATCCTTTACGAATTCGCTTTGCTTAGAGTGCATGGCCTTATGGCATCTCTGGTGCAAGTTCATACATCTCTTCAATAATCAAGAGGCGCAATCCATTTGATATTGCAAGATATAAGGTGGAGTTCAAACTCACTCCATGAAGCATCATCGAATATTTTATATTATTTTTTAATTTTTTATCCTTTACGGATCCGCTCTGCTTAGAGGGCATTGCCTTACGGCATCTCTGGTGCAAGTTCATAAAGCCTTATTCAGAGACGACATCTACACAGTGCATATATATATTTATATTTATTTCAGACTTTGCATTTATTAAGTGCCTTTATCAGAAACAGAAAACATATAAATGATTGTCTGTACAATCGTTTTATCACTTAAAGTGATAAGAGATAGTTGTCATTGTATGTACCACAGCTGTACATCAGACATTACAATTGTTATTATCAACTTCACAATTCTATGTGAGATATTGTCATTTTGGATCAAATATATTTCACAATCGCATTAATAATTTATTGACTTCCATTAGCTGTATCAATTCATATGCTGTCAACATAGCAAGAAAAGAAGATCATAGTGATTGTCCCTGCAGATCCAAAAAGGGGACATTACAGATTAAAATTTCTTGCTGAATCTGCTTAACATGGTCTACAAATTAACAAGTCCCTGGTGTTTTGAAAACCTTCTGAAATTTTTTGGTAATGGTGAACAATGATGATCATATGCTTGGAAAACGTGCAGTGCTTGGCAAAACCCTATAAATGGCAGACAATATAGCTGCAACTCCTAAAATACGGAAGAACCCTCACTCTTGTTCTTTTCAAATGGAAAGACTTGAATGAAAAGTGTGGAGTGAGAGCAATTAGAAGCTAAATCATTCCCTTTGGAGAATGAAATGCCTTTTTACTTTTGTGTTTTGCCACATAATTCATGTGAATCATGCCTAAATGGCCTCAGGGTGAAGGAGGCAAAATTGGATAAGATTAGAAAAATTTAAAGGAAGATCCTGGAAAGGAGACAAAATTATCTGGCCTTGCTGTTCGGATTTATGGATTCGATTGTGAGAATTTTTGCACATCAATGTTTCGGATCACACTCCGTGATCCATCATTAGGATGTGTTAAGGTTTTTAGGATCGTTGCAAATGTAATAGCACTACCTGATTGTATGTGTTTTCCAAATGCAACAATCTCTTGCATTTATATTGAGAATGAGCCAAGAAGAGACATGTCCCTTCACGGGACGTCTATTCATTATTATGTAATTAATATAATGACAATTATGATTATATATATATACATACTTATATATATATATATATATATATATATATATATATATATATACATATATATATATATATATATATATATATACATATATACATACATAGATATATTATATATATATAATATCTCTTGAGTATTATATTAATTTCTCTAATATTTTTTTTTTGCTTAGTAATAAGTATATATTATTGATATAAAAGGAAATCATTTACAAACAGGATTCAAGCCTTAACCCAGACATTTCCAAACCCCACAGAGACCAACAACACCTCGCAAAAAGCCATTACAACTGTACTATCAGCTGATAACATAATAAAACAAACCACCACTTCGAGCTTTTGGCTGCATCAAAATTACCAGGTCAGCATCACAATTGACCATATCAACACGACACCAAAAACATCAAAAACATCCATCTTACTGCGCGCAGCAAAACCAGAGAAGAACCCATTACGGCATAACCAGCCTCACCACCCTTCCTCTGCGACGAGGGAGAGAAGAATGGTGCCTATGTGGATGTCCAACCAAGAATCCAAACACCCTGCGCCGTCCAGACAGCTCGAAGGACCTAATTTCTGCTTTTAAATTTGCCCACTCCGCAACCATCCGCACCTTATAAGTCTCCTTATCCACATTAGAGGGCCACCATAAGAAGGAAAACACCCCTTTCTCCCATCCTTCCTCCGAGTCCTCAAAGCATTCACTGTAGTTGAAACCGAAACCAGAGAAAGCCCACTCCATTAAAGAGTCCAACCCAACAATCAATACTTTGAGAAACAGAGAAGTAACCACCCACTTTACCGTGTCCACGCTGTCATTCAACTCCAGTCCCCAAGCTAAAATCATCGCTGCAATGTCCGCATTAACTTTCCAGTGATGTTGGGCTTCCTGAAACAACGACCCCAGAGAACACTGAACTGCCATAATCACCCTAGATGTCGGGCACTTGAGCAGTCGCTTTAGCCTCAAATCCGCAACCGGGCCAAAAATCGCCTTTTGTTGCAGCGAAGTTTTGAAGGTGAAGGTAGGCTCCATCCTTACACCGGTCGCCTTCACACAAAAAAGATGCAGAAAGAGTCCCACAGCACGCCATTTAAAATGCGCCACATGCACGACATTAATACTGTCCTCTGCAAAGACATCATCAACCCAACCTCCATGCTGTCAAAAATCATAAAACCATTTGTTGGTACTCAAAATGCAGTTTTGAGGTACCATGTAAAATTCTTGATTAAGTGCTCATTTTTGGTCTAAAAGTGCATATATGGATCAGGTGGTTTTTAGGTCCTATCATCAGAATTAAATGTTCTGCACCTTGCATATGTCCCATTGAGTCAATTTGAGCCTTCAGTTCGGGTATTGAAATGGGTTTGCATCAGTTCGTTTCTGGGAGGTCTCTAAGTCAGAAAATTGCTAAGTGTAGAATTCATCGGGAAGGACTACTTTGAGATTGAATATCTTGAATTCTGACAAGTGTCATGAAAATCCGGGAGTGGGGTCTTCTTCAGTGTACTTCAATTGACCTATGTTTCTGATTTCAGGTCACAGCGATGAGTTTTGATAGGTCTTTTGTTTCCCCTTCCGGACGTGTTTTCTCAAAGTTGAACTGTGCACTTGTTCAACAATTCTTGGAAGCCCTGTTTGTCAAGTTGTATCTGATGCCCAGTGATTGGTCAAGAAGAATTAATGATTGATCTGTGTTGTAAACATGTTTGTCTTCTGGCCTGTCCGTTTTTAGCCCCTGGTGAATCCGTTTTTGTACTTTTCAAAGCCAAATCCATTTCCAGTTTTCACTGTTTTGCTGAAACCCAGAAGTTCAGAAGTTTTAAGGGCTATATTTGACAATGTGTAAAAGACACCTGTGTGATCCGATGAGCAAGCTAATGATTGGGTCATGTTGCAGTCATGTTTTACTCTCACCGTGCCAAATCCGGAACCATGATCAATCCGTTTGACCAAGTTTCTAGGCTCATTCCATTTGCAATTTTCGCGAAATGTGTTCAGTTCTACAGAGTGTGTTTTCCCAGAAATCCAAATGCCCTACTTTGCCAGTGAATAACTCTTGACCAGCTTGACCAGTTGACTCTTTTGACGAAATTTTTTTTGCGTTGTTTTGCAAAGTTGGAGTACTAACCCCAGTCCCAATTTGAGCCACCTGCCAATCCATTTGTCTGCCTTTAAAAATCAATTACGGCGATTAAAATCATTTTCTGACAAGTTTGTTGCAGGAACGATTTGAACTGGGCAAGTTTACACATTAATATCTTTTGATCCGGTTGCAGTCATGAGATGCTGTTTTGGGGAATGATAGTTTGTAGATTAGAGAATATGCCTGTTAGAGGGCAGGGTCCGATCAGGTCACTGTGTTCAGTTTTTGAAGCCAGTTTCTGGGCCTATTCGCATGATTTTGGTGCTTTTGCAAAACAAGGTTTTTGATCTTTTGGCGATCTGGGTTTGTTCGTTCTTCAATTCTGGGACGTCTTGGGGATGTCTAGAGCAGTTTTTGGTCTGGGTGTTTGAATTCGAATTTTTTTTTAGTCAGGCCCACTTTGGACCCGACTTGCTTCATGTAGGTAGCTACTTGATTTTTGAACTGTGTTGGGTATTTGGGCATTGATCATACATATAGGCCAACAAATTTTGAAAGAGAATGAAAATTGCAAAGCGGAACCCCATATTCTTTGTCATCATTCAGCCTGATAGTGCATTATGGGGAGCATGCAAGAAATGTCAATACTCTTTATAATGCTTCTAATGGTAGAGTTTTGTAGAGGATAAGCACGTGTAATAGATGAGAATGTTGAGATGTTTGAAGACAATGATGATTCAAACAGGTGCAAGTTTATATGGCATGTTCTTGGGCCTCCTCGCATGATTTTGTCAAGTGGTGGAAAGTGAAGCAAGATTTTGTGCTGTTCGGTGGGCTACATTATTGCATGACTTTGACCATTGCCCAAGTCGGTTTATCTGTATGCTTGGAGCTGCCGATACTAAGATGGATATAAGGGAGATGGCTTTGGAGGGTTTATTTCCTCGTAAGCAAGTTGAGAGAGTGGTGAATCAGTCCAGTCAATCTGTAGAAGAGAAACTTCCTCCATTGAAAGAAATGATAGATTATATCTGTAAGTATGAGCCAAAGGTTCAGGTGCTCGTGGAAGTTGGAGAACGCAATCTTTTGTTCCCAACTGCAATGTATGTAGCTATGATAAGATTTCTGCAGAGATGTTATGAGGCTGAATGTGGTCAAGCTTTATTAGACGATAATAAAAGAGATATTCCACAGGATGATGCAACAGTCATGTCATTTTGCTTGTTGTTTGAGCATGCTATGGCATATGAAGGCTCTGTAGAATTGCATGCAACTGCAGCAAAGGGATTGCTCAATATTATTTCTCATAATCAACAGATACTTGCATCAAGATACGCTGAACGCCTTCCATGGCTGAAACAATATATAGGTCACATAGACATGGACACTCGTGAATCTATAGCTCGTTTAGTGGGGATCGCATGTTCAGCCTTATTTGCTTCATCATCTGTTCTGATCAGGAATTTTGTTCTAAGTTTAAAGTAATTAACAAAGGAAGATTTGAAGATAGTCATGGAGCTATCTGTGCTATTGGAGGTGAGCTGCTTGCAGGCTTGGTGTAACGCATGTAGTTGAAAACCAGTGCAATTTGCAGAGGGAAATGTGGTAAATGGAAGCCCACACGAAAGCTATTTGGGGACTGCCAGTGTATGAAGATTTCACGCCATGTAGGAGGACCTGCGCATTGATATGGAAGCCAGCGTATTGCAATGGAGGGTTGGTGTAGTCTTGCGAAACAGTGCCTCACGTTAAGATACAAATGGCAAGCAATGTAGAAGGTTAAAGCAAGCTCACACTAAAATCCAAAGCATTGTGTGGAGACCAGTTTGAGCCTGCAGACCATTGAAGAGACCAGCGCATGAAACAGTTTGGAGGCCCCGCACATTAGATGCAGTCCATTCACGTGCTAATGGAGGCCTAGGCATTCAAAGGAGCACGCCAGCGGTTGGGGACCCCATGCATTCAAACAAGATGGGAACAGACCAGTATCCGGTTACAAGGATGGGTTCACGGCAAGTGTTGGAGGCTGAACACCCCATAGACAGCTAGTGTTTATGTGGGAGATTTACGCATATTTAATGGAGGTTGCCAAGTCACTAATTGCCAATATATAAAATGAAAGGTAGACTGCCAGCGCTAAATGTTTTAATAACCCACGTGAGTTGAAAATGGGATGCGCTGTGTTGAGAAGCCCACACCAAGAAAAGGGAAGATAGTTGTAGATATTTTGAGGATAGACAGGTGTCAGTGATGGAGATTTTTCTTCATTGTCCTATATCTTGATTTTCTTCTGATTGAAAAGGGGGTTGAAAATTTCACTGTACAGAGAGGTTTGGTTCCATTGTTGCAATTCTTGGGAATGATTGTCAATTTTGAAATGTACTGATACAGTGAAATTCTACCTAAATACGATGGAATTCCCTTGCATGATTTTGGTTGTCTTCCTATTTTAATTCTAAGGCTTTCGTGTCTTGAATCTGTAAGGCAGTTTTAGGGACACCATTTATAAGGTATTTGTGAGTTTAGTCTTTAGTTCCTTTTAAGGAAAGGGTTAAATCTTTAGATTAACTTCTGAAAGTTTAGGATTGCTACAAGAATCTGATGATTAAATATGTTTAAGAAAGGGTGATCTGTAAGGCATTTCACCTGGGTTCTGTTTCTATTTCATTTAGAAGATCTCTGTAGACATATGTTTTTCTATCTGACTCTCTGCCCTAGGATGAGGCACTGGTCTATCCTTGATTTGCAGGGATTTCATCATCGATCAAATTTAAAGACTATTTGCTTTCATGTATATTTGAAGTGACTGAGAAGATAATGTTTGTATCAAGGATATAAACTATTGTTATGAGCCTTTCAAGAAGTAGATCTGACATGGGTTAACCTGCCCGAGTTCAAAGCCCGAAGTAGAAGGACTTAGTCCTTATCAATTAGCATTTTCCCTGTAAGAATCCAGAACTGGGAACTTGAGAGTCAAGTTTAATAGCTATAGTGATTCTACATGAAAAAGAGCTAACACCATCCTCTAAGAATCATCCTCCCAAAACATCATTGTCCTCCTACGTCAGCTCAACCTCAGCCTGCCCACGTCATAATCCCACACGGCAAATAAAGAAACTAGTCACAAAGAGCCAACCCGATCAGCAAGTGGGGTCCACTCAATAATTCCCAACGGTCACATAATTCAAAATTTTGAAAACCAATAGGTTCCAAAGTCACAACACATTTCGATAGAGAGTCGGCCTCACCATTACCCTCCCTTCTTATGTGGCTTATTTTGAAATCTTCAAACTCCAAAAGGAGCGAATTTATGAGCTTGACATAATTGTTGAGATGCCACGCCCCAACTCTACACTGTCTAATAGCCTCCACAATCACTAACGAGTCTCCCTCCAAATGCAATTTGGATACCCCTGCAGCCTTAGCACACTCCACCACCCATAGAGCCGCTTTAACCTCTGCCAAATTATTTGTTCCATCAGATAACCGCTTGGAACCAAAGGCCAGAACCGAGCCATTTTCAGTCCTGAGAATAATCCCAGCCCTCGAAGGACTAGGATTCCCTTTTGAGGCTCCATCAAAATTTGCTTTAACCCATCCACACTCCGGAACCGACCAACACGCTTGCAATTTCTCCTTAATCTTATCATTATTACTAGAGCAACTATGAGCATATCTTAACTTGATATTTGACCATCTATCCAACAACCTGCCATCTTCTTTAGTGAAAAGCAATTTCCTAGAGGACTTTCTCATAAGGGCTGTACTCATTACCTCTGAGATTGCATGCTCAATTCTCCATAAAAGTCTTTCTAAGGGTTCTGCAAGATCCTGAAATATCCGCCTATTTCTTTCTTTCCAAATCTCCCACACTACAAGAGAAGGGCTGATAACCCATAAACTCGAAAGTAAAGATTTCATTTTCACCCTAGGCCAACTACCAAAAAAGTCCTTTAAATTAGGCATTCATGGACCCAACCAATTAAGTTTTTGTTGGACCATCTGCCAACATTGTTTAGCTATTGAGCACCTTAAAAAAAGATGATCAGTTGTCTCCTCCTGACAATCACACATAACACACTTGGTTGGGCCACAGAAACCAAGCCTCTTCCGCCGCTCTACAGTTAGAACTCTGTTTTGAATTGCTAACCAAGTAAAGGATCTTGCTTTTGGGAGGCAATCCTTGCTCCAACATAAGTCAGCAGCATCAAAACCATCCCCAACCTCCAAAGATAACAGCTTGAAACCAAGTTTCACCGAATACTCACCTGAAGAAGAACCACACCAAAACACTGAATCCTCCTCATCAACTACACAAACCTCCCTACCAGTAAAAATTTCCTTTAGTAAAAGCTGTTGGGCCACCGAGAGACCCTCCAAGGTTGAGTCTTTCCATTGCCAAAACCCACCAAAGGGAGTTACTTGCCATACCAAATAGTCCACAACTTGGTAGCCCCATCTATCACAAAGAATTCTCTCCAACTCCCTAAATCTATCATCTTCTCTAAGAATAGGGTAGCCATTCCACGAATCTGCCCAGAAATGGGCTCTAAAGCCATTGCCAATCTTCCATGAAATATGGTCCGTGATGACTTGCCTGCAAGAAATAATAAAATTCCAAATAGGTGACCCAACAGGGGGGTTCCTAATTGTGAAAATCCTTTTAGCACCCCCCAAATCTAAATATTTTGCTTTGAGAATCTTCACCCACAACTAATCAGGGCATTTGTATATCTGCCAACAAAGCTTTGCCCCAAGGGCAGAATTCATAACATTCCAATCCCTTAATCCTGCACCTCCAAACGCTTTAGGCCTACAAATTTTCTTCCATGCTAACAGAGGCATCTTCCCAGTTTCTGAAGAACCACTCCAAAATTTCCTCATTTTCTGTTCAATCACACCAGTCACCTTCTTAGGAATATTCAAACACAACATAGAGAAAATAGGAACAGCCGACACCACTGTTTTAAGCATTAGAATGCGCCCCGCCGCCGTGAGCCACCTGCCTTTCCAGCCTTCCAAACTACACAAACATTTGGAAACCAAGTCTTTCCATAACACAGCTTTGTTCCTACCTTGAAACAAGGGTATACCCAAGTATTTCCCTGGCAAAGAATCTTTTCTAATATTAAGGATCCTGCAAATCGATCTTTGAGTGCACAGGGGAGTATTAAAGAAAAAAATCTCAGATTTATGCAAATTAATTACCTGACCAGAGACCTGCCCATAAACATCGAGAGTCTTCCATAACTCTGGCCTCTCTTTCCATGGCATCCCCAGCAAGAAAGGTGTCATCAACAAATTGGAGATGAGTAATAGCATCAACCCCCACAGCCACCTTCACCCCTTTCCAAGAGCCATCTCTCCTCTTACAGGAAATCAACCGACCTAAAACTTCCGCCAAGATGATGAAGAGAAAAGTGGAGAGAGGATCCCCTTGCCTTATGCCCCTTTGATAATGCAAAAAACCCCTAAGGGCTACCATTTACCAAAACAGAGAACCGAGGGGTGCTGATGCAGCTATGCACCCATGAAATCCAATGCTGATCAAAACCAAATCTCTGCAGAACTTTAACCAGAAAGTCCCTATCAACTTCGTCATAGGCCTTTTTAATATCCAGCTTCACCATCATCTTCTCAAGTTTCTTCAGTTTGATAGAATGGATTAACTCATGAGCTATAATAACTCCCTCATAGATAGAGCGGCCCGGAGAGAAGCCACTCTGTTCAGTTGAGATAATCACATCAAGAACTTTCTTCAGTCTATTTGCCATTACCTTGGAGATAACCTTATAAATAGTATTGCATAGGGCAGTAGGTCTAAGATCTTCAAAGGATGTCACTTTATCTCTCTTAGAGACAAGGGCAATGAAGGTATTGTTAAAATCCTTAAGAACAAACCCCCCTTTTCAAGACTCCTCGACCACCTCCCAAATATCATTTGCTAAAAGGTCCCAGAAAACCTGAAAAAAGAGAATAGGGAAACCATCGGGCCCAGGCGCCTTGTCCCTGCCTAGACCCCATAAAGCCGTTTTAACTTCCGCTAAAGACACAGAAGCAGTCAATATTTTATTCTGGTTTTCAGATACAGCACAAGGGATACACCTTAAAATCTCATCCTCGAAAGAAAGGGATTTGGGGTGTTGCTATCCCTGATCAGTGAAGAAGTCTACCGCTGCTTTGTTTATCCTTGAAGGATCATCCGCCAAAATGCCATCCTTAACAACTATAGAGAAAATATTATTGCGTGCCCTACGCACCTTCATCGAGTTATGAAAGAATTTAGAATTACGATCACCTTCAACCAACCATGTTTCTCTTGACTTCTGTCTCCAAAAAATCTCCTCCTTCGCAAGAACCTCAGCATACTCCTGGCTGAGAATCTTATCCTCCTCAAAGTCCTCAGCCCTCATAACACCACTAATGATCCTTTCATTTAAAACCTTCAAAGCTTCCTCCACTCTTAACTTTTGAGAAAAAAGATTTTGAAAGTGGACTCCGTTCCATATTTTAAGTTGTTCTTTTAAGGATTGCAGTTTAAAAAAAAAAGAGAAAGCATAGTTACCTTCAAAAACAAGGGAATGCAACCACCACTGCTTCACTAAATCCTTAAACCCTTTCTCTCTTAACCAAATTGCCTCAAATTTAAAAGGGCACTGCCCTGGGGTTGAGTCTCCCTGCAAATGCAAAGCTATAGGGAAATGATCAGAACCATGAATGGGCATAATGACCGCCTCAACATTCCAATTACATTTGGACCAATCGCCAGTCATCAAAAACCTATCCAACTTTTCAGCAATATGAACAAACCCAGTTCTGCGATTAGTCCATGTGAAATCACCTTTCTTAAAAGGGATATTAAATAGACCATTATCTACCACAAATTTATTAAAATCGACCTGGCTTGGGAGCATCCATCCTCTACCTCCCTTCTTTTCCGCAGGGCATAAAACAACATTAAAGTCTCCACCTAGCACCACCATTTCATCTGTTAACACTGCTATCAAATCCGTTAACTCTCTCCACACAATCCTCTTCTCTTGATCCTGAGTAGGGCCATAAACATTTATAAGATTGAAAGAAGCCCTATGTTGTTTCGAATTTACTTTACACCATTGCCATTGAGGGTTACTCTACATAACTACAAGCTCCACTACATCCTCCTTCCACAACACACCTAAACCTCCCGAAGCTCCCATCGCTGGAACCCAAGAGCATTTCCATCGACTAAAACATCTGCTACACATATCAAAACTATCTTGCTTGAACTTAGTTTCTTGAAACATCACCACATCAGGCCTTGCTTGATCCAGCCCCTGCTTGATCAAGCGAAGCTTGTCAGAGGCATTGCAGCCTCTGACATTCCACGAAAGCAGCCTCATTGCTTTCGAGAAGAGACATACTCTCTTCCCGATCTCAATTTGCTTTGACTAGCCGCACTACCAGCTATTTGGATCAAAGACTTGATTGACTTGTGTCCTTTCTTCTTTTGCTCACCAACCTTGACTTTTGAGTTTATGGCATCCGATTGAGAAAGTGTTCTTTTGTCTATGAACCCTGTTCCCCATCTAAACCCAGAAAATCTTCCTCCTGCACATTAACCATCTCATTCTCCATATCTGAATCCATCTCTCCATCACCAGAATCTCGGTCTAAGTTAAACAGGGATTCAAGATTACGGATGGGGGAGATTTGGATATCCTTAAAAACTTGCTCCTCATTGAACTCCGCATTAACATCTTCAGTGTAAGGATACCCTGGGCCCATTGGGGGATCAATCACTTGTTTGCCAACCATCCCAGCGCTAAAATCCATACGATCTTCAAGAGAGATCTCCGCATTTCCATCAGTGGGGATGAGGGGCAAGGCATCACTGGAGAGCTCCACTGGTGCAATCCCAATACCTAAAAAAGCATCCAAAGACAAGGGAACTGGTATTTGAGACTGTGCTTGAGCAATTTCAACTGTCTGAGAATTTTCCGAGGGCCGATGTAAAACCACCTCCTCCGAAGGCATATGAACCGGAGTTTGAGAGGTCTCTTGTTGAAATCCTGGAATGATCTGACATTCCCAAGCCGCCGCCAAGTCTAATAAGTCTTTACAGGACTGTTTCTGTGCCTCCTCTAGCTTCTCCGACAACAGCATAGCTCGCTGTAATAGCAGAGCCTCCAATAGGTCCTTACCCTTACCATGATTTAAACCCGAGCAATCCTTTGAGTCATGATCTTCACTCAAGCATACCTCACATACCAATAGCTCATCTTCATAAGATAAAGGTTGTCTCCAAGTTCCTTCCGAGGTAACCAGTTCCACCATTTCTGGTAAAGGATGACTAGCATTCCAAATAATGTAGATCCTTGGGAACATCTGCAGGGAGACTTTATCCACCATTTCTACTGCCTTAACAAAGGTCCCTAACTTTGCCCCTATGCTCTAATAAGATTCCACATTCCAATATTCCTGTGGGAGGCTTCGTAGACCCACCCATATAGGATAGGTGAAAATGGTTTCCTTTGTAGGATCAAAGTTCGGTACCCATTTTTTTAGAAAAAAGCCTTTCCCTTCTAAAAAATAAGGCCCACTATTTAAAATCCAGTCCTGATCATGGGTACTGTCAACAACAACCATGAAAAACCCATTCTCTAAAACTTTGAAGCTTTTAACAGAGCCCCAATGTTTGTCACACCAAACCTTGATCTTGCTAACTACCGGCCACTCCCCACCCCACTTCAAGAAAAAGGCATGGTCTTGAAGGAAGCTTACCGTTTCCATGATGGAAGGGTTGGAGATGTTCAGGCCGACCACCTTGCACTGTTGAACAGCAGGCTCCACATCCTTCTTTTGATCTTGTTCCACCGCAATCTTAGGTCTCCAAAACTTCTGCGCCACTTGATTGAAATCCACATTGCCCCCAAGGGCCTTGGAGGTGAAACGTCTGACAGAATGGCCACCAAAGCCATTTCCATTGCTCCTATGCCCAAAAGACTTTTCCCCATTGAAAGATTTTTGCTCCCATCGAGATCTATTCGGAACCCTACCATTTGAAGGCTCTTCAAATTTCCTCTGATTGAGAGGACGAAAAGGACGAAAAGGCCATCTGGCATCCCTGTATTCCCTACCTCCATGTCTTCTAAAAGGAGCCCGACCTTTGTGTACTTCCTGGTTTCAAAAACCTCCCTGTGAGCGTCCACCAGACCTGCGTGCGGGCCCTAGACTTGACCCCGGTCTCCAACGGTCCATTTTTTCATTAATTTCTGTAATATTTACATAATAATAATATTTATATATATATAAGTATATATATATATATCTCATATATACTAAATATATATATACAAATCTTCACTAGTATTGACTCATAGTGTTTATCCGACTGAAGCTACAAAACATCAACACTCCCTCTTAGCCAGGGAAGATTAAACACATGATTAGGATCAGAATATATCATTTACCATGATATCAGAGATATGGTTTGACTAGGAATATCAAGTCGCATGATATTCACCATAACTCATAGATTCATAAGAATATCATCTCATGATATTAGGAGTAATAGCCATAGAATATCAAGTCACATGATATTCACCATGTACTCAGAGTATTGTCCTACCAACATCAAGTCTCATGATGTTCGCTAAGTACCCAACAAATATTTTAGATATCACCTCAATAAGATATCAGAGATATGATCTGACCAAGAATATCAAGTCTCATGATATTCACCATAACTCAAAAAATATTTTAGATATCACCTCAGTATGATATTAGAGATATGTTCTAACCAAGAATATTAAGTCTCATGATATTCACCATAACTCAAAAAATATTTTAGATATCACCTCAATATGATATCAGAGATATGGTCTGAACAAGAATATCAAGTAACATGATATTCACCATAACTCAAAATTTTTCATAGGTAATGTATCCTTAATGCAAGGTATTATCTATTCTGATCTGTTTCAGCCATCACACGATGTCTATCACAATAGAAGGTCAATGGTTTGTTTAAGGAACTGAATCCTCCATGCAGGAAAACACCTATTGTAATCTGTTTCAACCATCACACGATGTCCATCACAATAGAAGGTCAATGGTTTGTTTAAGGAACTGAATCCACCATGCAGGAAATCATCTATTGTGATCTGTTTCAGCCATCACACGATGTCTATCACAATAGAAGATCAATGGTCTATTTAAGGAACTAAATCCACCATGCAGGAAATCATCTATTGTGATCTGTTTCAGCCATCACACAATGTCTATCACAATAGAAGGTCAATGGTCTATTTAAGGAACTGAATCCACCATGTAGGAAATCATCTATTGTGATCTGTTTCAGCCATCACATGATGTCTATCACAATAGAAGGTCAAGTTATTGTAAGATCGTCACCTTTCAATAACTCTTACAAATACAAGTGATAATCATTTGGAAGTCGTCACTTCCTCATGATTTACATAGGGCCCAAAAGGCTTTCATGATTCCTAGTCCTCTGACTATTATAGATTCTTAATCACTGGAGAATCCATCTTAGTATGGACTACTCCCTCTGAATGAATACGACCAAGATTATCAAAAGTTGATTTAACTATATCCTCTATCTGCTCCCTCTGAAGCTCAAGTTCTTGTATCAATCTCTTGTCTTCTTTTGAAATGTCAGACTCCCTCTTCATCTGGTCTCAATCATCAATTTGTTTGCAAGCATTAAGTTCTTTCTCCCTTGAATGCGATTTTCTTGTGCTTCCATCCTAAAGGTATGTTAGAGAGAGATTACAAATAGCTCACTAAACTATATCGACCGAAAATACCAATGATAGAAGCATACAAGATTTTACTAACCAATAGTATAACATGAATTACAAACTTAAAAATTATGTGCATTAATAAAACATGGAATACTTATCTTTTATAAATTTCAAGTATTTCATTCTATAAGGTGAGTCCATATAGAAAATATCATGCAAATTCACAGAATGATGTCGCTGTTCTCGAACATTACTAGAATTCTTCACACGACTTGTCTTGAATATCCAAAGGTTCTATACACTATGACAACCTTCAATCTTATCAGATCTCCCTTCAAGTGGTTAGGCTTTTAAAGAAGGAACCTCGCTCTTTTACAGATTTTGCATAGACCCGTACACAGTCGGTCATAACTTTTGAACCTAACACTTTCTCGCCAATCGATCCGGTGAGATTCTTCTAAATTTGTTTTTCACCAACATATCCAAAATTCAGCAAAATCCAACGGTGTATTTGTGAGATATGGTCCTTGTACTGGGACTATATTTTCTGAGACAGTCAAACATTCACCATCAACAAACTACTCTCTTACATTTGCAACTTGGCTCTGATACCATGTTAAGGTTTTTAGGATCGTTGCAAGTGTAATAGCACTATCTGATTGTATGTGTTTTCCAAATGTAACAATCTCTTGCATTTATATTGAGAATGAGCCAAGAAGAGACATGTCCCTTTATGGGACATTTCTATTCATTATTATGAAATTAATATAATGACAATTATGATTATATATATATATATATATATATATAATATCTCTTGAGTATTATATTAATTTCTCTAATATTTAAATAATAATAATATTTACATATATATACATCTCATATATATAAGTATATATATACATCTCATATATACTAAATATATATATACACATCTTCACTAGTATTGACTCATAGTGTTTATCTGACTGAAGCTACAAAACATCAACAGGATGCAAGTATGAAGCAAGAGAGTGATCCATCATTTTTCTTTTCCTCACTCTCTTGCTTCAGACTTGCATCCTGATGAGGGATCATGGAGTGTGATCCGAAATGTTGATGTGCAAAAATTCTCACACAATTGAATCCAGAAATCAGAACAGCATTATTATGGATTGGAGAAATCTAATAGCTTTATCTGACCTTAATAACCTCAATTGAATTATTGCCAAGGAAATCTCAGGCTTGAGGGAGCAAAGATGTGGTGGTAAAAAATGTCCAAATTGTGAACTTAAGAAACCATTATCAAACTCTCTACTTGATGTCATAAAAAACTGGAAAGAAAAAAATAGAAGCCAAGTGGAATCTATATGCAAAAGCCAGCTGAGTCCCAATGAAAATGAGACAAGGACCTGAAGAGGATGAAAGGTAGTGTTGTTTGTATTCAACTAGAGATAGTGTCAAAGCATGTGGATCTTGGGTACAATGAAAACACTTACAGTGAAGAAAAAGTATCAAACAAAGTTGACAATTCAACATCTGCACTATCATTGAAGTCAATAAGAAAACCAACAATTGTCATTTCTATGAAAGTCAACAGAAAAGAGAACAAACACTGCAGATCATTCAAATGATGGATTTGCGTATGATTAGGAATCAAATATGCATGGAATAGAGGTGGCTAATTATGTAAACACATGAAGTCCAAGAGGTAGATATTGTGCTCTTTCTTTAGCTCCTCATTTTTCAGTCCCTTCTGTGCTTGACAACTGGGCAGCATGTGCTCTGTATTTGCTCATTTTCACTGGCTCTCCATCATGATTGATTTTCTGAGGATATTTTTATATCGGCACTATTCTGTGCATTACTTTTTCCGATTAAGTTGCAAGTCTCTGAGATAAAGCTTGCAATGCTCCCAGTTTCACTTCTTGCCAACGATGTCTTTGGTAAACTATCTAGTTTCTGTTTTTTTCAATTTTGCATAATGCTGATCTAAAGGATGTCACCTTTATGCCAGTGTGTCAAATTATGCATGTCCACTGATTGTAGGAAAGTTATTTTGGTCATGTCTTTGTTGATTATTTCAATTGCTTTATTTATGTTAAATTTAGACTACTTCCTAGGACTCAGGAGTTTTGTGTTTCCCTCAAGCTGATTGATAGATAAATTTGTAAAAATGAAAGTTTTCTTCCCTGAAAATCTTTGTTTGTAGTAGTCGTAATTCAGGTAAAAATAAACAAACTGATAGTTGTGATATCAGAGGATAAAATGGAATCAACTGTTTGATAACATTTCAATTTTATTAGAGCAGTTTTCCAAGAACTAAGTTTCAGAGATTTCGATTAGAGTGTGTTTATGTTTTGTAGTGGTTAAATTGATCAAATATTTGTAACTTTAGGCTTTAATTGTTAGATGACAATGGAGCTACCTTACCTAGCCATATATGTTTATAGCTTGCCTGATGCTGTATCTGAATTCTTGGTGTTAGTCATGTACACACATGTTGGGTGTTGTAGACTTGATTTTTACAATATAAGGAATTTAACCTCATAAGCAGATGTAAGACATTTACATTGTTTATGCCTAACTATGAGTTTTTTTCTTGTAAATTTACAAATTATTCTGTTTAACTACATATTTGTAACGTTTTTATAACCTCTAAAGGCTTTCTACAGAAAACTTTGTAATCTGATCTGGAGAAATTTTACTCATGCCTTATTATCAGAGTTACAATGCCATTTTAAGAAACAATAATTAAAGAAAGCTTATTACAGATCATCATTTTTTGGGCAGGCAATTGAGGAGGATCCTGATGATTCTGTTCAATGGCATCAATTGGGATTGCACACTCTCCGTACATTGCAGTTTAACAAAGCTGAAAGCTACCTGAAAACTGCTATAGCTCGTCAAAAAAATTGCAGCTTTGCATGGTCAAATTTAGGTAATTGTTTGTGATATTCTTAGGAACAAAATAGTCTGTTGCATTCTTACTCTTAAGTCATATAGAACTAACTTCATCTAGCATGTTTCTGATGCTGCTAATGTTCAAGCCTGTGTTTTTCTAAGACAATATGAGATGGGAAGTTGAATAAAAAAGCTAAGTTTTAAGCTATATACATTTGGGACAGTGTTTAAGTCATTAGTATATAAACAGGAAAAGACATGAAAAGATTTGATCTTATGGGATTTGCCTTTTGCTGTAATACTAATAATTAATGTTCCGCCTTAACAAATTCTTGCAGAACATTATGTATCTCTGATTGAACAATACTGGTTTCACAATGAGTCTTTCATCAATATTTGTACTTTTTCAATCCTGATTTTATTCTTTGATTTAATAAATTGAAGGCATTACAAATCCTCTTGGAAGGCCTATGCAAAAAGAACTTCAAATTTTGGGGATTTTTTCTGTAATTATTGGGAGTAATCCCAGTTTTTATTGTGTACTGCAAAGCAAAACTGGGCTAAGTAACTCACCCATTTATTCATGGGTTGGTCTCAGTGAATTGCAGGCTTGAAGTTTGAACTTAGGGCAAGTAGTCACTGAGTTTGACTCTGCAACTCAGCCCCTCATATGCAACATGCTATGCATGTGGGGATCTATAAAAAATTCATTTTTTGTCTTTATAAATTCCCAAAAACTTCAGTTCTCATTCACACAGCAATCATTTGCCTTTGGGCTCTTCTTGTGGTGATTTTAGGCAACTGTGGAAGTGAGATTTCAAAGATTTTTAAAGATCTTTTAGGTATTTTTTTCCCTTAATTTAAAAAAATTTCTAATTTTCTTTACATTTCTATGTGTAACCAAGCATTTATAAATTTAATTTTCCAAGTACATTTATGCTTTACATGCATCTGAACTAATTTACTATAGCTACAATTTTTTTATTTTCAATTTTATTTTTTCATTTTTTTTCAAAGCTAGATTCTGCATTTTAATTTTTTTCAATGCTAGGGTTTCCAGCAATTAATTATGCTAGGGTTTTGCACTGTGTATACAATTGCATGAACAAATGGAAATAAGTTGAAGTACATCCTCAAAATCATAGCATGTCCACTTCATCCAGCTTTGGTTGAATACAATCACAAGGGTTTGTTGTTCCACATAACATACCCGGTTCATAGCCTTTGCTTGAAGCTATGATGAAGTAAGCACGACTTGTGCAATTTTTTTGTACTACAAGAACTTTTTATTCAATGCGGCAAGAATCTCATGTTAGGAAATCAGATCTTTGGGAATATAATGTTATTTATTTTAATACAGATATATATATATATGAATACCTCTAATTTTAATTTGAATGCATATATTATTGTATGCAGTGAGGGAGAATAGCAATGTACGTTGTAACTGATTGTATTCAAACCCTCACTGCACACAATATATAGATATTAGTGAGCGGCCACATCCAAAGGATCGTGACCCTCACAAATGAAACAATGCATATACTAAACACAACGCATATCATAAACAATGATCACAGCGCATATCATAAACAATAATCACAGCGCATATTAATAAAGAATAATCACAGTGCATATCAATAAAGACAGTCGCTGTGTTAATGTAAGCGACTATTAACAACAGTCGCTTACATTAACATAGGGACTGTTAATGTAAGCCGACAACCATGGCAATTGGCATTGTATATGATGTGATGTATAAAGTTCGATAAAGCATTTCATTGTTTATTTCGATAATGCAACAATATTATCATTATTATATTGTTAATATAGTAATGATAATATAATATAATATATATCATGTATTATAATATTATCATTACTATATTAATAATATAATAATGATAATAATATAATATAATATATCATTTATTACAACTTCTTCATTATAATAAAGTATCAATATATATATATATATATTAATACGAATGAAGCTATATCTTAACACTCCCTCTTAGCGAGTGAGTATTAATCATCAAAAGGCTATCATGATATCTGCACTTCGGGACATACAAGTTAATGTAGTCTTATCATGAGTATAGACTTGAATATCATGATCTCCACACAATCGGGACACACAATTAAGTAGTCTATCATGATATGATTTCGTTATTACACATCCAGTAATAACAAGAGTCAAGATCTCCGCACAATCGGGACACACAATTAAGTAGTCTATCTTGACACTTTGGTTAACCATTTACAAGATCGTCACCTTGAAATGTTAACCCACACACAAATGATCATTTTACACAATATTGCAATATACACATATTTTTACATTTATTCATGAATAAAAAACTTATAAATAAGAGGAGTATAAACCATACATCACACCTTGATCATGCCAAGTTTGTTTCTGAAGTATTCTATCTTTAGCTTTGCCAGTGGCTTAGTGAAAATATCAACACTTTGTTCTTCAGTACTAATGTACTCTAGCCTTATGATGTTTCTCTCTACCATATCTCTTATGTAATGATATGGAATCTCAATATGTTTGGACCTGTTATGAAAAACTGGATTAACAGATAACTTGATACAACTTTGATTGTCACAATGAATCACAGTTGGATCTAGAGGTTTTCCAAACAATCCAAATAATAGCTTTCTTAACCATACTGCTTCACGTGCTCCCATGGATGCTGCCATATATTCAGCTTCAGTGGAGCTTAATGCTATTGCTGACTGTTTTCGACTGAACCAAGAAATCATAGCTGAACCAAGATTGAAACAACACCCTGTAGTGCTTTTTCGATCAGTAGTACTTCCAGCCCAATCAGAATCAGAATACCCTTGAAGATTGATTTCTACCTTTTCATACTTTAGCCCAAATCCAATAGAACCTCGTAGATATCTCAAGATATGCTTAGCTGCCATTAAGTGTATTTCCTTGGGCTCACACATAAAGTGACTCACAACATTGGTTGCATAACAGATGTCAGGTCTAGTGTTCACCAAGTGCATAAGAGAGCCAACAATTTCTCTATACAATGTAGGATCAGAGGGTTCAGACTCTTCTGCTTCAACTTTGAGTTTGTGCAAATTTGTTTCCATAGGTGTGGATAAAGACTTACATTCCATCATTCCAAACCTGGTTAGAATATCAATAGTGTATTTTTGTTGATTTAGCAAAATATAGCCTTCCTTTTGAAACACTTCCAACCCTAAGAAATAATGTAAGAGTCCTAAATCTTTCATGTCAAATTCAGCAGTGAGTTCTTGCTTACATTTTGCAATAAGATGATCTTCTCCTGTTATTAAAAGATCATCTACATAAAGAACTAAAATAACCATGTTGTCATTTGTTATCTTAAAGTAAATGTTAGGATCTGCATCATTTTTAGAGTATCCTAATTTTGAAAGATAGCTGTTTATCCTTTCATACCATGCTCTGGGAGCCTGTTTCAACCCATATAGTGCTTTCTTGAGTTTGCAAACATATTTTGATGCATCATGTATAATGAACCCTTCTGGCTGCTCTAATTATACTTCTTCAATAGTGCCATTTAGGAATGTTGTTTTCACATCCATCTGGTGTATCTTCCACCCTTTAGATGCTGCTATAGCAATAATGGTTCTGACTGATGTATACCGAGCTACAGGAGCAAATGTTTCTTCATAATCAATACCTGCTTTCTGTGAGAATCCTCTAGCAACAAACCGAGCTTTATGTTTTTCAATACTTCCATCAGGAGCATATTTAGTTTTGAATAGCCATCTAGAAGAGACAACGGTTTTGTTTTTAGGTCTAGGTACTATGTCCCAGACATCATTCTTTATTATAGATTGATATTCTTCAATCATTGCCTCTCTCCATGCTTGATTAGATAATGCCTCCTTAGGATTTGATGGTTCTGATTTATTGATTTCTGTTATAAGAGCTGCATAACATTTCTGAGTTCTTGTCCTTTTACTCTCATGAGATATTTCATGTGGTTCTACATTATTTTCTTTAATTATTTGCCTTGCCCATAATGGTCTTTTCTTACCATTGATTACATTAGTATTCTCATTTTCAATGACAGGAGGTTCAGGTTCTTCTATATCCCCCCTCTCAATTTCAGTAGTAGGATCTTCTTCTATCTCTAGGATGTTATCTTCTTCAAGGTTTTTAAATGTGTTATTTTCATCAAATTTTACATCTCTACTCATCTCAACAGATTTTTGTCCTGGAAAATAGATTCGATACCCTTTTGTGTTTTCACTATAACCAACAAGTATGCCTCTCTTACCTGATGGTTCTAGTTTAGTCCTCTTCTCTTTAGGTACATGAATATATACAGGACATCCAAATATCCTGAGATGACTTAGATCTGGCTTGATCCTTGTGAATGCCTCTTCTGGTGTTATATTTTCTAGTATGGAGTGTGGACACCGATTTTGAATATATACCGCTGTATTTGAAGCTTTTGCCCAAAAAGAAGTATGAAGGTTTTGATCAAGCATCATGGCTTTTGCTCCTTCAATTATGGATCTATTCTTCCTTTTCTGCTACTCCGTTCTGTTGAGGATTATACGGCACAGTATACTCCCTCTTAATCCCAACAGAATTACAGAACTCTTTAAATATGTCAGATTTGTATTCACCTCCATTATCTGATCTTAGTACTTTTATTCTTTTGTCTGTTTGATTTTCTACTAATGCTTTGAATTCTTTGAATTTAGATAGTACCTCACTTGATTCTTTAACCTTAAGAAAGTATATCCAAGTTTTCCGAGAATAGTCATCAACAAAGATAATATGGTATAGTGATCTTGTTAATGAAGGTGTTGACATGGGTCCACATAAGTCAGTGTGGATCAATTCTAAGATTACTTTAGATTTGTGCTCACTTGTAGGGAAAGACCCTTTTATATTCTTTCCTAGTGCACAACCTTTGCAAATGCAAGGATGATTATTTTTAAAGTGTGGAAGACCCGTAGTAATTTTGTTTATTAAAGGTAGAGCATTATACCTTAGATGTCCCAACCTCTTATGCCATAATTCATTGTGATTTGTGATTTTATGAGTTAGTGCAGATTTCTGATCATTACATATTTTATAAAGACTACCATCTCTTGTCCCAATGATTGTAGCATTCTTCATATTTGAATTCTTAGGCCATAATAGAACTTTGTCTTCATTAAAGGTGACATGAAATCCTTGGTCTGCTAGTCCTGATATAGAAACTAAGTTTCTTTTGATTCCAGGTACAAATAAAACATCATTAAGTTGTAAGGATACTCCATTCTTTATCTTGATAGTACAGGTCCCTATTCCTTTTACTGGATAGGTGGAGTTATCCCCAATAGTTACTTCTTCGGTTGAGTAATTTTCAAGTGTTTCAAACTGATTTTTGAATCCGGTTATATGTCTAGATGCACTACTATCAATTATCCAAGTTCTATTATTTGAATTTAGTTCACTTGATAGAGCTGTAAAGAAAAGTGGAATTTCTTTTGCTTCAGCTACGGTGGCTTGAGTCTTTTGTCTTTCAGGACAATGTCGATGAGTGTGCCCATATTTATCACATTTGTAACATTGGATTTTAGAAAAATCTCTTTTGAAACCCCTCTTTCTTTTGAAGGATTTTCTCTTTTTGTTGTGAGACTTTGTGTTGAGAGCTTGTGTTTCTCCCTCTTTCTTTAGACCTATTCCTCTGGTAATAAGTCTTGATTCTTCCTGAGTACAGTCGTTCTTAAGTTGATCAAATTTTGGTAGAGGTGGACGTGTGCTTATGCATTGAATAAAATTCTCCAAGGATGTTGGTAATCCCCTTAGTGCTATTAGAGATAATTCCATGTCTTCTATAGTGTTACCAATTGAGAATAGTTGATCTCGTATTTCAGCAATTCTTAGGAAATAAGATGTAACTGTTTCCCCTTTATTCATTTTTATGGTCAATAATTGTTCCTTCAAGGTTAATATTAGACTTGTATTGTTTATCTCATACGTTTCTTGGATTTTCTTGAAAACCTCATATGCTGTTGTTAATCTTGCTATACTTGGGAGAATAGAGTTTTTAACTGAATCAACAATTAATTTCTTGGCTTTATTGTTCCTCCTTTTCCAAGTTGTTTTCTCTGCTTCGTCTGTAGGCATTTCTTTTTCTGCTTCTATGAAAGACTCTAATTCTAGTTCTTGCAATAGTGTGGTGATTCTAATTTTCCATGATAGAAAATTTGATGCTCCTTCCAATCTGTCTTCCATCCTGATTCCGGTGGTTATTTTTTAATGATTTGTGAATTCTCCTTCTTTAAATAATATATTTCCCTTGTATTCCAATTAAATAGTAATTCAGAATTTTATTCTCTTTAACTCTGCTCTGATACCATGTTAGGAAATCAGATCTTTGGGAATATAATGTTATTTATTTTAATACAGATATATATATATATATATGAATACCTCTAATTTTAATTTGAATGCATATATTATTGTATGCAGTGAGGGAGAATAACAATGTACGTTGTAACTGATTGTATTGAAACCCTCACTGCACACAATATATATATATTAGTGAGCGGCCACATCCAAAGGATCGTGACCCTCACAAATGAAACAATGCATATACTAAACACAGCGCATATCATAAACAATGATCACAGCGCATATCATAAACAATAATCACAGCGCATATTAATAAAGAATAATCACAGTGCATATCAATAAAGACAGTCGCTGTGTTAATGTAAGCGACTGTTAACAACAGTCGCTTACATTAACATAGGGACTGTTAATGTAAGCCGACAACCATGGCAGTCGGCATTGTATATGATGTGATGTATAAAGTTCGATAAAGCATTTCATTGTTTATTTCGATAATGCAACAATATTATCATTATTATATTGTTAATATAGTAATGATAATATAATATAATATATATCATGTATTATAATATTATCATTACTATATTAATAATATAATAATGATAATAATATAATATAATATATCATTTATTACAACTTCTTCATTATAATAAAGTATCAATATATATATATATTAATACGAATGAAGCTATATCTTAACATCTCATACTGGGAAACTTTTGTCGCAACCTTGACCATTGTAGGGAAAGGGTTCAAGAGGACTTCCAAATGACTTAAGTAGGTTGTTGCTCTAAAAAGTTGTTCAAAAGAAAAATTGGTTGCACAATTTTATTAGAGGGGTGGATAGATGGAAAGAATCATACTATTGGATTGGTGACATATGAAAACATTCATATACTCATTGGTCTTTCCATTTTGTATTGGCTTCAAATGGTTAGATGGTATTCTTGAGGTCCACTGATGCCTCTAACAATGTGAAGATCAATGAGAATCTAAGTCGAATTTTGGAAGAGATTTCCTTAGAAGTTGGTATAGAAAATGTGATCCAAATTGTGAAGGATAATGTGATATGTGACGACATTGAGAATCTTTGAGGAGAGCCCTTGCACCACCTATTGCCTTGATATTCTGTTGAACATAAACAAATTTGACTGGATGAAATATGTGGTGGAAGGTGCCATGAACATCCAAGTATATCTATAGTCACTCTTTGATGTTTCGCTTGATGAGAGATCACACATGGTTTGCTACTAACTTTATAACCTTGTAGAACATTTATTAATATCCACCCTCAATTTTTTTGCCAATATAATCATCAACATAAACTTGCTAGACAGAGTCACAACTTCTGTCATACATTTCTGAGATGAATAATTAGCATTCATAAACTGCTGTCACAAATGTTCTAATATAAAATCACTCACAAGGAGATGGCAATACATGAAATGACGAGATAGTAATCTGTCCACTGATTAATACCTCGAAGTGAAATATGGAAATAGACTAATACGAGTTTGTACTTACTGGAATTGAGCTTCTACAGTGCTGGTATGTACATGCAAGAAGTTGCAGATCTGCTGTCCAATTATGCAGATCAAAACAACACTGAAAATGCCCTTCAAATATCCTGCAACCTCCAATAGAAAAGCTGTAAAGGTACCCTAAATCATGAATGGACCAACCCAGCTTGAAAGAACAACAATATACCTTAATGATGATGAATGTCGCTGTTGGCACAGGTCTCTGCTACAGGTCTGGCCAGCAAGAAAACAGCCCAGAAAAATTCACAAAGTTACACTTAAATGTTTATTTCATGGATGGCCCTGTGAATCATGATAATTCCACAACTATGTTACATGGAAACACGTTTCCTGTCCCTAGGAGATTCGTTTCCATCCCCGAAACATTTCGGGGACAGTGGGATGAAAAGGAAACATCTCCCAGCCACCCAATTTAAAAAAAAGCTTGAAACGGTAGGAAACGTCCCCTGACATTTGGGGACGGCGATGCATCCCCGAAATGCTTGGGGGATGCCTGAAACGTCCCTTATCCGTCCCTGAAACAGAAAAGCATCCCCGAAATATTCGGATGATTTTTGGCATTAAAAATTAAATAAAAACATTTTTTTTATAATTCTTTTTGCCAAATCGACAATGTGGGGGCCCACAAGGTTCAAATTCGTGCTCACGAACAATAAAATTCGTTATTAAATATTTGACAATGAAATTCGTGATTAAATATGTTTAATATTTTGTATATTAAATCATAAATATTAAAATTATAAATCTAATATTTAATTTAAGTTTTCTAATATTCATCAAAATAAACATATGTTAAAAAATTTATATTAAATAAAAATATATTCTAATTATAAATTTAATTTGGTATCTTTTAAATATTTAATTATTAGAATAAAAAACAATTCAAGTAATATTGTTTATATATATATATATATATATATATATACAAACTTTAAGGCCATTGAATCTAAAATTTAAACATTCATTGCAACACAGATCAAAATATGGTTATTGGGCAAAAAAATTTTATCGGCAAATATCGGAGATAAGTCGGGAACTTCTCGTGAAAATATTGGGAACTTAAAAAATTGCTTAAATTTAATTAGAAATGCATTTTTTTTTTGCAAAATTCAATAAGGAGATGCATCAAATGAGTCAATAAATGAGTAAACAAACCAAACAAGCTGATCTAGATATATATAAATGCAAATAGGATACAAAATCACATCCTCATGTGGAATGCTGATGGCTCATAGCCATAGTTGGATAGTCTTAACTCTGAAGCAAACTAAAAATAGAAAATTGTCTTTTTAAAACTAAAAGCAAATATAAGTGTCAAGTACAATATCAAAATAGTCTACATCTTCCTCTTCCCCCTCCTAGCAGCTCTATTAAAAATTGGTGGAATGGGAGGGGGTCTAGCCGTAGAGAAATATACAAAAAAATAAGAGAAATATACATAATTGTAAAACTAAATCATTTCATAGTATGAATCTATGATGCTTGATCATTGATCAATGCCAAATGTCAAAGTCTTCTTAACTAGTCTTAGGTAGTCTTTGTTGGTGGCTGTTTTCAAGTCCCTACGTCCGACAAATGAGGTTTGAGCAATTTTGGCCTGTTGGGAAGTCATGTCTGTTTGGGGTTTGGGCGAGAGCTAAGCTAAGTCTATTATAGAGATGGGATCGAAACCAAGTGATTTGTGATAAAACAAGTTAAAACCTTTTGAGAATTCTTTTGCCAGTTTTAGTGGGAGGTAACCCTGCTGAAGGCTTACTGAATCCTAAAATTTGGCTAAGTCTGGAATTTTTCGAAAACCCCCAAAATCTAGAATCTACATCTTAACTCCTATGAAGCTGGAACCTATCTCAAACATCCTGAAAGTATTTATACAAATATAACTTGTATAAGAAATTAAATAAATCAAACTTATAATTAAATGTTATATTTGTATAAATCCTCCCGCCCCTGACTTGGAAAATTGGAAACTGACATCAGCAAGACCCTGGAATGGACCGGTAAAAAAACCAATTTTGCACTTTTCTGGGCCGTCACACTCTATTTTTGGGCACAAGGGCGATAAGTTTTCAAATTATCCCGATAAATTGCAAACTTATCGCCACTTTTCTCTGCGATAAGTTGGCAACCTATCTGCGATAACTTGACGCAATTTATCGCGAGCCAGAACTTATCGCGATAAGTTCACTTATCGCCGATAAGTCTGCGATATTTTGATCTATGCAATGGATGATCCATTTCTGCTAGAGGGAGATAGTGACTCAGATGATTTTGAGTCTTTGGATATTTGATAGCTAGAATAAGGCTTAGTTTCATAGGCTGTATGTGTAGCCTGTTATATTTTGATGTTTGAGACTTTTGGATACATGTTTGAGACATTTTGATTTGGATATTTATATTGATAGACCATGGTTTTGATGTTTGAGATGTTGTTATACTGATTTATACTGCTGCTATTATCATTTATGTTGTTATACTATTGTTGTAACTCATATTTGCATATTGTTTTGTTAATAATCAATTATTGACATATCTCTCTCTCTTTCCCTCTCTCTATCTATAATATCTTAATATTTATTGAAAAATTCACACACGCGCACACACACACACACACATTAAAAATTTGTATACTACCGTTCCCTGCCATTCCCTATTTTTGGCACTTTAGGAAACGTCCCGGAAACATGTCCCCTGTCGTCTCCCCGTCCCCGTCCTTGAAACATTGTGGAACATAGCTCCACAACTATGATGCAGTTTTGAGTGGATTGCAGCACCTCTATTCAATATGAAATAAAAAATATCACTCATAATTACAACACTTTGGTCCTAGAACCTGCACGCCACCACCTTGAAGTAGTACAACCTGTACGGCTGTACCAGTTAATACAATCCCGATAGAAGCCCCCTCTTAAACCCTTTGAGCTTGCAGAGAATCATTTCTACAAAGGGTGGTGAGTTCTGAAAACTAATATTCCACAGTTTTCTTGAGACATAGTTAACCCTTCCAACTGATTTGGTATGGAAGAAACATAGGTTTAATCTGGCAATGTAACAACATAAGAAATCTTTAGCATTTCCACAAATGAGCCCCAACACCTTTTATATCTTTTTGGAGGGAATTTGCAATTTAAAAATTATAATAATTCCTTTTCCCCTCAAAATTGACCTTTTTGAAATAAGATTGTATTATGTGCGAAGGCCACCTTGTCGAGGCGTCCAATATTTAAAACATTTAATTACCATTCTAATGATTTATTACACTAAGTTGTGCTCTTAATAATTCTCAATATTAGATTATTAATTAAATAATAACTTTATAACTCATCCATGTTGTGGTAAGCGTTGGAATGGCATTAAAATCCACTTTTGATCATGCCATGTGAAACTGAAGCAATACGATGAAGATTGGTACAATTACGATGGCTTATTAAAAATAGATGTGCTCTGCAAAAAGTTTGGAGGTCCTAGGAGGAAAACACTTCTGAAAGCATCGCAATGATCCATAATGCCAACTGAGCTCAATGCCATAAACAGATTCCAATAAAAATTGAACCTGGATCTGCCAAGAAGTTTGTAGTTCTCCTGAATATACTTAGAAGCTTCGGTGATAACTTGGAAACTGGTTAAAAGCTCATGAGAGAAGTTTTCATAAAACAGGGACATCACAGTCCTCCCTTGCCAAGTATATATTTCTCCAATCATCATTAATTCCCAATAACCCATGTTGATGATCCTTGGCATAGATACTCACCCCAGAAATAGATCCACCATGTTGATGCTACCCTACTTTGATCATCATATGAACTTCATCTAGATAGCATTTGGTGATGCTTGAAGTCTCAACACTAAGGTCTCCACCCCATCATCCTCTAAATCAAAATAGTACTCCTCTCCTTGTGGTGAACTTATGATCAATCATCACGCCATCAAATATCTTGGGTGGTCCCTTGAGCAAATAAACTAGTACCAACTCATGACTAAGCACCACAACTAGATCCCATATCTTAATATTGTCATCACTTGTGTGATTTTAATCAAGAAGTGTCCCACCATCCAAATCAAAGAGTAGGCTATCAAAGGATGACTTTGCATCCATATCAAACAATGGTTTATCAACAAGCTGGAGATCATATTTATCCTCTAGCTCAAATCAATCCTCTTGCTGATCTAAACCTTCATTTTTCAATTTCTTTGAAAATGTTCTAGATCAAATTCTCCTGGAGGCTACCAAGCTTTGGAATTGTGTATTTGATTTCCTCAATTCTTTTTTCATTCTCTTGCTTCCTGAATTGTTTGGCAACATAGAGCTGACTTTTTGCTTCTAGAAGTGTCATTTGGACACTTTGTAATGGGAGTTTTTCATGTTCCACAATGTTTCGGGGACGACTAAGTTACCGGTTTGGGTTTGGGTTCGGGGACGGGTTCGGGTACGAGAATCCGGTTTGTGGGTTAATGAATTTCTTTTCCATTATGATTCGTATGGGTTCGTGTGTGTGTGTGTGTGTGTGTGTGTGTGTGTGTATATATATATATAGATATATGCATTATATATACAAAAAAAAAGAGAAATATACATAATTGTAAAACTAAATCATTTCATAGTATGAATCTATGATGCTTGATCATTGATTAATGCCAAATGTCAAAGATAAACATTAAAAATTTAAATACTTGATCGTTGATCTATGTTCACGATTCTAAAGAAAACCATCACATTGAATTACTGAATTACAAAATGAAAATTCAAAATATAGTTCATTAAAGTTTGAAACATGACTCAATGTTCATGAATCATGAAAGTGTTCATCAATCATCATATGGGTTATCGAAAATTTTTGGATCAATGGGGTCTTCAGCAGCTGCAAGTGGTAGATCAACATCATCATTGGAACCCAAACTTGTTCCACTAGCACTAGAGGGTGCCGTGTCATCATCATCATCACCCACATCAACCAAAGTGGCTCTAGCAAGATCCTGAATGGTCAAATCCAAGTCAACAGGCTCAGGTGCAACATCCCAAAGCTTCTTTGGCCCCTTCTTGTATTTTGGATCCTTACATGCCACGAGGCGCAAGTTGTTGTGAATAAACACCGAGTCTTTTTCTTTTTTTGTGGTCAACTGGTTGCGCTTCACTGAGTGGATAAAGGAGTATGTACTCCAATTCTGCTCAGTTGCAAAAGAGCCCACAACCTAGAGAGAAAACAAACAAAATAAAAAATAAAAAATACAAGATAAATTCAAGAGTGTTAAGTGTTAAATTCTACAATGCAAGTGGCCAAAAAAAAGAAGAAAAAAAGCTTAAAAACTTGTGATAGAATCTTAATTGCAAGAGGTTGGAGGTATATATAATCTTGCCCATGAAGGTACCACCATCTAATATCATCCATTCTGCTTTGGTCATTGACATCAGTAGGGTGGAGATCTTTTCCCGAGATAAACAATCCAAATTCACTCCTAACACTTGCCCCCACATCTGGATCGCGAAAGATTTTACTAAATGTCCTCTTATACCCTTTAACAACCCCAACATCTCTATATGGTGCCACTCTACTTGGAATAGCAAGTACTTTTGTGCTGTAGTACTTGGGAGATAGAGCATATGCTAGGAGGTGCAAAGGTGTGGTCATCCTGTTCCAACGATGAAGAACAATTGCTTCCACCTTTTTGTATAAGGTGTCCTTAGGATCATTCTCTCTCCTTTGTATGACCTGGGATATCAAATGATGTTCATGTAAGTTATCTTGATGTAAGCTATGTCAATTTAGATATCTCTCAATAAACAAGGATAGAAGAATGTATTATAACTTACCAATTTTATTTTCTCCAACATTGTGTCCATGCTATCAAGACATCTCCCAAGCATGGTTCATTAGTGTCGGCAAGCTGAAGCATAGACATGATAGGTTTGGTGAATTCCAATACATAATCCACATGAGCCCACCAATCATCATCCAATATCAACATCTTCACCTTTTGGGCCCTCACTGTATTGGATTGCTTCCAGATACCCCATTGGTTACTAATAACCATCTGTGACAATGCCTCTTTCACCTTCACAAGTCGTCTAAGCATGATTGTGTGAGATGCAAACCGGGTTTCGGCCACCTAAGAACATGTTTTGATTACGTAAAAATAGGTTTTGAAAAGACCCGAAACCTTTTACAAGGAGAAAATAGATAAGACATTTAAGCTCCAATAGTTCAAGTGCATCAGCACCAAAAAAAGCAACACAAACAAGTCCTTAAACACAAAGACCAGCCAAAAGACATAGGACAGCAAAAAAGGAAAGCAAGACAGCAAGCTGCTGTCTAAACACATTTCATCAGTTCTGCAGCCTGATCCGCAAGAATCTGCATGTTTGCAGCAGACTGCTTCAGCTCTTCCATGTCGTTCTTGTTGCCATCTTCCACCATCCTGGACTTGGATCTTGTACGCTTACTAGGTCCCTGTTCCTCTTTAGTCTCTACGATCTCTTGGTTCCCTTTCCCGTTATCAAACTTGTCAACTAGGATCTTCACGTGCTCATTTGAAGCCTTGAGGACAGCAAAGCTCTGTTCTGCAATGTTCCCCATGGTCTTCTCCAGCTTGTTAATTCTTTTTTCCAGAGTCTCAACTTTCCTGGTTAAAACATCACTGCATTGGATTTTCTCCTCCATGGCATTAAGTCTGTCATTGAAGGTAGCAACACCCTCAGCTCTGGCAACAATGTTAGTGAGCTCATCAATAGTCTGGCCCAAGGTTTTCTCCCCCAGGTTCATCCTTTTAAGAATCCCCGTTTCTTTTTGCAGCTGGTGGATGTTGGACTTCATCACAGTGATGTCATTCTTCATTATGCTAAGGGTAGAGAAGAAGGCCAGGCACCCAAAATTTTCAAAATCCTCATTCCTCCCCTCATTAATCTCAGGACCCCTGTTCTCTTCCTCCATGTTCTCCTTAGGATTGTCCACCTTCTCCTTCTCTAGGTTGGCCTTTTCCTTCTCATACCCTTCTTTCTCAATATTAGTCACGTCCTGTGCAACTTCTTGCAGGAGTTTTTCCTCAACCCAAACATCCTCACCAGTACCCCCACTCTCCTCCACAACAGGGTTGTTTCCCACAGTTTTCCTGATCATTCTTTCCCTGGGAAGAGGAACCCTCATCAGAAGATATGAAGACCCTGTTCGCCACTTTTTTCTTCCCAGTTTTAGTTCTAGTACGATTGCCCACCTAAGAACATGTTAATAGTGAGTTAATAACACATTTAAAATATGTAAACAACACAAACAATATTTTATTCATTTATGTAAAACACGACATAAAATGATAAATGAAACTAAATACATTAAATTTTAAAATTTACCTTCAATAATTCCAATCTTGAGAAAATTCTGAAAATTGCTTGTGACATATGGTGATTTGTTACAAACATTTGAATCTCCTCATCCTCATATTTTTTTCATCCATTCTATTTGGGTGCCAATTGCTTTCATCACTAAATTGAGGGAGTGGACAGTGCACAGTGTCCAAAAGATATGATCATATCTAGCCTCTACCAAAGCACTTGCAGCCTTGCAAACTTTTGCATTATCTGTAATTACTTGGACAACATTGTCAGGACCCACCAACTCTATGGAATCAATGAGAATCTTGGCAATGAACTTTGCATCTTTTAGTTTCCCTTCATAGTCAACCGCCCTCAAAAACATTGACCCCTTGGGGGATACAACAATTACATTGATTAATGGATGATTTTTGCAATCTTTCCATCCATCAGAAACAATAGACACACCCGTTTGAACCCAAGAATCTCTTATTGATTTTAGTTGGGCCTCTACATTTTTTTTCTTATTATGCAATAAGGTGGTGTGCACCTTTTCATAGCCAGGGCCTTGGAAACCAGGTGCATTATTTATTGCTTGCACCATCTCCCTCCAATAAGGTGATCTCACTAAGTTGAGTAAAAGACCATTCGCAAAGAGGCAACGTCCAATTTTTTGATCAACAATATCTCTTAACTCATTTTGAAATGCCTTATCTAATGGGCCTCTCTTTTGGGTGGTGATTTGTTGTTGTTCTACATATTCATGCTCCCTAGAAGGCATATGCAAGAAGGTATGTCTAGAGGCTGGTTGAGTGGGTGGTGCTATTGTTTTTTGTTTCCGGTATAAGCACCTTGTTTCCGTTTTGCAACTAATTTGTCAACATCTTCTTGTTCTTTTACGAAAGTTGCTATTGCACAACTGACAACTCCTTATCTGGCCCTGGGCCCTCACACATTAATCCCTTGACCCCCAGGGTCCAAAAAATGAAATTTGACTTGGGAGTAGGAGCTTCTATATTGTGTGTTGCAAAAATTATATTTCCAAATAAACCCCCCACCTCCAGAACATTTGAGAAATTCTTGTAGTGTGTCTCCATAAAGGAGACCCTTTATCAATTTTAAATTTTTGAGACCCCTCCCCACCCATTGAGCTTTGACTACTCATTGTTGCAATCTATAACAAAAATGAAAAAAAACATACTTAAAAACTTCTAAAAAACTTGAATTTTTTTAAAAAAACTTTTAAAAAACTTGAAACAATCTATCAAAAAACTAAAGAATATGGTTGAAATGCATACCTTAAACACTCAAATCTGCTTTTTGGAAGGTATTTGCCATTCCACAATTGATCTCCTTCGAATACAATCACCTCACTCCAAACTTGTAAGATGAAGAGAGTAAAATGAGAGAGCAAATGTCAAATGAAATGTGTTTGGAGGCTCCATATAAGGGTCGTTTTAGGGTTTGGAGGAAAAAAAAAATAAAAAAATCATTTTAAAGTGAGTTTGGGCCCACTTTAACTCAGTTTGGGCTGTGGCTCATTGACGGTCTGTGCAGATTAGCGCGGGATTCCCTCGGGTCCGTGTTGGATCCCTTTGGGCTCGTGCTGGATCTGCACAAGTTTGCGTTTGGACTTGTGGACCCAAACATGGACCTTGTGTGGATCCAGCACGGATCGGTCCGTGAATCTAGACCTGGCTCGGACCCGAACCCTGTTTGAGGGTCCAAGGTCCAAAGCTGATAACTTAGGGGGATGGGGACGAGGACGAGGACAAAGGGACAACAGGGGACACATTTCTGGGATGTCTAAAGGGCCAAAAATAGTTGATGACAGTATACAAATATTAAAATATCTATCTATATATAATTTTTTCAAAATATATTAAGATATTATAGATAGAGGAAAAGAGAGATATGTCAATAATTGATAACAAGACAATATGTAAATAAATCATGGATTCACGAGTTACAACAGTAATATAACAACATAAGCAGCAATATAAATGATAATAGCAACAATATAAATCATGAGCAGTAGTATAACAGTATTATAACAATAGTCTCAAACATCAAAACCATGGTCTATCAATATAAATATCCAAATCAAAATGTCCTTATATATATATAATATCGACTTGAGTTGTTTTAAACTTTTTTATTCAATGTCTAATAATTAAATAATAAACATTTAAAAGATATTAATTCATTAAATTAAATTTATAATTATAATATATATATATATATATATATATATATATATATATATATATATATATATATATATATATATTTTGATCAGTAAATGGCCGAAGCCTTGATTTTATTTATATAAATTTATCTTTTTACATTAAGCTTTTGATCTTAATAAATTTACCACTTTTGTATTCAAGGCTAAATTTTGAGGAAATTTTTGTATAAATTATAGGACCGGAGGACACCTTAATGTATATAAATATGCATTTTATATACATGTATTTATAATTTAAATTACACTCGCATATGTATCTAAAATTGTTTACCTTTAAATTCGTATATATTTTACATCTAGTCTCGAATTCTTGTTTTGATATCTTTTTTCTTCACCTTTCGTGTACTTCTTTCAAACTCTCATCAAATTCTTCAATTTCTTGCCCATCAGCTCCTAGGTTAGCTAACTTATCTGCATCTGTATTACCCTCCCGATAGATGTGATTCACTGTATAATCTCCTATAAATTCAAGTGTATCTATTATTTGTTCAATGGCACTATTTAGTTTCCAATTCGGCATTCTACCCTGTCTTATTGCATTTATAATAATAGATGAGTCTCCTTCTATCGCAATTCTATTAAGCTTCCATTTTTTACACCATGCCAGACCTATTTTTATAGCTTCTATTTCAGCTTCATTATTTGTCTTTGTTCCTATAGGTTTAGCTATCCTTCCTAAAAGCTTTCCTTCCGCATTATGCAAACATATACCAATTCCCGCCACCCCTGGATTTCCCCTAGCTGCCCCATCAAAGTTCAGCTTCATCCACCCTTGCTCTGGTGGTTCCCACTTACAGTTTGTCCTTAATAAGGATTTATTGTTAGTATTAGGACCAATCCAGGGAGGAACTTTCAGACCATACCACTTTTTCCTCTGGTTGTTGTCTTCTAATGAGAATTCCATTCTTGATTGTCCTAGCATATTTCTATTCTTTGTAATTTCTACTATATTAGCCTCTAATTTGTTTAAAAATCTCTCTATGTTCATCTTTTTATCTTGGAAAATTCTACGGTTTCTTTCCTTCCATAATTCCCAAATTAACAGGGATGGGATTATGTATCTCATTTTACTATATAAGTCCTCTTTACATGATCTTTGCCAAGAATTAAACACATTTGTGATATCATTTTGAAGAGCAGTCTTTAGATCTAATTTTTCTAGAACCCAAAGCCAGCATTTATTAGCAAACTCACAATTTAACAAGATATGATTTATCGTTTCACTATCCTTCTCACATAGAGCACACCTAGAGGGACCATGGCACCCTATTTTTTCAAACCATTCAGCAGTGAGAATCCTTTTTTGAAGAGCAGCCCATGTGAATAGACCTGCCTTAGGAAGACAATTTCTATTCCAGCATAGATCGATAGGAAGACTGGTGGTGGGGTTGTCTATCCCTGATATAACTCTGAAACCTTCTTTCGAATTGTATACACCGCTCTTTGAGGCAGCCCATATGATTATGTCCTCCCCAGATCGTGGATTGAAGTTCCGTTCTTGTAAAGCTTTGTTTAAATTTTCCTGAAAATTGAGGGGAAGTTTGAATTCCTCTAGAGAATTCCATGCCCAGCTGCTTCCTTCACTATTTTTAATTTGTGAAAAATAGTTTTTAACCCGCACTCCCTTACTCTGTTTGATTTGTTCAATTAGTTGATCGTTTCTGAGAATTTCACGAAGGGCAGGTTTTCCACCCCACGAGTCATCCCAGAATAAAGCCTTATCCCCGCTTTTCACATCCCAAGAAAGGGACTCTAGTACTATATCTTTACATTCTTTTATGAAGTTCCATATGCGGGAGCCCGTCGGATAATTATCAGACCGACATACACTTTCCTCATCTTCTCCAAGTAAGTATTTATATCTTAGAATTTTTACCCATTTTGCCTTTGGGTTTTTAATCATTCTCCATACTAATTTTGCCCCCAAAGCCTTGTTTTGAAGCGTAAGGTCTTTAATTCCCAGACCTCCTTCTTCTTTAGGCTTGCAAATCTTATTCCAAGCAATTAATGCTAGTTTTGATTTTTCCCCCGAACCTTGCCAAAAAAAACTTCTTAATTTTTGCGCAATCTCCTTATTGATACCTGTCGGTATTCTCATGCTCATCATCTGATAAATAGGAACAGCAGAGAGGACTGTCTTGATCATAATAGCCCTTCCTGCATTTGATAACCATTTGCCTTTCCATTGATCTAGCTTCTTCGAGATATTTTGAATTGTATTTCCCCATAAGTGATTTGATTTGACCCCCTTATCCAGAGGTAAACCTAAATATTTACACGGGAAGAAGCCTTCTTTGAAGTTTAGTATACGTTTAATCTCATTCTTTCATCTCTCTTCAGTATTGATGAAAAAAATTTCTGATTTTTCCTCATTTATACACTGTCCAGAAGCTTTAGCATAAGTTCTTAAGATTTCTAATTATAATATAATATATTTTTATTAATATATAAATTTTTAAATTTTAACAAATTTTTACATAATACGTAAAACTCAATATGTTTATTATGATGAATATTATAAAATTTAAATTAAATATTAAATTTATTATTTTAATATATAAAATTTGATATAATTATTTTTATTTAAATTAAAATTTTAAACATATTTAATCAAAAATGTTTTCCTATGCCAAACTTCATTTGAATTTTATCGTCCGCAAACACGAATTTGAACCTTGTGGGCCCCCCCATGTTGCCGCTTTGGCAAAAATAATTTTAAAAGTAATATTTTTTGTTTTTTAAAGCCAAAATTGTCTGAAGGTGCAGGGGACACCAAAGCGTTTCAGGGACAGCCAGGGGATGTTTCAGTGTCCCCTAGGCGTTTTGGGGACTGCTAGCCATTCCCAAACGTTCGAGGACGTTTCCTGGTGTTTCTGGCAAATTTTTGCAATTGGGGATAGCTGGGAGATGTTTCCTTTACGTCCCCCATCCCTGAAATGGCTTGGGGACGGTGGCGGGGAGTTTGGGGACAGGGGACGCGTCATTGTGTAACATAGGTTTTTTTGGATTTAAGCTCAATGATGAGCTTACTAACTTCTTTTTTCTTTCCAATGCATCAGGAATCTCTTCTATAAACCTGAATATGTGATCCTCGTCTAAAAGAAAGTGAAGACATTCTGACTTTGTTGCTTCCAAAACTTTTTATTTTGTTTGTAATTCTACAAGAGTAGTTCCTTCCATGCCTTTCTATCTCTTCTTAACTTGGGCCTTCCAAATGAGGTCTTTGATGAATCTGTTTGTGCCATCAACTCTTGACAAGACCTGAACCACTCCCTCTTCTATGACTGGTAATTGATTCTTCAATCATTGCATTTCTTTAGGCTTTGGATCTAAGTCAGAAAATTCAGCCGGCTCATCACAGAATAAGGGCTCATGTGTTTCTTCTTCAATTTCTGAATAGGTTTCACTTTGAAATTGTTCTAAATCGAACAGAATTGAGCTAAAGCCAAAATCAGCTCTCCCATCAAGAACAATCCTCTTCATTGATTTATCCAGGAATTCATCGTGGTACACATCTAGCATAGGTGGTTTCCACTTAACGTCTGAATTACATTATTAAGGAGATGCATGTGCTCATACTAACTACTGTTTTGAAAATCACATTGCCAAAATCAGCATTCTCATTTTGAATCATCCTTCATTAAGCATTCACTTTTGTAACAAGTGCTTCATATGGTCCTTAAATTACCTTTCCATTGTTGTTATTATGTGAGTCAAGTCCTTCAAATAGATAATTCTTGAGATCAGCAATACACACCTCTTGAAATGACCCTTCATCTTCTTTGAATTTTAGTGCATCCTAGGGGGGGCCCTACTATTCTATGGGTGGAAGATTCTCCGGTTCCAAAAGGAAATTATGAAGATTCGTCATTCTCAATTTCAGGCTCTTCTTTCTTTTCCTGCTCTACAGTCACAATTTCTTTCTCAACCTCAGTAGGCCAATAAGGTTTCAATTTTTCTTCACATTGATTGACAACCCCTTTGTGCAGCTGTAGAAGTATTTTGTTCTCGCCTCAGTCCCACCAACAAAGTAGATAAGAGTGATTGGGACATTTCATCATTCCCATTCACACGGTCATGATGGTCTACATAGAATATATAACTTTTTCTGCATGATTCTCATTAGCAACACTCAGAAAATATTCAGACATTTTGAGAATATGATTCTCACAACCAAGATCTAACATAATAACAAGAGATTTGATTTTTGCAACAGTTTCCAAGCTAGCAAAAGAAGGATTCCTTGTATCCTCCAAAATTTGAAAACTTCCCACAATTAGCTGAAATACCTTGTAATACTGCTATCGTAAGGAATCTAAGGGTTCGGTATTCTCATAATTTCATTGATACAGAAAGTAACTGCAAGTCTTACCTCTTCCTCTGGATGTCTCACGAGTGCTGGCTTAGCCACGAATTCATTGTTGGAGCCATAGCATATTGCTGTTGAACTATCATGAATAATGTGTGCATACATAGTTTCAAACACATTTCAACATGTATTAGTTGGTCCTGCAACTAATAGGCATGCACCCTCTACCTCTTGCACAACAAATAGGGTGTCTTCCTCTTGTGCATTAAGCAACGGGTCCATGGAAATTAGTTGTTGCTAATCTTGCATAGCTAGGGTTTCTTCCTCCTCTTGCATAGCAACTGACCATTCCCTTTCGGTAGCAACTCTCATAGCAATGAAGGTTCTACATTCTGTCCATGACCCTTCCCCTCACCTATGACCCATGGGTTCTTCATGGGCTTTAGGTAGCATGGAAAGAAAATATTATCACAAAACTAGAGGTTGTGACACCCTGAGTTCTTCCACCAAAAATCTTAATAAGACCATGATGTGCTACTGCTAACAGTATGGACTTCCACTTGGAACTTCACTGGCCATCTTTCTCAACAAATTTAACAAGAAAAATGGCATATTAATATGCTTTCCATGAGACAAATGACATAGAAGTTTGAACTTGAAGCAATATCAGAACATGTAACTGTGCCTTTCAGTGCAGGTAACATGTTTTTGCACAATGAGTGCTACATCTGACTATGGCTAAGGCAAACTTGACCAGAGAACTCTTGCTGTATATGCTGAATTTTCACCTTCCATGTAGAATTCTCTCCTCAATTCCTCTATACTATGTGATTTTTAGTTACTACCAATGGTTGCCTTCCATTGACAGAGCTGTTGCCCTGGATATAAATTCTTGAGGGAGGGTCATTGTTATGCCACATACTATGGCGACATTGTTTTGGAGGGACTGAACTTCATAGCAGTGCCATTATTTGATTATTTGAACTTCTCTGAAAACAGTAGTCATCTTGTGTTCTCAAAGATTTGCCAATCATTGTGATCAATAGGCATGTAGCAATTATAGCATGAAAACACGTCCTTTTCTTTATCAATTATCCTTCATACGAATAGGCACGTGTCTCTTAGCAAGGATTCATTTTTTGGACTTTCAGATTCCCATATTTGCATGCATAGGTGCATGCTAGATCATGAAATTGCTATGTTTGACCTTGGTTTTAAGGTTACAGAAACATGTGTGGAAGCTTCCATGCATGTATTTGCACATTTTACCCTTTTCACCTTATGAGGGACACTTCCAAGCATTAATTTACATGTTTTTTAGAAACTCAGTTATATCCCTTATTGCCATGCCTAATATTTTAGGCTGTAAGTTTCAATTGAAAACCCATCTTTATCCATGCAGGTTTCCTTGACTTCAAAATTTACAGACACATCCTGCATGCTTTAGGACATTAAATTACATTGATATCATCCTTGAATTTGACATGTATTTTGTGATGAATGGTGAACCTCTGGTCCTCACCATATGGTGATGATGAAATCTGGTGATAAACCCCCTTTGAACAATCCAAACATACTTTCAACCATCTTCATTTGACCTGTTCAGGTATGACAAAACAACTCAAAACAACATAGACAAGGAGTGATTCATGACTTTCCTTCTGAAGATCAAGTGTAGCCAATGGAGAGACTATCTGTTTCTTTTATTAGGGTTGCGGCGGAGGTAGAAAATGATTGCTTGATGTTTTCTTTATTTTTGCATCAACTTGTGTTAATCATATTTTACTGTGGACTCTTAAATGTAATGAAGTATGATTTAATTCTGAAAGCAAATTACTAAATTCATATCCTTTCGTGATAACACTTTGTTGATATTTGTATGTAACAAATGCAAATAATAAATCATCGTTCTATGATAATTCGTAGCTTTTATATTCTTCCAGGTTTTACAATCTACATGTCTGCTAATATTTGAATGAATAAACTCGCTGACCAGCTGTATTAAAATATTGAAAATATTTGTATCTGAGCATGCCATTATTTTCCATTTGATTTTTCTGGCTGTAGTGCTGTTTTTCTGTGCGATATGTTAAATTAAGAAAGCAAGCATAATCATGAGTCAGCCAAAGACAACAATTGAACTGTTTTCAATAGTCCTGTGCTTCTGGGCATAATTAAAATGGGCCCCAATTACTTCACCTCTGCAATATTATTGTAACATCCAGGTGAGTTGTCACACAAATAGAGCAATGTAAATGATGCAATTATCTGGGAAGAAGAAAGATGAAGAATCTAACATTATATAAAAGGCCGGAAAGGTCACAGTATATCTACATTTCAATCTTGGGATGTGAAAAAACAAGAAAGTTGGTTACTACAGGTACAATTTTAGCTGCAAAATACAACTGAGCTCAGTATCTGGAATATGTACCAAATTTGATCCATTGAATTATAGATCTTACTCCAATCTTTATAATTATGTCCTTTCCATGGCATAAAATGTGGATAATTTCTATTTCTACCATCTATATATGGAGTGATTAATAATTGACAGAAGGCTTGGAAGAAGAAAAAGCAGAGGGTTGTTATGGTTTGATAAATGTTTGGCTATGTAAATAATTCTTTTGTCAATCCACTTCAACGGATACAGAAGGGCAGTTGTCCAGTTATATAAGATTTTTGCTAAGGCTTGCCTAGCTTTAGGTAGTATTTTACCATCTTGTTAATATTACCGACTTCATCGTTTAACTTTGTTGGATCACTTATATCAGCAAGAGTTACATATGTATCATGTATCTTTTCAATTTATAATATGAATATAAAATTTTAACCTTCAGTGTGAAGTTTTATAGCTACAGGTAGATGTTATTCAATTTTTGGCTGTCTCATTTTCCAAATATTATATTTTTGGTAGTGTGGTTTGTGGCTGTAGGTGTAACATTACAATTATCTGAAGATCCTTCTTTGGCCGAACAAGTATACAAGAGGGCACTTTCCCTTGCTGCTTCTGAACAAGCACACAGTGTGCTTTCAAATTTAGGAAATCTTTATCGGCAACAAAAAAGATTTGGTGATGCACATCAAGCATTTGCAAAAGCACTGGAAATATGCCCTAGTTATGCACTTGCATGCAACAATCTTGGGTTATTGTACATTGCAGAGGGTCAATGGCAAAAGGCAGTTTCTTGTTTTAACCAGGCTCTTCTTGCAGACCCTCTTCTGGATGCTGCAAAGTCAAATAAGATGAAAGCAGTAGCCCTTTCGTCATGTTGCATGGATGTTGACTTTCCTACATCACCATCAGTTTTGTATTCACCAGAGACACCACTGGACCTTCCACCATCTTCCACTGATGCTGTTCAAGTTCTGCATTGTGAACCCACTCAGGAGAGTGCTGTTGTTTGACATGAATGCTCCGAGGATGATCACTTTCTCTAGTTGTATGAATAAAGGAGTAACCCTCCCTAACACTGAACTGTTAAGCAGGGAGGGTGTGTACATAAGGTATTCATTATTTCATACATTATCCAAAGTCACACTTGTATATTGGCTACTTTCCATTCCTCTATTAGAAACACCCCAAATTAAGGGGCACACAAATGTCACGTAAAATGAAATAGTTGGAAACAGCAAAATTTTATGGAATGAAATATTTTACTCAACTATTGTTCGTCTATATCATGATACTCAAGCATGTGTTTTGTCTTTGAAAAATAGTCATAATGATTTATGAGAAACCTTACCAACACGGTTGGATTTGGCGTTAGCCCTGGGAATAGACTACAAATCTTTTCAAAAAAACTAATGGTAGTAAAAAAACAATAACAGCTATGTATGTCTACTACATAAGTGGAGTTTTAGGATGCCAGGTAGAATGCCAGAAAGGAACATAGCTACTCCGGTTTTCGGCTAAGCTGGGATATTGTAGGGCTGAGTATTTTCGGCTAGTGGTAAGCAGTGAACGCTGTTCAAAATTATATAATGATTAAAGACTAGTAGATCAAATTTGTCTAAAAGCTTCTCACTAATTATTTACTGTCATAAAGATGTTATTTTGTGCGAACCTTAGTTCTGAATTCATGGAATGGGGGATGGGTCACAAGGATGGTTAATGGGCCAGGGGCTTAGATATGGGGGTATCAGTGCAAATATATATTGTATTTGAAAAATTAGTCATTGTAAATAAATACATTGTATTGAGCAATGATAATATAGAGTATCTAATATCAAAGATATATTCAAAATTATGATAACATTCAAAATTTGGATTCAATTGGCCAATGGCCCAATGCTGCTAATCATCTTCAAATTCTATGGTAAACTCCTCATCACTTGAACTATTGGACTCCTTGAGGTCAGGTTTCTCCAAACCAATAACAACCAATTTTGTTTGTGTTGCATCAATCTATGTTAGCTACTTTAGCTTTGCTTTTCATAGAGTTATTCATTCCTTGTACGTAATTATTGTGCAGTAAGATATAGGGGTTATTTACAACTAAAAGCTTCTCTATTCTCCTACAAAATGCGGTTGGCGATAGGTGGAGAGGATTCAGAAACACTTAATCACGAGCAGTCTTAAAGTCAAGACCTCGGTTCCATATGAAATTCTCTTAGCTGAAGCAGGTAGTTTCCTGTGGAAGCAGCAGCGATAACTAGGTGAATAAGTTATCTAAAGAAACTTGAAAACATGGAGAACAAACGATGGCCCAAAATTGTGATGAAAGAGGACTTGGTCCGCATAAAGAAAACATGGATGAAACAGAATATAAAGTGGTTGAGTAAATGGAACATCAAGTTACAAGAATGCCCCAATACCAATGCGGAAATAAAAAAGTTCTTCATAGAAAAATTCTGGACTGCCATGTGGACTAAAAATATGGGTAGGAAAAAGGCTCATTACATCAAAGTGTTCAACCCAACCAGTGAACATGGTGATAAGGTATATCTGGGGGCAGCTATTAAAGGAAAAGTTAGACTGTTAGTGGCCTAGTTGAGGACGGGCTCTCATCACCTCAGATGCGAGACAGGTAGATGGAAAAGGCCCAAAGAGGAATGGGAAGAAATGATCTGCAAGTTCTGTGTGTTGGGTGCGATTGAGACTGAATGTCATTTTATCATTGGGTGCCATTGAGTGCACCTTTTATGATGACATCTAGGCTCAGTACGAAATCAGTTTGGTAGCAAACAACATGCACAACTTATTCGAGGAAGACAAGATCAACCAAATCGCTAGTTTGATTGTCAAGAATCACAATAGAAGGTCTGGCTTAGAAAAATATCTGGATTTACCTTACGACTGTGATCCGGTGGTCCCTTAGGTTGTTTGGCCTCATGGACGTCATTAAAATCATTCATTCATTTTAATAAGGTGGATAAAGCTACATGTAGAGCAATCTCTCTTAGGAGTGGAGATAGAAACTCGAGACAATAGGCAAATAGTTAGTGCGGTGGTAAAAAAATAAGGCCCATGCAAAGTCCACCATGTAATTGGTTTCTCTTTTGCCAGTCTTACTATCTATCTTTGCTTGCCCGTTTTGGATATCTTTATGATAAATTTAGTCTACATAACATAAATGGTGGTGGCATCATCTACATATACTACTTTTGAAAAACTTTCATAAACTCCACTTCAAGATCCTCCATTGGGGTAATTCTATCAAACCTTTGTATCTATTGAATAATTGGTTGACTATGTTCGTAATAAAACTATAATGTGGGGGTTTTCTCCTATACAACTACATTCATTTGGCTAGGCATGCTATCAATGAACTCGTGCACTTTCTAGAA
>BSBK01000104.1:187500-212500 GCA_027943335.1 Chamaecyparis obtusa | reverse complement strand
ATAATTTTTAAAAAGTTTAAATAGTAAATACAAAATAATTGTTGACATTTTTATAAACAATTGTATTTCTACACAACTTAACTCTCTTCATCTTGATATTATAGATATGACCAATTTAAATTTTTCTCTATAAATAAATGTATTTCTACACTAGGTAGCTCTCATCAATTTGATATTAAAAAATGACTATTTCAAACTTTTTTCTAAATTATTTTCTAAATAATAATATTAATTTTTTATATTTTAAATAATTAAAAATTTTAATATAAATTTTTTTCTTTATAATCATCTAAAAAAGGATATAAAATAAAACTATTTTTATTATAAAATAAATTCTTATATTATTTTCATTCAAGTTTATTCTTAAAAGTTTACTATTCTTCTTTTTAATACTCACTTGTAATTCTTACAATTGGACTTTTGAATGTTCCACATAAATGATCAATAATCAACATTAAGAAAATCACAATTGTATACTTAATAACTACCCAAAAATTCTATAATATAAATCCTAATAAAAATACAACATAAAATAAAATACGTAACAAATTTGTTTTGATTTGGTGTTTTTATCTCTTAGTCCACCAAATCAAATCCACCTTTATATTTTGGAAGTGACAAACATTTGGGCTAATTTTCTCTTAACAACATTAGAAATCTTCAAAAGAATTTAGATTTCACATCAAAGAAAATGATCTTTAACATAAATTTGAATAGTGGAGAAAAATAAAAGTCAATGAGGCAAAGCCCATATCATTGGAATTGCAGACAATTTAGGGAAGTATTTTTAATTTATTTGTGCCTCTTAGGAGATTATAACCACTATGCACTTAGTTTTTTTCCTTTTTCAAATCCTGTAATGTTTTCGCTTTTGAAATCTGCAGAAAAAGTAGCATTATAAATATATCACGTTCAATCTACAAAACATTACAAATTTCCATGGTGTCTGAATAGCTTTTTGTCAACTTTTGTTTTCATTTTTGCGTATCTTTGGTTGGTTTGTATGGTATGACAATCACATGATTGTCTATCAATGTCGTATCCTACTTCCTAATAGATAGTCAGATTACCTAACAAGTAGTATATATATTAATATTCCTCCATTATTTCCTTTAAAACATATCCTAGAGCACCTCGTACATCCATCATAGCAAAGGTATACCTATATTCATAAACACTCCAACACTTTCCATAATCATATATTTACAATCAATTAATGATGGTGTTAGTTCCATAAACACAAACTCATATATATAACATTAAACACATTCATTAATACTAGATCATTGTGTAATATCATTTTCATAATTTCCTTCTTGCTAATTGAATTAATGAGTCTTAACCATTCAGGTATCTATCATATTCCATTAACTAAGGAACCTTTGATAATAAGTACATTTCAATCATCGAGATAGCTAATCTATTTCCTTTTAGTTTTACTCAATCCACAAATACATTTTAGACAACATGGTGCATGCTAAATCTTCTAGATTCATTTACCTTACAAGATTACAAGGCTTTTATACACCCACACACATGTACATACATACATACATACATACATACAACTCCACATTTACACATAACATATATTTAAACATTTATTCTTTCTCTTTTCATATAATCTGAATTTCAACATATTCATTTCCCCCTTTCTTTCACATAGATCTACCCCTTAGTTGGCTTTCAAATGAAAATACATCAATATTACATCAATATGGCATGATTACATCAAACTTTGTCTAGGAGTATACAAATACATAATTGAATATACAATAATGCATGTCATAATGATGCAAAGTACAAGATGAATTCCTCAAAGATGCTTTGTAAATGCAAGATCCATCCATCCAATCACAAACAATACCTCAATACAAAAAGATTAACCAACAAACCATGTGGAACCCATAGGTCCACTCCCTTGAGCTAGGAGATAAAAACCAAGACCCACACAAGAACACACCACAAAAGCATAAATCAAGGTGGTAAAACCCTTCCCAAAACAAGGCATGAAAACATCAAGCCAAGACATGACTACCAGAAGCAAAAGAAACCAAAGGTGTAAAGACTCTAGGCTACAAGATAGGTGAGTTTCATTGTATATCTCTCATGCCATGGGTTACCCTAGCAGTCAACTTTGGACCCTAGCCCCCAAGTAGGCACATGCAAAACCAAACACCTTTCATGAAGACAAGGTTGTTCGATTGTGCCATCACAAAGGAACCTTCCCCCACTCCCACCCCTAGTTTGTAGTAGTACTAGCGGCATGGGTGAGACATCAATTGATATTTTTAAAGTGGAATACCCCCCATTCCCAGTTCATTTATTTAGGTTATCACTTGATTAAACAACTCATCAATAAGTTATCCTGATAGCCACTTATGAACTTGACTTTTAGGCCCAAAGAAGATAAGCACAACTGAGAGGGGGGGGGGGGGGGGGTGAATTAGTTGTACAACACTTTAAAACTTTAACACGCTTAATACAATTAATGATATGAAAGATAAACAATAATACAAGATCTACAACACATAACGCAAAACACCAGATTTGTTCTCGAGGAAACCCGGTTAAGGGAAAATGCCAGTGCAAGTTAAACCCAGTACAGATAGATGTAGTATGCTAAAAGTACTTCCTAGTTTAGAGAAAATGAAAACAAAAGAGGAATGCACATGCATTCATAGGCCCACTGCCTAGAGCTCATTGCTCATAATACAATACAGTGATCTGGCCCTCAATTGGGTTCACTGATCAATCTCTGATTACAATTCACAAAGGTGGACAAACTATCCAATACAACTGAACCGACTCACATTATCAACAATATTAATGTACAATTTTGATGAAGTACAATTTCTACCTCAATCGTAGAATCTAAACACCCTCTTCTTTTTCTTCTATCTTCGCACACACCCACATACACTTTGCGATCACAAATGGTTGCCCATTTATACATATTACAATGAATAGTCCACAACAAAGTCGGCTAAGACTTATAAGAACAAATGATTCTTGTTATCTTTCACCATAATTTCAGTTTATACGGTGGTTAGATTTGTATAAATCTCATGCTTTGTAATCATGGAATACATAATGATTTATATAATTTCATTTTTATTATTCTAAGAGCTTTATTTCCCCCTATTTTTGATCTGCAACTTTTGCTTCTTTCTTTCAGCAAGATCCTTAATTTATTTTGCAGATTAGCTATGAAATTCTATATGGTATTAGAGCTAGGTTTCTACGAAGAAGGAGCATTACTTTTATTTACATGTATTTCAGACTAGAGCTATCTTAGAATGAATTTTTTCATTGTCTTGGGGGTGTTAATTTATTTTCTGTTTTCATGAATTGAAAATAAAGTTCCAAAAGAGGATAGTCTAAGGCTAAAATGGGAATAAATTTTCATCTATTTGTCATCACTTTGAAAGAAGGAAACTATAAGTCATGGCGTGATGGAATCCTAAAGCACTATTGTTGGATTCATCTATTGCCACATTTGTATTGGCTTTTTCCTAGACCAAGTTCATGTTGGCGGAAATGTACTTGGGAAAGTAGAAATGATCATGTCTTAGGATTAATTGGTTTAAGTGTTGGGGAGAACACATCAGGGGCTCTATCGTACATTGAGTGCCCTTGCACTCTTTGGGATAGTCTATGGGAAATATATGAAGAATCCCATTGAACCTCCATTCCTAGATGATCCGATTATAGGAAGGATTCTCTACCTTGATAAAGATGATGATCCTATATTGTACGACGATGACACTAAGAGGAACTTTCTTATTCTAAGAGTCTTGATTGTCTTGATTACACAAAGACATCTCCTCCAGATTCTCCTCTTTCTATATCTCCAGTATTGGAAGTTATTCAATCACCTCCACTTGCAAGTTTGACAAAGATATTGGCTTCTTCAAATGATAATTCAAATTCTCTTCAATAGGTTTTTTCTTGTCTTCTAGATTCAGTTCCATTAGATTGATTTCTATTAGACATCTCTTTTTTATTTTTAGAATCCCCCATTTCAGATTTGGATGATACTATTGATTGCATACATCCTCTCCTTGATGAGGGTGATTCTTCTTCAATTGTTGTAAGGGAACATTTTGATTCTCTTCCTCATTCTCTACATTATCATTCCTCACAGTTTGATATGAGTGTGGATAGATTGGCACAACATTTAAAGGAGATCTATTTCCCTTCTAAGGAGATACATGAGCCTTTTGATTGTGTTCTACATCAGTTTCTAAGAGCTTCTAAATCTTCATATTCATTAGTGTCTGATTTGATTATGACAAATTTCAATATGAACATAGATCATACATTTGGAGTTTTCTTCCTACATATTCTTTTCTGGATTTGGGAGACTTCATTCATACATCTTTGGTTTTTTTTCTTACTAAGCGGAGGAATGTTGTCTGATGATTATGGAGCACCTTTTACATCCAGTCTCGAGAATCTACCATTGACTACACATTGTGGAGGGATCTATCTTCTCTTCCATTTCACTTTCTCAAAGATATTCTTTGGGTGAAAGAAACTGTAACACAATAGTTATCTTGCTTTGTTAGCATCTTTTTTGGGGGGGGCAGAGGGCTTCCCCCCGGGTTTTCCCTTTTTCCTCTTTTCTTTCATTATTCATTTCATTAGAATTTTCTTTTCTCCTTAATTAGAATTAAGGGGGGTGTTAGTGTTACGTTAATTCTAACCTCTTTTTCACATTTTATTCTAATTCATAATTTATAGATGAGGTTGTTCAATTCTAGTTTGAATGGTGTAACTATGGATGATTCCTACATGCATAAGTCTAACTAGAGGAGAACACCAAATTATTCTTGTTAGCTTTCACCGTAATTTCAATTTATATAGTGGTTAACTTTGTATAAATCATGAATGAAAAAGAAAAAGGGTAGTCAAGAGATCAAAACCATGGTGTATAAAGGTCTGAACATGGAGTACAATGGATTAAGGACAATGAAAAATCAAAGAAGCGGAGTTAATACATAATATATAAAAAATAATGATTGCTATGATTATTTATGTTCATCATAGTGAAAGATCACAAAGGTAAACACAACTATTGTTTATATCCATAATATTGTTTTGAAGAGGGTGCTTTTCAAAATGAGCATACCTAGAAGGTATTAAAAACAATATCATAGTAGGCATCATGTTTTTTTAAAGAAAATATAAAGTGGTCATGAAATGAGATTAAATAATAGTCCAAGGTCTATTGTAGTAGTCAATCATTGTTCTTAAATATTTAATTCTTAAGTTATGACCACAATAAGGTCTGCCACAATTGCAAGCATGGATTGTGCCCCTAAACAGAGTAGAGGTATAAATAACTCATGAAGGAAATAAGAATGATGTGACAAAGATACATTGATAGTAGTGGACAATGACAAAGGATTATAAGTAATATATTGAATGTCAAGTAAACATGAAGAGGAATAGAGATAAACCATGTATTAAAGAGTAGATGCATGTTATTAAATTTCATTGTCATGGCAAGAGCATCACTATAGCAGTACAAGAACATGAGTTTTAGAGTCTATTTTCACGAATACATTAGGGAAAATTCACCTAGTATAGTCTCAATAAGGCCTGTAATAGAGCCAATGAAATATAAACACTATTTTCGTGAAGGGGAAAGAGATAGAGTATGCATGAGGTGTGGTGAAGCTATTCTCAAGAGCATAGGTATATATGTTGTTACTGTGTAGGACAAAAGTCAAGGAAGTGTATAGATGATGGGTTTGTTACAAAGATGAAACACAAGAAGAAGATGGTGCAAAAGTAGAATATATACAATCAGGGGAACTATATATGTTAGACAAGCCTCAATTATAAGGTTCACAAGTGTATGACAGTGACTACATGTATCAAAATGAAGTCTGCATGAGTGCACAATAGGAGTAGTGAAGGTAATGTCAATATAAGAAAACAAATAAATTCATCTCACAGTCAAGGATATTGGTCATATAGCATAAGATGCAGAGATAATAAAGTAGTAGTTATTTTATCAAGGGAAGATAAATAATGTGTTGATAGTGCCCTAAAGTGTATAGTGTATAGTGTTGTCATAGCAAGAAAGTGAGATGAATCAATGATAATATAAAGAGTATGGAATTCTCTTTTTCTGCTAAACATCAAAGTCAATGAATGGAGATACTCAAAATAGTCAACACCGGTTTAAGGAACATAAGTACATTGATTTTTATGAATTATGGAATCAAGGATAGCATATTATTATTTCTATCATGAACACAACTAAAGCATGTATCCATAACACAATGTCATGCAAAATAGACTAGTGATGGAGTTCCTTTAAGACAATGGTGAAATATTAAAGACAGTAAGTGTGTAATATGATTAGGATCAATGAAAAAGAAATAATGAAAAGGGTATTCATTATCACCATGATAAAATAGTGAGAATGTATGATAGTCATGATAGTGTCAAGACAACTGTGATAAAGTAAAAAATAGGTACATATGGTCACTTAGATCCATGAAATGTGGAGTTTTGAAGAAAACATAACAGTCAAGTTTCAGTTTAAGATCCCACCTTGATATGACACTAGTTGAAGCAACTTTTTAGGCCTCTAACAATTAGTACACAGTGTCCTGATGCTCAAAAAATTTGGGTTTGATAATAGATTGATAATCTCCTACTTTCTTTGCGGCTTCCAGCTTCCACTACTATCGTGTGAAAAAATAAAAATGAAATAGGGTAACTTTGTCTTTTAAAAAAAAAAAGTGTGCCCACAACTGTCGCAATTGTGATGTTGTAGATGGTGTCAGAATTGCAATGCTATCAGACATAATTACAAAAAAGAAACACACCAATTTCACAAAATGTGCCCCTCCGTCAAAAATGACTGTCGGAAAAAAGGCCCAAATGTACTAGTGAAGGAACCCTTGTTGACTTAGGTTCCTGTTTAGGAAGTCACCTTAGTTGGGGGTTTGAGCAGTATTATGATTTTATTAATTTTGAGATTTATGTTTTAGAGTATTTTTTCATTATTTCTTTGTATATTTTAAAGTATCATGCTTCTCTGTCTTTTTAAATGTTAAATTGGATGTCTTAGATTGTGTATTATATATGTATATGTATATATGGGTGCACACACATATACTTATGGATATATAAATATGTATAGAAATGTGTTTTTGTATGTATGGATGTATTTGTGTGCTTCTAAAATAAATAATATAATTATAAAATAAAAATATAATAAATAAGAGTAATAAATCACTTATTAGTAAAACAAGCTTACCTAGGAGTTTTGAACCTGAGACCTCCTAGGAGTCAGGCTAGTTAGTTTCCATTTGGGCTATGTGAGTTATTTGGGAATTCTTTCACCTCTAACATAGTTATTGTCTTGAGAGTTAAAATAAGTTAATAAAAAAATAAAAAGATTTAATTAAGATTACAAGAGTTGTTTTAATATTTGGAACCAACCATAGTAGTTGGAGTAGTTGATTCCCATAAAGCAACTCCTCCAACCATATGGCTGGCTATTAATATTTGGAGGAATTGATGATTTGGGGATTATGATAAAATTGATAGATTTGGGGTTTTAGGAAGAAATATTTATAGATTGTTTAGAGAAGGAATTTTGGAATAAAGATTTAGTTTGGGGTTGGGGAGATTCTAGGAGAAGGGAGGAGGTGCTTGGTCTCAGAAGGAATTAGAGATATTTCCTAAAAGGATATCCATCACCCAAAGCTTGGAATAAGGTGTTGAGGATTGCTCAACTTTGGAAGGGATTTCTCCATAGGACTCCATGTAGGATCTGGAACTAGGGAAAATTACCCAAATGTATGTGAATGTGTGTGTGTGGGTATTTTTAAATATATGTAATTCTCATTTGTCTACAAATTTTGTATTTTTTAAATACTTTATTAAGTAGGAAATGATGTTGGAAAATGTTTAGTGTTATTCAGAAAGAATGGTGAAATTTTGATAGAATAACTCTTTCAAAGTTTTTCCTGGGAGGTTTATTGTTGTCATTATGAATGTTATAGAGTGCATTCATCTGTATATGTATGGTTTATGGAATTTTAGGGAATATTAGGGATGTTTAGGATGGATTAGAAAGATCTATAAATGGTTTTCCCTTCTTATTCTTTATGCATATTTTTGCAATGAATTCTTAAATAGTTTTGGTTTCTATTTTATTGGGGATATATTGTGAGTTGGAGAGGGGTTATAGATGTGGTACTAAGAGACCTTAACCAGGTCCATCTCAAAATTTTTTTCCTAAACACTCTCCATACTTCACTTTGGTGGTAATTTCAATTTGGGACAAATCTGGGAACTTTTGAGTCAGTTCTCGTACGAGTAAACAAGTCTGATCGTGATTACTCATACTACCCTATGGGAATACTTGTACTACCCTATGGGATTACTTGTATCATCCTTTGGGAATACTCGTATTGGAATTAGAGGTCATGGGATTCAGTTTGATCACCTTATGACTTGGGGTCATGTCTATATCTTTTGGTTTTTGGTCTTAATCTCTATCTACATCATTTAACCTCTCTCTATGTTCAAAATAATGCATGAGGTTAATCAAAAAGTTGTACTTAAGGGATCTTATGTGTGACATCCTTTTTATTATTCTTATTATGCATATGGTTAAGGTTAGGAATCATCCTAAGGGTCTAAGTATACAGGAGGGTTTTCTAAACTTATGAATTAGAACATTTGAAGTACTTCCTTGTCTTTTTGGCATGTGTTGTGGTAGGGGACTAGTACCTTAGGTGAGTGGCTCACCATAGGTTTTGAGACCCAAAGTGGTTTCTACGGGATCCTATGGGTGAGTTTGTAATCAAGTGATAACCATAAAATTAATTTGGGAGGGGGCTTTCAAAAAATAATGAAATACAGATAATGTTAAAGTCCACATAGACATGTTGGAGTACCAGGACCATGGGTAACTGCCAGGGTAGATCCTTAACATAAAAAGGGGATTGAGGTTACATGGTTGCTAGGGTGGATCCCAATACACAGGCTGTGTGATGACACTCACCTAGATGGTATACTAGAACATTAACCTGTGTGTTATTGTATGGTGATATTTTGTTGTTTATGCCCTTTTTCTTTTGGTATTTGAGTGAATGATTCTTTTTTATTTGATTTCCTTAGGCCTTGTGAGTACCTTGGTTCTATCTCCTAGCACGGGGGGGTGGAACTTCACAAGTTCCACATGGTTGGGTAGAAAATATATTTCGAGGTACTATTCATGGTTTGTGCCTTGGATTGGATTCAAATTTATACAGTGATGAAGACTTCCTTTATTGTATCATGTACCTCTATCTTTTATATTCAAGATGTAAAAGATCTATTGTAAGCCCTTGGGAAATTTGATGTAATTATATTTGAAGAAAGAAGAAATTTAATTTGGGAGGGGTAGTTTTAGGAACATCAAAGGGAATATATATGGTGCAAGAGCACCCTTAATTTTGTTTTTCTTTATAATAATTTTGGCATGCTAAGTTTTTCCTAAGGTCATGTTGACCAAGTCTTGGAATCCACTTGGGATTTGAGGTCCTTCTAGGTCCTTAGGTCTAGGTGGAAGGCTAAAGTCTTTTAGTCCTTCTCTTGGCAATAATGTAATATGATGTTAGGTTGAGATAATGAGGTTTAGAGCATCCTAAATGAGTTTTTGAGTCTAGATGTGCTCTAGGACTCCATGGAAGCTTCCCAAGTTCATTTCGAAGCCAAATTGAAAAAGTTGTCATATTGGTTGTAAAATTTGCTTAGCAACTTTTGCAACTTTTGAAAAGTTGCTTGGTGTATTAAGCCTTAAGACCTTAATCAGTTCTTAAAGGCTCTAAACATCTCCTAAGCCTAAGTTATATAAGAAACCCTTGGCTCAAATCCTGAGGTTGGAAGGAGTATTGTATGACAGGTTAATTCTGGAAGTGTGCACAGTTTTGGCTTTGATTTATATGTGTATGATCAGTGAATTAATGGAAGGAATGTTGAACTAGATATGATCTCATGGTTGATGTTATATGTTAGTGTGTGGATCTATATTCATTTTCTACAACTAGATTAGGACTTACTTTTCATTTACTGGTTTGATTTTGTTCTTCAATAAGTCTTTGTTACCAGGAGAGCTGAGAACATGAGGGTCTAGCTCACTATCCCACCATCCAATCTATACAGACTTTTGGGGATAGTGAGTAGAATCCATGTATGTAACATATGTGGAAGGAGGGGCCCTGGTGTGCATGCAAAGGATTTTTACCAGCCCTAGGTGAGCCATGGTGAGCCTGGCTAGGAAGGACTGAGCAAAGAAGGGGAATAACTTGCAAAGGAGATATGGAAGGTGTGATTTAGGAGTTGGAGGTCATGGTATGTTTATTTCCAAGATCTATATGCAAGGAGAGAGAGTGATCAATCCATTTGATCACCTAAAGATTAAAGACACTTCACTGAATCAGAGAAAGGCCTAAAACCTACCAAACGAACCTATATTTGGTCAGGGGATTGTACGGCATGGGAGGGATGAAAAACCTCAAAAATCCTTGAGAAATTGCCTCATGTTGTGAGGATCCATAATTTATCTACAGGGTCATTAGGATAAAATCAGGTGGAAAGCCCTATTTTCTCAGAGAGGAGGCCTAATTGGGGCTCTTCCTTGTAGCCCTAAATTACAAAGGAAGTATGAGATCGGTATAGTGGATTGATGAAGTGAAGGTTCAAAAATGTTTAGAAACATCATTTAAAGCACTTTCCAATGCCTCCTAACCTCTACAATTTCCCAAGTTCATTTGGAGGTGTTATACCATTATCCTAGCTTAAGGGACACTATGTGTATGGAAGTGCTAAGTGCCAAGAATATGTGATTGTATTGGTTGATCAGTGTTGGTAGTTTGGTTGGGGTATAGGACCAAGGGATTGAGCCATCATAGGAATCCTATAGGTCATTGGTGTTAGTGGATACATCTGAGGGTCACTAGGTGAACCCAAGAGAAAGGGTTTGTGACTAGCTCTTCCCAACCTCCCTATCAGATTGGTATCAGAGCCCCAAATTTTTTTGGGATATCATAGTGCATGTCAAATTTTGAATCTAGTGGGTCTTCAATCATGGTGACCAATGTGGAGTTATCCAAGAAAAATTAGGACCAAGAATTAGACAATAGGATGTTAAGGGAGAAGATAGCCCAATTAGAACAAACATTGGGTGAAGTAAAATTGAAGGCTGAAGAAGTTAGTGGAAAACTAGATTGGAGAGAGGAAAAGGAGAAGGAGATCCCTGAAGATGACAAAAATCCAGAACCAGACCCCATATTGCTTGAAGAACCACTCTTAAAGGCATTGAAAGCCATGAATGGAAAATATTTAGAGGGAATACCATTGTTAAGTGGTAAGATGGAGGCAGATCTAGTCATGGAGTGGATAGAGGGCATGGAAAATCACTTTGAGTGTGATGGAATCAGTGAGGCACAAAAGGTAAGAGTGGCCAAATCTAGGCTTAGAGGCTATGTCTTGACATGGTGGAAATTTGTTCAAATCGAGAGAGAGAAGGAGGGCAAGAATCCAATTTCATCTTGGAAGGGCATGGTGAGTAAGATCAGAGAAGCCTACATGCTAGATGATAATGAGATCCAATTACATAAAAAGAGACAGAGTTTAAGGCAAAATGATCTAGATGTGAGTTCCTATACAGAGGAATTCCAAAATCTTTGCATAAGATCCAATGTGGCAGAAGATGAGAGTGTTAAGGTAGCCAAATATTTGAATGGATTGAAGTGGAGCATTTAGGAGGAGATCATTCTTCTCAGTCCCAAGATAGTGCACCAATGTTACCAATTGGCTGTCAAGATTGAAGAAAAAAGTAGAAGGAAGCAAGACCAAACCTCCAAAAGTAGAGGTAGAGGAAGGGATCAAAGAGGACATAGAGGAAGCTATCAAGGTAGAGGGACTGAACATAGAGGTCAAGGAGAATCCAAGCCAGAAGAATATGGTGGGGAGTCATAAGCTAGAGGAAGCTTTAGTAGAGGTAGAGGCCACCAAGGAAGCTTAAATAGAGGTAGAAGTACAGGCAGGAGCAGCTCATACTTTGCTACCATGAAGTGCTACTATTGTGGACAATTGGGACATCCAACTTATAGGTGCCTAGACAAACCATCTTCTTCAAATATAGAGAAGAGAGTAGCCTACACCCAAGAGGACACTTCAAGTGTCAAGTCACTGAAGGTTAGCCACATTGAATTAGAAATGAGTGAAAATCTAATATTTAGGAGGGTTCTCATTAGGCAGCCAACAAAGGAAGAACCAAAGCAGAGAAGAGCACTCTTTAGAGTGAAATATAAGGTCATGGGAAATGTGTGCAAGGTGATTGTTGAATCTAGTTCAACAAACAATATCATAGCAAAAGAGGCAGTGAAGAAACTTAATCTTCCCAAGGTACCTCACACCAATCCCTATAAAGTGACATGGCTAAACAAGGGACAAAGTGTGCTAGTCAATGAGCAAGCATGGATTTAGTTCTCTATTGTGGGGTACAAGGATAAACTATTGTGTGATGTGATCCCTATGGATGCATGCCATCTATTTTTAGGAAGGCCATGGAAGTTTGACAGAGAATCCATCTACAATGGCAAGGATAATATTGTCACCTTCAAGAAGGATGGGAAAAATTTCAAACTTTAATATTTGCTAGAGGAAGAAGGGGAGCAGTCCAAGACTCCTAGTGTATATTTGAGTAGTGAGAAGGAGATGATAAGTGCACTCCAAGAAAAGGATAGTGCATGATATGCCATAGTGGTAAAGCCAAAGGAAGAAGAGAAGCCCATTCAAGCACCACTACCAAAGGAGATCCAAGAGATACTTGGAAAGTACAATGATATTGTGAGTGATGAAGAACTTGCAACCCTACCACCTAAGAGGTCCATAAGTCATCAAATTGAATTCATTCCAGGAGCCTCATTGCCAAATAAGGAAACATACAAGCTTACACCAGAGCAAAACCAAGAGGTGGCTAGACAAGTCCAAGATTTGCTTGATCAAGGAATCATCAAGAAGAGAATCAGTGCATGTGCAGTACTAGTGGTCTTAGCATCTAAGAAAGGTGGAAAATGGAGGCTTTGTATTGATTCAAGGGCCATTAACCAGATAACAATCAGGTATAGGCTCCCCATACCTAGGATTGAGGATTCGATGGATTGTTTAGGAGGAGCACAATTCTTGACCAAGCTGGATCTCAAGAGTGGTTACCATCATATTAGAATCAAGGATGGAGATGAGTGGAAGACAGCCTTTAAGACTACTGAGGGGCTGTATGAGTGGATTTTAATGCCCTTTGGGCTTACTAATGCCCCTAGCACATTCATGAGGTTGATGAATGAAGTGCTAAAAGACCACATAGGTAGATTTGTGGTAGTATATCTTGATGATATACTTATCTTTAGCAAGACAAAAGAGGAACACTTGGCACATTTGGAGACTGTACTCAAGAGGTTGCATGAGGAGCAATTAGAAATCAATCTAGAGAAATGTGAGTTTCTCAAGCAAGAGTTAGTTTATTTGGGTTTTGTGGTATCCAGAGGTCAACTGAAAATGGACCCAAGCAAGGTGGAAGCAATAAAAAATTGGCCTACACCAACCATAGGGATAGAAGTAAGAAGCTTCCATGGTATTGCCTAATTTTATAGGAAGTTCATAAGGAACTTTAGTGGCATATGTGCACCAGTCCTAGATACCATAAAGGGTGGAGTGAAGACTAAGTTCAGATGGACATCAAAATCCAGCAAGGCATTTGAAGAGTTGAAGCAACAAGTAGCAACACAACCCATCCTCCTACTACATAGCTTTGATAAACTATTCACCTTGGAGTGTGATGCAAGTGGCATAGTAATTGGAGGAGTTTTGAGCCAAGAAGGTAGGCCCATAGCCTTTTTAAGTGAGAAGCTTAATGAAGATAAGAATAAGTATTTAGTATATGACTTGGAGCTATATGCATTAGTCCAGTCACTTAGGAAGTAGATGCACTACCTCCTTCCTAAAGAATTTGTAGTGTTTACTGATAATCAGGCACTTAGCTACATAAACACACAAGAAAAGCTGAGCAATAGGCACTTAAAATGGATGGAATACCTACAAGCCTTCACCTTCACTATCAAACACAAGAAGGGATGTTTGAACAAGGTAGCAGATGCACTTAGTAGGAGATTTTTGACAGTGCAAGAGATTCAATTGCAAAGCATTTTCATTGAGAGTTTCAAGGAGCTCTATGGTGAGGATGAAGACTTCTTCGAAGCATACAAGGTATGTTCTGAATTTGAAAACCATTTTCACAGTCCATTCTCTGAATTAACTTTACAAAGTGGGCTATTATTCAAGGGGAATAAGCTATATGTTCCCAAAGGCTCAATGAGAGAGAATCTCATCCAAGAGAATCACAATGGGAGTTTGAGTGGATATTTTGGTATCAACAAGACAATGGAGTTGGTACAAAGATTTTACTATTGGCCCAAGTTGCCAAGGGATGTTAGAAGGTATGTGGAGCAATGTGTGGTGTGTATGAAAGAAAAAGGGGGAGCCAACAATGTAGGTTTGTATCAACCTTTTCCCATTCCAAATAGGCCATGGGAGTGCATAATCATGGATTTTGAGGCAGGTCTCCCTAAAACCAAAGTAGGGATGGATAGTGTCTATGTAGTGGTGGATAGATTCAGTAAAATGAGTCATTTTATTCCTTTTAGGACCAGCCATGATGCAAGATACATGTTAGGATAATAAGCAGAAAATGCAAATATTAACAAACAAGAGAGAACACAATAACACATAATTTAACGTGGTTCACCCAATCCCTGGGCTACGTCCACCAATAGCGAGTCCAATATCTTTATTATTATCCAGTGATTATAATCTGAAACCTGCAACTCAATACCACCATAGGAAGCTACAATAATCCCTTATACAATGAATCTCAAACCCTAAGCCCTTTTACAAGTATTTTTGACATAACAAAATTAGGGCAAAAATACTCTGACTAATAGAAAAATAGATGGCCCCTTGACCCCATCAGGGGCTCTGCCCCTTGACCCCATGGAAAAGTTTGATTAGGCTCCACATACATAATAATCTCCCACTTGGAGACTGATCAGACTCCACAACAATATCCTCCCACTTGGAGAGTGGTCGACCAAAACCTATAGCTCCCACTGGAATAATGAAACCATCCTGGACTCAGCTGTTCTTTTATTCTGTTCAGTCTAGAAGACCAATCGAAGCTGAACAGGAATTCAGCTTCTCCCTTGTCACTGCCTTTGTAAACATATCTACTGGATTATCATATGTATGTATCTTCTCCAACCTTAACTATCCATCATCCAATACTGACTGAATGAAATGATATCACAACTGTATGTGCTTTGTTTTTGAGTGCAAAGAAGAATTCTTGGAAAGATGAATGGCACTCTGACTATCTAAATACAAATAATTATCTGCCTGTGGATGTCCCAATTCTTCCATGAAGAATTGAAGCCATACTCTACCTCTTTAGTGGATAAAGCATTCACCTTTTTTAACCGAGAAATCCAACTCACTGCTGCCCCACCAACAGTAAATACATAACCTACAGTACTCCGTCTGGTATCAATATCTCTTGCCAAATCTGACTCAACATAGCCATGAATAGTAGTAGAAGAGCCCCCAAAGTGTAAACACTTATTGGATGTGCCTCTCAAATATCTGAGAATCCATTTGATTGCATTGCAGTGGTCAATCCTAGGGTGACTCATTTACTGGCTAACTACTCCCACTGCATGTGCAATATCTGGCCTAGTACATACCATAGCATACATTAAGCTCCCTACAATTGAAGCATAAGGTATCTTGGACATTCTTGCCTCTTCTTCTGGTGTCTTTGGACACATTTCTTTAGTCAATTTCAAATGACCAGGAAAGGTGTAGTGACAGCTTTGGCATCCTTCATGTAGAATCTCTGGAACACCTTCTCAACATAATCAGCCTAAGATAGAGTTAATTTTCTATTCTTCCTATCTTTGCAAATTTTCATGCCAAGGATTTGTTTTGCTTCCCCCAAATCCTTCATAGAAAAAGATTTTGCTAACTGTTGTTTCAACCCCTTAATATGATCCATGTTAGATCCAGCTACAAGCATATCATCAACATATAAACATAGAATAATGTAGCTGTCATTATTTAACCTCTTGAAATAAACACAATGGTTAGAATTACATCGAGTGTATCCATTCTCATACATAAAATTATCAAATTTAATATACCATTGCCGAGGTGCTTGCTTCAGGCCATATAAACTTTTTTGCAATTTGCACACTAAACTCTCCTTACCCTTGACCTCATATCCCTGTGGCTGTACCATACATATTTCTTCATTCAAATCACCATGAAGAAAGGTTGTTTTAACATCAATCTGCTCTAAATGCAAATCTTCAGTAGCCACAATACTTAAAATAGTACGAATAGAAGTCATTTTAACAACTGGAGAAAAAATCTCATCAAAATCAATATCAGGTTTCTATGCAAATCCTTTTACGACTAATCTGGCTTTAAATCTTTTCTTACCTCCATCTTCTTCTTTCAATCTGTAAACCCATTTATTTTGCAAAGCCCATTTTCCTATAGGTAACTGACATAAATCCCATGTTTGATTTTTTAGCAAAGAGTCCATTTCATCTGTCATTGCACACTCCCACTGAAGTTTTGTATCCACTTGCATAGCTTCATTATAACATTCAGGTTCACTAGCATCAGTTAATAAGATAGAATACAAAGAAGGTGAAAATCTATCTGGAGGTCTACTTAGCATTGTTGATCATCTAACATTCACTGGGGTTTGTGGTATTTGTTGTTGCTTTTGTTGTAGAGCATAAGGAACTACTGGAACATTATCATTTGTAATATCATCCAGCTCTACATAATCATTTTCTTTTTTCTCATGCTGCTGCAACAGATCTTTGTACAATACTTTCTCATTGAATATGACATCCCTGCTTCTTACAATTTTATGATTTTCAAAATCCCAAAGCCTATAACCAAATTCATCAATGCCATATCCAACAAATACACATTTCTTTGACTTAGCTTCCAGCTTGGTTCTGTTTTCAGAATCTATAAGTGCAAAAGCTTCACAACCAAAGGTTTTGAGAAAAGAATAACTCACCTTCTTACCACTCCATGCTTCCTCTGGAATACCATAGTCCAAAGGAGTAGAGGGGCCTCTATTGATTAAACAAATAGTAGTGTTCACAGCCTCTATCCACATATTTTTGGGCAGCCTAGCATGCAACCTCATACTCCTTGCACACTCCATTATTGTCCTGTTCATGCGTTCAGCCACTCCATTTTCTTGTGGAGTCCTTGGTACAATTTTTTGTCTACAAATACCAGTAGAGGCATAATAATCTTTAAATTCTTTGCTGCAATACTCACATCCATTATCAGATCTGAGACATTTTAATCTTTTTCCAGTCTCATTTTCAACCAAGCTTTTCCATTTCTTAAAAGTTTCAAATACATCAGATTTCTGTCTAATGAAATATATCCATACTTTCCTAGTTGCATCATCAATGAATGTAACATAATACTGAGAGCCACCAAGGGAAGTTACCTGAGCTGGACCCCATACATCTGTATGCACAAGCTCTAATTTTTCATCTTTCTTTTCCTTCCCACTCTTTACAAAACTAACTCTCTTTTTCTTTCCATACACACAACTTTCATAGAAATCCATATTAACACAGTTCAGACCTGGTAGAGCTTTCTTTGAATGAAGTAATTTAATACCTTTTTCACTCATGTGCCCAAGTCTTTTATGCCATAGCGTTGTTTCAGAATCTCCAGCTACTGTCTCTTGTTCTACCTGCTCAACTGCAGCAACTGTTCCTGAACATTGATTTTTCTCTGAAATAATTAAAGTAGAGGGAACAATATGACCTGTACAAAGATATAAGGTGCCTAATTTCACACCTTTTGCTACTACTAAGGAACATTTTGAAACCTTCCAATTTTTATCATTAAAAGTAACTGTGCAACCCTCATCAACGAGTTGCCCTGCTGAAATTAAATTTCTACTCAGCCTTGGAACATGTCTTACCTCTTGTAGTAGCCAATGATTCCCATTGTGCAACTTAATCTTGATTTTCCCTTTTCCAACAATTTGACAAGGTTCATTATCTCCCAAATAAACTAGCCCAAAATCCCCTTGGACATAATCAACAAAATAATCTCTATGGGGTGTAGCATGAAATGAAGCCCCCGAATCTAACACCCATGAATCATCAACATTTTCTAAAGACAAAAGCAAAGCATCCTCTTCAGATTTGTTACTTACCACATTTGTCTCCTTGTTTCCATCATTTTTGTCTCCTTGATCTTTCTTCTAAGACCAACAATCTTTCTTCTTATGACCTGGTTTTCCATAGTACCAGTAATCATTTGGCCCTTTGGATTCAGACCTCTTTCCCTTTGATTTGCCTCTTGATTTCCCATGATTTCCAGAGTTGTTTCCTCTATCTCTTGTTCTTCCTATGCTTTCTGCGTTCAATACACTACTCGATGTGGATGCCCCTAAGCTTTTCCTACTAATTTCCTCACTCAATATAACACCAATAACATCATCAAAATTTAAGGTATTTGAACCAGAAATAGAATTACTAACAGCCATTACCAAGCCATTCCAGCTTTCTGGCAAAGAACACAAAATCAAGAGAGCCCTAACCTCATCATCAAAAGTAATTTTAACTAAGGATAACTGACTTGTAACTGTATTAAACTCATTCAAATGATCAGTGACTAATCCACCTTCTACCATTTTCATATTAAATAAATGCTTCATAAGAAATACCTTGTTTGAAGCTGAAGGCTTTTCATACAACTTTGCTAGGGTGTCCATCACATCTTTAGCTTTTGTTGCTCCAGTAATATTGAATGCCATCGATTGTGCCAGGCATAAATGAATACTCCCTAGTGCCTTCCTATCCAAAATATCCCAATCTTCCTGAGACATTGCTGCCTCTTTCTTGGCTATTCCCTCTAATGGCTGCCATAGATCCTTCTGATAGAGATAGTCCTCCATTTGCATCTTCCATAACTGGAAGTTCTTCCCATTAAACTTTTCAACCTTCAGTCTACCCTCATCTGCCATTTCTCCCACTTAACCAAGAGACTCTCCCACTAAATCGTGAGACCTGCTTTAGAGAATAGATGAAAGAATGAATGAAACAACCTCACTCTGATACCACTTGTTAGGATAATAAGTAGAAAATGAAAATATTAACAAACAAGAGAGAACATAATAACACAGAATTTAACGTGGTTCACCCAATCCCTGGGCTACATCCACCAATAGTGAGTCCAATATCTTTATTATTATCCAGTGATTACAATCTAAAAGCTGCAACTCAATACCACCATAGGAAGCTACAATAATCCCTTATACAATGAATCTCAAACCCTAAGCCCTTTTACAAGTATTTTTTGTTAGAGTAGTCTTATGTTAGCTAATAATTAAATCATTTAATTATTAGTTTATCATACTCTAGGCTTAAGTTTCACTTAGGCGCTTTATAATTCTTTAGGGTTTTAGCCTTTAGGGTTTCGTGTTTCCTTTTATAAGGATTCACTTCTTTCATTTCATTAGGGAGATTGTATTGTAATTTCATTTGGTTAATAGAAGCTTTTTCTATCACAATGATTTTCCTGTCTCTGGCCTATTGGCCGCCATAGCTTTCTGTCTCTTTTTGCTTCTTCTTTGTGACAGTCTTGCATGCAGGTGTTCTTGGGATGATTTGCGTTTGTCAAATCTAACATGGTATCAGAGCCATCTTGCTGCTGGCTGTTCGTGTTTTATTGAAGCACAGAGGGTTTCAGAAGCTTTTTTGGCTTCTTTTAGTGGTTTTGGGGGGTCTCTATTTTTGGAGGCATTTTAGGCCCAAACGGACACTTCCATTGCGTCCAGAAGGCCCACAAACCTCAGGATCCATATAAAGTTTGTCCGATTTGGTCACCGGGGCTCTGGAGAATTTTTTTCGGCCTCCTAGGGCCGTACGGCACGAAATCCGAGGCGGAAATTTTTTTTAAAAAAAAACAATTTTCATTGTTTTTTGCGTTCAAATTAACGCATTCAATGTTTTTTTGTTGGCGCCGCCACCGCGCCTCCAGCACTCCACCGCCGCCGGCTGCGCCTTCGGCTCTGCCACCCCGGCTCCTCCCGGCTCCGCCGCCCTCCGCGGCCCCCGCCACCCCAGCTCCGCCACCCCGGCTCCTCTGCGGCCTCCTCCCGGCTCCGCCGCCCTCCGCTGGCTCCTCCGCCCGCCCTCCACGGCCGCCGCTCCTCTGCGCCGCCCGCCCTCCGCGGCCCCAGCTCCGCCACCGCCGCGCCGCCCGGGGCTGCTTTAGCCCTGCGGGCGGTCACATGGGTGACCAGGGGCTGCGGCCCAGCCCCCGGAGCGCGCCATGCGTCCGGGGGCCTATTTTTTTTAGCCCCTGGGGCTTAAAACTTGCCTTGGTGGGTATTTTGGGGGTACCTGGGCCTTTTTCGCTCTACAGGGAGCATACGGGGGCCTTTTTCTGACTTCTTTATATCGTCGGAAATCTCTTTCCGAGCTCTTTCCGATGATGGAGGTTAGGGTTTTGGGTTCTTCCGTTTCAATAGTGTTTTTTGCTGTTGAAGTCTGATGTCTTTTTTTGCCTTCCGGGAGTCATATCTGGCTCATCCGGACTCCTTTTTTGGCAAACGAGATATCGTCGGAAAGCTGTTTCTGTGTACTATTCAGTGGCAGAGGTATTTCTTCCAGATTCTACTCTAGGTTTTCACTCCTCCGAGTTATGCAGTTTATGCCCTCTGGTGGTGTGCTTGGTTCTACAGGTCCGGGGATCTCTTCTTCTGGTTTCTTAGTGCACTCTTCTTTCTGTCTTCTGAGCTTGCATGCTCTTTCTGATGTATCTTTGTTCTGTAAACACACTAAGATAAAGTGCCTACTTCTGTATTTCTGGGATCTTTTTCACCTGGTTCAGTTTTAGTATTCGCACTCAGTTATAAAGTGCCATGGGGGGATTCTGATGCATTTGCCACTATAGGCGCATCCACTCTTGTCAAGTGAGCGTACCTTCCACGACATTAGCACATGTAGACTGTGTCTATGACACCGCCCTTTATCCTGTGTGTGTGCTTCTGTTGCACTGTTGGTGTTCCTGGTTCTTCTTCTGCAGATGTTTCTGGCATTGCATTTCAGTGTTCCTGTCACCCCGTTCAGCATTATGGGGGGGTTCACCTGTTGGTTCTATTGCTTCCTGGTTCGATTGATCAGCTCTTCAGACACTTGTCTTCTCTACCTGGTCATGCACTTCAGTGGGGGTTCCAGCAGTATCTTCTGACAGAGTTTTCAGACATGCTTCAGAGGAGCTTCTTGCTCTCTTCTTGTTCCTTTCTCTGGGACATCTTTTGCTTTATGTTTGGGTACCTGATCAGGCCTAGTTGCCGGGACCCATCTTTCCTGCTTTCTGCAGTAGTTTAGCTTTTTTTGCTTCTCCCTAAGTTACACTTAAGGGGGGGTGTTAGAGTAGTCTTATGTTAGCTAATAATTAAATCATTTAATTATTAGTTTATCATACTCTAGGCTTAAGTTTCACTTAGGCGCTTTATAATTCTTTAGGGTTTTAGCCTTTAGGGTTTCGTGTTTCCTTTTATAAGGATTCACTTCTTTCATTTCATTAGGGAGATTGTATTGTAATTTCATTTGGTTAATAGAAGCTTTTTCTATCACAATGATTTTCCTGTCTCTGGCCTATTGGCCGCCATAGCTTTCTGTCTCTTTTTACTTCTTCTTTGTGACAGTCTTGCATGCAGGTGTTCTTGGGATGATTTGCGTTTGTCAAATCTAACATTTTTGACATAATGAAATTAGGGCAAAAATACTCCAACTAATAGAAAAATAGATGGTCCCTTGAGCCCATCAGGGGCTCTGCCCCTTGACCCCATGGAAAAGTTTGATTAGGCTCCACATACATAACACTACATAGCTCATCTTTTTTTCAAAGAAATTGTAAGGATACATAATTTGCCTTTGAGCATTGTGTCTGATAGGGATGTAAAGTTCATGAGTCACTTTTGGAAGACTCTATGGAGGAGACTAGGCACAAACCTATCTTTTGCGTCAGCCTACCATCCCCAAACAAATGGGTAGATTGAGGTAATAAACAAGGTGTTAGGAAACCTATTGAGATGACTCACTAAGGAGTATGGACAGACATGGGACATGGTCCTTCCCCAAGAAAAGTATGCCTACAATGTCAACATAAATAGGAACATGGGGAGAATCCCATTTAAAGTTGTGTATGGGATGCATCCAAGAGGAGTGTGTGAGCTCAAAGATCTAGGAGCTATGGAGAATAGGAGTGGCCATGCAGAAGATTTCTCTTAGACCATGAAAGAGGTACAAGTGCAGGTTAAGAAGACCATCGTTGAAGCAACCGACAAGTTAAAGGCCAAGGTAGACATGTCAAGAAAAGACATAAAGTTTGTAGTTGGAGACCATGTCATGGTACATCTCAACAAATCAAGATTACCAAAAGGAATGCCAACCAAATTGTAGATGGAGAGAGTGAGACCTTGTAAGGTGTTGGCTAAATATGGAAACAATGCCTACAAGGTGGAGCTCCTAGCAAACTTGAACATTTCACCAGTGTTCAATGTGTCAGACTTGATAAAATTCAAGGGGCCATTATCAGAGATCAGTCAAAATAGTGGAGAGATACTTGAAGACATCAATGCTATAGTCCTACCTCCTACAACCAAGCCACAAGCTGAAATAATTATTGAGTTAAGAGAAAAGAAGAAAAAAAGGCACATGGTATACATGGAGCACCTCATCAAATGGAAGGGACACCCTGAATCTGAATGAACATGGGTAGAAGAGGATGACTTCAAGAAGTATGGCATAGATACTTCTATCCTCTCCTCTAATATACCTTAAAGCTCTTTGTGGAGAGGGGGAGTATGGTGCAGGAGCACCCTTAATTTTGTTTTTCTTTGTATGCCTTTTGACATGCTAAGTTTTTCCTAAGGTCATGTTGACCAAGTCTTCGAATCCACTTGGGATTTGAGGTCCTTCTAGGTACTTAGGTCTAGGTAGAAGGCTAAAGTATTTTAGTCCTTCTCTTGGTAATAATGTAATATGTTGTAAGGTTGAGATAATGAGGTTTAAAGCATCCTAAATGATTTTTTGAGTCTAGATGTACTCTAGGACTCCATGGAAACTTCCCAAGTTCATTTGGAAGCCAAATTGAAAAAGTTGTCATATTGGTTGTAAAATTTGCTTAGCAACTTTTGCAACTTTTGAAAAGTTGCTCGGTGTATTAAGCCTTAAGAACTTAATTGGTTCTTAAAGGCTCTAAATCTCTCCTAATCCTAACCTAAGGTTATATAAGAAACCCTTTGCTCAAATCTGGAGGTTGGAAGGAGTATTGTATGACAAGTTAATTCTGGAAGTGTGCACAGTTTTGGCATTGATTTATATGTGTATGATCGGTGAATTAATGGAAGGAATGTTGAGCTAGATCTGATCTCATGGTTCATGTTAGGTGTTAGTGTGTGGATCTATATTCATTTTCTACACCTATATTAGGACTTACTTTTCATTTACTGGTTTTATTTTAATTCTTCAATAAGTCTCTGTTCACTGGTTTCTACTAGGAGAGCTGAGAACATGAGGGTCTAGCTCACTATCTCACCGTCCAATCTATATGGCCTTTTGGGGATAGTGAGTAGATTCCATGTATGTAACATATGTGGAAGGAGGGGCCCTATTGTGCATGCAAAGGACTTTTACAGTCTATCCCTAGGCGAGCCATGGTGAGCCTGGCTAGGAAGGACTGAGCAGAGAAGGGGAATAGCTTGCAGAGGAGATATGGAAGTGTGATTTAGGAGTTTAAGGTCTTGGATATGTTAATTTCCAAGATTTGGATGCAAGGAGAGAGAGTGATCAATCCATTTGATCACCTAAAGATTAAAGACACTTCACTGAATCAGAGAAAGGCCTAAAACCTACCAAAAGCACCTATATTTGGTCAGGGGATTGTACGGCTTGGGAGGGACCCAAAACCTCCAAAATCATTGAGACATTGCCTAATGTTATGAGGATCCATAATTTATTTGTAGGGTCATTAGGAGAAAATTAGGTGGAAAGCCCTATTTTGTTAGAGAGGAGGCCTAATTGGGGCTCTTCCTTGTAGCCCTAAATTACAAAGTATGAAATCGGTAGAGTGGATTGATGAAGTGAAGGTTAAAACATGTTTAAAAACATAATTTAAGACACTTTAAAATGCCTCCTAACCTCTGCAAGTTCCCAAGTTCATCTGGAGGTGTTATACCCTTATCCTAGCTTAAGGGTCACTATGTGTATGGAAGTGCTAAGTGCCAAGAATGTGTGATTGTCTTGGTTGATCAATGGTGGTAGTTTGGTTAGGGTATAGGACCAGGGTATTGAGCCACCATAGGCATCCTATAGGTCATTGGTGTTAGTGGATACACCTGAGGGTCACTAGGTGAACCTAAGAGCAAGGGCTTGTGACTAGCTCTTCCCAACCTCCCTATCAATATATTTGAATATTAGAAAGTTGTAATAAAGGAATGTAATTATATACCTTCTACCCTATCTCTCTTTGAATCTTGAAATGAAAATTTAAAAGTAATAATTTCTAAATTGCAAAGATTATTTATGTCTTGGAAGTACAAATGAATTATAAGTAGATAAGGTTAATGGGAAAACAAATGAAAGAGGGAAGGATAAATGTATTTATTTTATGAAAGAAGTAATATGTTATTTATTCCTATCTCTTTTCTAAAATCTAAATGTTTTGTAAGGAAGGAAAGGAAATGAATTCATTAAGTTAGTTAATTGAATCAATGGTTTTAATGTTGGTAACAATCAATAAGGGAACCTTTAAGGACATTCTCATATTCATGATTATCAAAGTACTTCTTAGTAAT
>BSBK01000104.1:0-180000 GCA_027943335.1 Chamaecyparis obtusa | reverse complement strand
TGCTTTATGTTTTGTAAAGCTGACTGTAAGGTTATCATTCTTAATAACTTGTATAAATGTAAGACATATGTAATGCGAAGCAAGGAGTATGACATATACATGCAAAAGAAATTGATGAGAAGTTGTAAAGAGATAGATAAGAATAGGAAAGCTATTCGGCAGTAGTGAAAGGTTATATACCTTACCCTTCTTGTAATCATAAATCATTGTATATTACATGTTTGGGCAGTGAGCTCATCTTGTAATCATTCTATTTGTACTACCAACTCTTAGTAGGGTTGAGGCTTCTAACAAGGCCTAGAGTCCCTTAATCAAGACTGAGACACTATATGTATGTAATAGACTCCTAATAGGGTCAACATCCTTAACATGATACTTTTGATTAGTGAATCATTGTGGGTATCATCCCCATCGGGGTTTTCCCTTGGCCAGGGTTTCCTCGAGAACAAAACATAGTGTTATGAGTTCATTTGCTTTATTGATATGCATGCTATTTAGTTTAATTTGTTTTGAAAGTATCAAGTTAATTTGTTATATCCATAATTGGGCGAATAGAAATTTTTTTAGAATACTGATTCACCCCCCCTCTCAGTATTCCCTATTTCTAACAATTGGAATCAGAGCTTAGTTACTCGGAAAAGAATCATTCAGAGAAACCCAGCAGCTTGAGTAAGATCTCTATGGATATGGATCAACTACAAAAAAATCTTGAAGAAGGTCTTGAACAGATTGATATGCTTACTGAAGAAAGAGATACTATGAAAGGAAAATATGATGATGCAAAGAACTTCATTGAGAAACTGAAAGAAAAAGTAGAAGAACTGAAATCAAAGAAGGAATCTACAATTCAAATTGAAGATTGTGATGAAAATCTAGAAAAAGAAAAAGAGATCCGTAAACATGAATTAAAGATAGAAAATTTGAAGTTAAGTTTGAAAGATGGAAATAACAAGAATGAATCAAATCTGAAATCTAAAAATGAAGATCTGAAGTATAAACTTTGTAAAGTGACATCTGAACTTGAGAAAACCAAATTACAGTATGCTAAACTTGAAAAGGACAATACAATTGTGAAAGGAGAACTGACTCAGTCTAAGAAACATCTTGAAAGATTGTATTCCATTGGTGAAAACATTGATGAACAAATGTCTTATCAAAAGCCATTCTATGAAAAAACTAGTCTTGGATTTAACTCATTTAAGGTAAGTGAAGAAAGAAAGGAACCATATCTAAAAGTCTCTAAGAACACAGATGAAAATAAATCTGATGAAGCTAAAAAATTTGAAGATATGCCTAATCCACCTAAAGAAGATGATCAACCTAAAGGTACACAAAGAGAATTAAAAGGTAGATGTTTTGCATGTAATACTTTTGGTCATATGAAGAAAGATTGTATAGGTAAGCAATTCAAACCTCTTAATGGTTATTGTTATAATTGTCATAGTTTTGGACATAGAGCTATTGAATGTAAAAAGCCTAGATTTAATGATAATAATAGTAGTAGAATGTTTAGAGATACTAACCATGTAGATAAGAAACCTAATGAAGATACGAACAGAAGAAATGCAGTTGTGTGTTATAGATGGAACAAGATTGGACACATTGCCAGGAATTGAAGATCACAAATCAACCAGACAGTACCAAGATATGGAAACAATGGAATAGTTTTTCAGATATGCAACAAATTTGGTCATATAGCAAGATTTTGCAGAATAAAAAACATGAAAAATATGAACAATAGGAACTACACAAGAAGGAATGAGAATGCAAGCAACAGTTAGAAAGGATGATGTAGTAATTCAGAAGAAGTGAAATTTATTAAAGGTACAGATCAAGGAGACACATTCAACACACAAGGTAATCAGATAGGTGAAGTATCTGATAGTAAGTGTGAATCTCTTCCTAACCCATCTCAAAGCACTTAAATTCATAAAGAATGCATTAGAATAGGAACTTAGGATAGTGTAGAATTTTGTGTAGGATGAATTGAGTCTTGTGCAGTTAATGTAAGGTATTATATGATGTATTAATGCTATGGTTAAGAGCGCATGTGCTAATATGAATGTATGTGAGTTCGCAAGAAGTATGTAGTTTTGCAGGAAAGCAGGAACAAATTTTTGGAAAGAAGCGGCAAAGGAATTGAATGCGATGTCAGAATATTGAGGTTAAAAGATTATGATTGTATACACCTAAAAATGGTCACCTAGACTATTAGCCCCTTTTGCTAAATCATAAATTGCTTATTCTTGATCAAATCCTAGTTCTATCATTTATTCGATTATTTTCTATGGGCTAACCATTTTATCCTAAGTTTTTATTTATTTAAAAGGAATATTTCCTCCCCTTTTATTAAATAAAAAGCCCCCAATTTTCTTCTTATCCTAAGTTGCACAAATGAAGGATTATTCTTATTTTATAAAAAGGGAAAAAACATTTTTTGTCTCATATGAACACAAAAGTCAACTCTTATTTTCTCATTGGAGGATATTTGTGCACATGGATTGATCTCTCTTCAAGCTCCACCGTTGATTAAATCTTTTGCCTCTTAATATCCATGGTTCATTCCTTTTTCATTTCTTATAAAAGGAGAGCTTTCTTCTTCATTTTCATATCTTAGGTTTTTATGCTAATGTTATGTTGCAGGTTTTCTAGGTACATTTGGAGCTTTTGAAGATTTGGAGCATTCTTGGCTTTTGCATCTACATGTTATCATAGTTTTCATTTCTTGCATTATCATGGCATTCTTAGCTTAGATTTCCTTTATGCTTTAGATTAATCCATCTAGCTTAATTAGGAGACTTTGTAATACTTGCATCTTTCATTTTCATAGCTTAGCTTGCATTTCCATTTCTAGCATAGTATTGCATTGCATTCTCATTTGATTCTTGAGGATATTGGCATTCTTTCCCTTGTCTTCATTGAATCTTCCATTGCATGGTTTACTAGCAAGGTTATAGGCTAAATAGCTCCAGCTGAGAGCATTCTTAAAACCCTTGCACTCCATGCCTAGGGAGCTATGGATTGATTTTTGAGACCTTATTCTTAAGTGTTCTTGAATGTAATGATTTATAGAAGTGTGGTCACATTTTCACCATACATTTTTGGTGCCCACCGTGGGGTAGAGTAGACTAGCTTTGTCCCTTCTTTTTCTGCATTTTCATCATTTTTCGTCAATTTTTCAGCAAGTTTTTAGCTTAATTTTCGGTCTCTATTTTTCTGTCTCAGACTAGCGTACAATACTTTCCAAAAGTATTGTGAGATAGTTCTTTGTATGTGCATGCGATACTTCACCTGTCAGAAGTATCACTTGACTATTGCAGAGAATATCGCTTGGTCTCGGGTGAAGTATCGCCTGGTGTCGAGCGAAGTATCGCATAGACTAATATTATCACCCCGGTATACTGAGAAGTATCACATGATAATTCTGGTGTCTGTAACTATTACCTATACCTGGTAGTGAGCTATTTTTGAGTTATTTTATCTATCTTGCAAGTTTTGGGTTCTCTGCTAACTTTTTGAAATTTTCTAAAATTTTTGAGAAATTTTTGCAAATGGTATCGAAAATCAAAGTGTGATATATCATTGGAAAGGTCTTTCCATGCCTAATCCAACCATGATGGTTTCATTTTCAGATTTTGTCATTTGATCAGTTATTTTTTGCAGATTATTTGATTTTTCATGTGCTAACCATTGTTAGATTTTGGATTTTCCTAACCCTTGTTGGTCTAACAAGTTGTTTTGAAGGTGCTCTTGCTTTGATGGAAAATGCTTAAAATTGATTGAGGTACTTTGTTCCATCTCTACAACATTTGGATTTTGGGATTAAAATTGAACCTCTCATGTGTTTGGCTTGAGTGTTTACATGCTTTCATAGAACACATTTCAATTGATGCTCTTAATGGGAAATGAAAGAACATAGATTTGTTTTTACAAGTTTGTGTAAGTGAATGCTTGTGTTTAAACCTTAAGTAATTCTTGGTTCCAATATCAAATATCTCATTGAGTGATTAAGGGCATGGATTCATTCCTTGTTTACATAGGGAGTTAAATGCACCACTTTGTGGACTCACTCTATGTTTGCTTGGAAAGTTAAATATTCCATTAATTCAACCCTTTGTCATTTGTGAGTAGTATTGATAAGAAACTTTAGATTTCTTTTGATTGATCTTGTTAGCTAAATTGGGTGTTGGACTCGCTTATTTCTAATCACCCCTCATTACCGTCCTTTGGATGCAAGGTCAGCATTCATACATAGGGGAGGGGTCTACTTGAAAAGAGCATTAAGTGTTCCACAAAGTTTCCCCCTTTTTATGCTTTCTTGATCTCATTAGTTTTCTAAGGTGTGGACTCACTTTAAGTTTGTGTGAGGAGTTAAATGTTCCACTTTTGGACTCACTTTGAGTTTGTGTGAGGAGTTAAATGTTCCACTTTTGGACTCCCTTTGAGTTTGTGTGAGGACTTAAATGTTCCACCTTGTGGACTCACTTCACATTCACTTGAAGAGTTAAATGTTCCACTTTTGGACTCACTTCACATTCACTTGAAGAGTTAAATGTTCCACTTTTGGACTCACTTCACATTTACTTGAAGAGTTAAGTGTTCCACCTTTAGTGCTTTAAATACTTTTGATAGTAAATTACTAAATTTTTATTTCTAGAAAGCCTACTTGGGGACACACCACCTCAAGGGATGACCTTAACTCCTATGTTTCGGCGGAGTATAAATAGCGGGAGGTGAATTGAAAGACACCTCTCTTGGGAATTGAGTTTGATATCACACTTGGCTAAGCCTTAAAGAACTTTATACCTTTGAGAAGTGGAGGAGATTTGGGTTACCGTCTCCCCCCGGCTGTGTGATTTCAGATTCTTCTCATCTATGGATTTGGGCCTCACGTACCTTGTGTATATCAAGGACTCCCTTTAGCAAAGCTATGTATATCCCTATAGATAGCTTGATAGGATGTTGTTGTGTTCTAAGTGCCTGCTAAAACATTTTCAAGAACATACACAAGTAGAATCTTTAAGGAGTAGAAATACTAAGTCACTATTCTTGTTCATGTGCAAGGTTGCTTTGCCCCTTGCTCATTGTTTGAAGACAATTGCTTGCTTGAACTCCTTGATTGCTATCTTATGTGCTTGATCCATGATAAAAATCTGTTGATATGTAAACTTGGTCAAAACGCTTCAAAACTGAGATTTTTATGTTCATTGGTCATAGATTCGTACGACCCTGCAAAAATGTCATCCCGCTTACTGGAAACTATCGCTTGGCTTAGGGTGAAGTGTCATCTCACTATAAACTATTGCCTTGTCTGCCTGCAAAGTGTCACCCAGAACCTTTTTGTTGTCTTGTTGTTGTTGCAATCCGGAGCTGCTAAACTTGCATTTTAACCTGTCGTAGAGTGTCTTTTTCTGTTCTTACCTGAAGCTGGACTGTTATCTGCATGCTTAGACTTGTTCTAGACTAAAACAAATGAGTTAAAACTATTGGATTTAAGCTTAATGAATGCTACTCTTGATCACTTGTCACATCACGGTTACCTCTCTAGCTATTTGCTTATTGAGCTTCTTGCTCGCTGCTCAGCTTTAGTCAATTGATTGTTGTAAGTGCTTGAGCACTTTTGACAAGCCATCTCTCTATTGTTCTACTTTGACAAGTGATCTTTATTAGCTTTGCTTATCTCAAATCTGAGAAACTTTCTCTCATTCTATTAGTCAACCAACATCTCTTTTCATGCCGGTTACAACTCGGGCTCAATTTGAGCAGGAGAGTCATCCTCCATTCAATTATACATAGTTACCTTCTCCAACTAGATGCTCCTGAGCACCTATTAGCAAGGCTAGTTCTAGTTCTGAGGATTCTAAGGCTACCCCGTGGTACAAAGGAGGTTTCCTCTTTTCTGCATTTAAGACCCCCAAAAACACAGACAATGTCTCACTCACTTTGACTGAACAAGAAAAATTTCAACGCTTGCAAGAACATTTTGAGCATAAGGATAACCAAGCGCACTTAGACAAAGAACACAATCAACAAAGGATGGATGCTACTAGGCGCATGGCTTATAGAGGGACATTTCATGAGCAACCTGAGACTAGTAATCAAGAGCATAGATCTCTTTTTATCAATGGCAACAATGGAAACAACATGCCACCAAGATCTCCTCCAAGACCCACTTTTGGTATGCCTTCTTCACCTCCTAGACCTCTTCCCTCTCAACATGAGGCAGAGGCTGATGATGAGATTTCTAGTGAGGATCTTATGAGATTTGAAAAATATGTGGTCTCCCAACGAATGATGCATAAGCTTTTAGAGCGTAACGGCGATCAATATTTTCAATATATGACTTCTAGAGGATACAAGCTTCCTCCTGACTATGATGTCAGAAAAATTGTCCAACAAAGAGTACCAACCGAATTGGAAGTCCTTCAGGAACAACTGTGTTGGACAAATCAACGCCTTACCCAAATGGCAATAGACAGAGAGCCTCCAAAGGTCTCTTTTGTAGAATCAATTTGTGCTCTTCCCTTTGATAGGAGTCTATACATGGTCCCATTTCTTAGGGATATTGAGGTTCCCAAATATGACAAGTATGATGGAAATGGTGATCCCCATGACCATGTGCATCACTTTTACGCTCTTTGCATGGAATTTCTTCATGAAGACACATTTCTTCTATGATTATTCCCTCGAAGTTTAAGAGGCCAAGCTTTGGAATGGTTTGCAAAATTGACACCACCTCTTAAGACTTTTGATGAGTTGGCTCAGCGATTTACCCAACATTATTCTTACAACATCCAACAACCTGTCACCTTGATAGATCTTGGTAATCTAAGACAACATCAAGGTGAGTCATTTGCAACTTACTTACAATGTTGGAGGTCATTGTATTCTAGGTATCCTCGTCAGTTACCCGAGAGAGAAAAGATTCACATTTTCGTCAACACTCTTGTGCCTGAGCTATATTATGATTTAAGGAAACAACTGTTCTCTTCTTTCAATGACATGGTTGAAAGTGCATATCGAATTGAGGATGTAGCTATAAGAAAAGGGGATATTGTTATTAATAAAGATGCTAAAGGCAATGGCAAAGACAAGAACAAACCTTGGAATAAAAACAAGTATGTTGTTAATGATGGGGTTGTTGACGCTCCTAAAGCTAAAGAGCCTACTTTCCATCTCTCCAATGCTATCTATGCAGCAAAACAACAAGAAGCTTCCAATGCTCATAGTGCTCCTAAACCTCAATATGTAGATAAGCCTAAGAAGTCATTTCGAAAGTGAGTCTATACCAAGTTGGCAAAACCTTATGATGTGATCCTTAAGACTTTGGTTGATAATGGATATCTTACGCTTCTTGATAAACCTGGTAACTGGGATCCGATAAATAGGCCCGATTGGTGGAGAGAGGATTCTTATTATCATTATCACAGAAACAAGGGACATCTGACAGACAATTGTTTTAAGCTTAAGGATGATATTCAGGATCTTATTGAGAATGGCACAATCTCCACTGATGGCTTAACTAAAAATTTTGATCACACAGCTTTCAAAGATCCTCTACCTAAGCATGATAAGGGGCAAACCTCTCAAGCACATAAGAAGAATCATGATGCTAAAATCAATTACATGTACCCTTCTAATACGCCTGTGATCAACATGGTAGAGCCCGTTGAGAGTGTTTTCATGATGAGGTCTCAAGAGGATAATAAAGCCAATCATGGTAAGCCAAAGTTGGTCTTACAAACACATGGTAGTTCATCTTCCCAAAGTGAGACACTGAATGCTATTACTAGGGGGAAAGCCAAGATTGTCCTTAAAACTACGCAAGATCCCAAGCAAGCTTTTCCTTCCAAACAAGTGGCTCCTTCAGCCACCCTTAGCTATGATCTTGTCCAACATTTGCAAAAGACACTAGCACAGATATCTATCCTTGAGTTTCTTCGGTTATCCCCTTCACATAGAGAGATTCTTGATGAGGCTCTATGTACAACACGTGTTCCCAATGACATTGATCTAGATCAATTTTAGGCTATGGTCAACCACATTTCATCTCCGCTCTCTCTCTCCCCTTTTCTGTAGAAGATGACATATCTATTGCTCACTCGCATAATCTAGCTTTACACATTGAAGTTCTAGTCTAGAATACCCGAGTCTGCCGAGTCCTGATAGACAATGGTGCAGGGTTAAATATTGTTTCTTTCAATGTCATACAACAATTGGGTTTGTCAAAATTTTCTATGGATTCTCTGAAGAAGATTACTATAAAAGCTTACGATGAAGTGGAAAGATCTTCCAAAGGTCTTGTCATGCTGCCTGTCTGAGTGGGCCCTGTCACGAAAGATATTAGCTTCCAAGTATTGGACATCCCACCCGCATATAAAATTCTTTTGGGTCATCCTTGGATCCATGACATGCAGGCTGTTCCCTCCACTTATCATCAGTGCGTCAAATTTCCATACAATGGCATTGAAAATGTGATTCTTGGAGACCATACTATTGCTATTAATGCTCTTTCTGCTACTGAAAAATTTGTTCCTCACAATGAACCTTCTGTTGATCCTAGTACGTCTCTAGTTGCTGCTGAGAAAACACTTAAGATGATGAGCCTTGGTATGGGTGAATATACGCTGGATTCCTTTTCTTCTATACCTGTTTCTCCTAGGTCATATGGGAGACCTTCTGATCAGATGAAGCCTTCCACTTTTTCTATGACGATCTTTGATACTTTTGTTCCTTCATCCATTCCTTTAGAAGTAGAAAGAGAAGAACAAGCTATTCAAGAGTGGATCTATAAAGAAGATGAGGGTAGATTTTCCCTCCTTGATAATTCCAAAAATACTCCCATGCTCAGTAATTCAAACACAGATATAGATGAGTCACCACTGCACACTATGGTTCAAATGGGAGATGATCTTCCTTCTAATTCACTTCTTTGGGGAGAAGAATGTATATCTACTGATGATATAGCTGAGGCCTCTATGTCTAGAACCTATGTGCCTAAAGAATCATTGAACTATGATAGACAACTTCGCAACATTGCACGACTGCTACAAAGAGGTGATCTCTCACATAATGACATGAGTATCTCTACTTCTCGGCATCTTAAGCCTCTTCCAGAAGATCCTCCCATGATAGATATGGATGTTGATGTGGTTCATACCTCTCGTAACCCACTTGACGTAGTTGATGAGTCTCATGTCAGGTCTAATGAATTTGTTCTCCATATTGCCTTAGTCGACTACGTTGGTCCTTCTATGACAACTCTAGATCTAGCTACTTTTGGAGCTTACCCTATAGGCTTGACCTCTCTTGTCACCAGAGATGATATCCCTCACATAAATGCTATTGAACTAGTCACTTCATTTCATCTCGCATCAACACCTGTTACTTCTTCCACCAGCGAACTAGAAACAAAAAAGATTGAATCAACAATCAAGCATCACAATCATCAAGTCAAAAGAAAAGAGCAATGGTTGGATGGAAAAAACCACATTGTGGTGGTATCCACACCTAAGAAAAGTAAAAATAAAAATTTTCTCAAAAATAATGATTATCAAATACAAGATGACAAGCTGATTCTCTACAAAAAAATGGTGCACTACTTCAAGCATGATCTCATATCTGTTACACTTCAGCCCATTCCTAGAGCTGAGAACAAAGTTGCTAATGCCTTGGTTACTTCGACATCCATCTTACAAATGAAAAAGCATAAATTTTTCTTCAAGTTCCTAGTGGATGAATTACGCTATCCTGCTCACAAATCTTACAATCCTACCATCTTTTCATATCTTCCACCTCATATTCCTCCTGCAAATCTACCACACCATTCTTCCCGCCATCCCTTACACTTTTCCTTTGTCTTTGGTGACTTGTATAGGAAGGGTCTAGACGGAACTCTCCTTAAGTGTCTAGAAATAGAGGAGTCAGAAAAAGTGCTGGCTGAAATCCACGATGGCATATGTGGATCACATTCTAATGATCCTCCACTAGCTCAGACATTGCTTAGGGCTGGTTATTATTGGTTGAACTGGTTGAGACCTCCTATCATCACAGTTGTAACATTTGGGCCTGGGGCCTATTAGTTCTCTACATCTAAGGAAGCAGATTCTTGATGCCCGTTTCTGTCTAGGGCATTCTTTGTACATATTTTATGATCCTGAAAAAATTCCAAAAAAAATCATATATGATGCTGAAAAAATCCTAAAAAGCATAAAAAGTACTAAAAAAAAGAGCATCCTAGTGAAAACCTAGCAATAGGCGCTTTGATGTCTCACCAAAAAAATAAAAAAAATAGAAAAAGTGCCTTGGTGAAAACCTGGAAACAGGCGCCTTGGTAGCAAAAATACAAAAAAAATTTCCTGAAAAAATTTATCAAGTGGTGAAAACCTAGAAACAGGCGCTGCTTGAGACCCTTTGCACCTATGTCTGTCAGTCTTGCATGGCGCTCCTCCGCCCCACTTCTCACTTTGTCTCTCCTAGCCTAGAATTGACTCTTGTCTTAGTCTAGGGGGCATACGTTGTTCTAGCTTATCTTGGGTCTCTTTGTGCATCTGGGTTTCTTAGGCACCTCGCAAATGGTGTTTTTCAACACCCCCCAACTGTGTTTTTCAATACTACCCTAGCGTCGAGTGTTTCTTAACACTTATCAGATGTCCTACCCACAGTCTAGATGATGCAATATTTCTCACTGGCAGATGCGATACTCAAAGCTTGACTCTATGACCTATACACACGCACTTGACTCGCTGAGACTTTCTTGGCTTTATTTTCTTTGTGTGTTGTCTATGATGATTTCTTTGTTGAGTGTTCTCCTCCTATGATCATTTTCAATGATGCATAGCTAGAAGACTGAGGGAATGAGAACATGTTTTATTGCTTTTTCTGCTTGTGGGTATATTTTGTTGGTCCTAACTGTCATGAGCATTTATGCTGGTCTTACTTGACACTATGGATTGACAAGGTATTATCCTTGACTGTTATGCGAGTGCATGCTTATAGTCATCTTGACTTTCGTGTGTCTTGATACAAGCATAATCTTGCCATATCAAACTTAGGTAATCTCACTGCACTAGTCATCTTAACCTACATGTCTCTAATGCCTAGGTGAGATTTCCACATTTCTATCTGATATAGATCATATTTAGATTCACATAGTTATGCTAGTGTGTATTGTATGATCTTGCGACACTACCAATAATGCTCAATGATGAATATTAGATGTCTATTGGCTTTGTAACCTTGCAAGTAAACCACTTTTCATGTAGCTTGCATTTTTGAGTTCATGTTAGTTTAGTTTTGCATCTTGCATATGGAGAGAGCTCTCCTTTCATCTTTCATGGACTTGTTAATCAAACTACGCTCACCTTTCACTTCTTCCTGATCATGTCTTTCACTTCTTGTCTTTCATATCCCATCATTTTCTCTTCAATTCAGGATCGAAACCAAAATCCGCGTTCACCTTTCTTCTTCTTTCATGCAGTTGGCTGACCTTTTGAGGCCTGATCCTTCAATCTTCACTGGGGCATTCTTCACCTCTTCATCCCCATCTCTTTCAAACTTCTAGTCTTTCATTCACTTTCAAATCCCAAGTTCAAATCCCCCTCCGTGGTGTTTATGGGTTGAGGGACCGATAGGTTCATGCCCCGTGTCCCATGTGTGGGGCATATCTTCATTGCTTGATGGTTATTCTGTTCTCTTTCTTCGATTATGATTTCTAGTGATTTGATCATGTCTCTCTTGCTTCTGCTTTCCCTCTACCTAGATTTTGCTTTCGATCCCAAGGGGGCAGACACATCATATCTTATTGGCTATCTCTTTCCTAAGTGTTCAGTATTGTCGCTACCAGGCTGACCATGTAGGATTTTCTATTTTTCTACACTTCATTCTTTGGAGTCAGAACGCTATTTCTTTCCTTCTTGGCTATCTCTTTCTTTCTTGCTTGATCTGAGTTGCTTTGTGATCCCAAATTGATCTCACATTTCAACTTCATTCTTTGACTGCATGTGTTCCCAGATCGATCACACATTAGTCAAAGAGGGGCAAATGTATACACCTAAAAATGGTCACCTAGACTATTAGCCCCTTTTGCTAAATCATAAATTACTTATTCTTGATCAAATCCTAGTTCTATCATTTATTCGATTATTTTCTATGGGCTAACCATTTTATCCTAAGTTTTTATTTATTTAAAAGGAATATTTCCTCCCATTTTATTAAATAAAAAGCCCCCACTTTTCCTCTTATCCTAAGTTGCACAAATAAAGCATTATTCTTATTTTATAAAAAGGGAAAAAGCACTTTTTGTCTCATATGGACACAAAAGTCAACTCTTATTTTCTCATTGGAGGATATTTGTGCACATGGATTGATCCCTCTTCAAGCTCCACCATTGATTAAATCTTTTGCCTCTTAATCTCCATGGTTCATTCCTTTTTTCATTTCTTATAAAAGGAGAGCTTTCTTCTTCATTTTCATATCTTAGGTTTTTATGCTAATGTTATGTTGTAGGTTTTCTAGGTACATTTGGAGCTTTTGAAGATTTGGAGCATTCTTGGCTTTTGCATCTACATGTTATCATAGTTTTCATTTCTTGCATTATCATGGCATTCTTAGCTTAGATTTCTTTTATGCTTTAGATTAATCCATCTAGCTTAACTAGGAGACTTTGTAATACTTGCATCTTTCATTTTCATAGCTTAGCTTGCATTTCCATTTCTAGCATAGCATTGCATTGCATTCTCATTTGATTCTTGAGGATATTGGCATTCTTTCCCTTGTCTTCATTGAATCTCCCATTGCATGATTTACTAGCAAGGTTATATGCTAAATAGCTCTAGCTAAGAGCATTCTTAAAACCCTTGCACTCCATGCCTAGGGAGCTATGGATCAATTTTTGAGACCTCATTCTTGAGTGTTCTTGAATGTAATGATTCATAGAAGTGTGGTCACATTTTCACCATACAATGATCGGTATTAGTTAATCATTCAAGCGACTACAAGTGATAAGGAGATCAAAGAAGCGGTGATTGAAAGTAGTTTTGCAAGATTTGGTAAAAAAATTTCGTGCCAGATCTATGCAAAGCCCTAAATCATGAAATTGAGGTATTTTACTAAGCAAATCTATTAGACAGTCAAAGCATTTGCAAAAGATATGGATAATTCATTTATTCACAACATAAGAGATACAGTTAGACCTAAAATCAAAAGGGAGCCAGTAGAGCCCTTAGAAGAAGACCCTAGTCTCGCTTTATTGACCGTTCTAGATGGAGTTTTATATTTGGAAGATGTAAAAGGTTATTTGAAATGAAAGTTTGAAACCATTAGTGATAGTAGTGTGATTAAGGAATATGAAAAGATATATAATCAGGATATGTCAGTGAAAGTAGGGTTTGAACACTTAAAGAAAAATGAAATTGTAAAATATTCATTGAACTATGAATTTGAATATGACGAATGCACAAAGATAATTTTAAGAAGAATTCACAATGGGAAATTTTGGTTAGATGAAAGAGTGATAGACAACACAGCAGACCTAATTCATGAGGTAACTGGTTTGTCAAAATCTAGAGTTATACCTTTTAATGAGAAGAATATTAAGAAGACAGTACTGGACAATACTAAATTATCCTATAATGGCAGAGGAATTGTAATCATCAAGATAATACAAGATGATGTTAGATATGTGTGTAAGATCTTAAATCTAAATTTTGTGCTAATTCTAGAGAAGATGACATGGCAGCTGGTATAATTCATGCAACTTATTTGATGTGTGTACAGAAAGTTCAAGTAGATATGTGTGAAATCTTAATAATTCAGCTATTTGAGAACCTTGAAAAGATAAAGAAAACCAAGAACTCACAATTTAGATTCTCAACTCTTATCACATACATGTTTTTTCATTTGTTAAGAAGATTCCCATACACTATTGTAGAAGATTGGAATGACAACAAAACTACTATGGAAAGAATTAACAAGGTGTATCTGAGACACCCAATAGACAAGGTTAATGAGAGTGCAACCTTGGTAATCAAAACATTTCAGAATCATATGAGGAAAAGATCAAGGATACCAGAGGCTATAGTAGAAAAGTAAAAAGATGAAATATGGTTCATGGTTGACAATGAATTTACTTTTGTTGAAGTAGTTGAACCTAGAGTACAATTCATAGATCTTCTTGGATATGAAGTATCTGAAAATGAGATACAATAATATGTAAACAGATTGTTGAAAAGCAAAATGGATGCAAGCAATTCTAGATTTGGAACTTATGAGGAGACATTTAACTCCGCAAATTCTTTGCAAGAAGAAAAGTTATCAAAGAAAAGAGTGGAAAGCACTATCAAGAAAATTTTGAAGGATACAGGAATGTCAGAACAAGAATTTCTAGTGGCAAAGCAGACTACAACAGCAATAAGAGACATTGGATAGAAGGAAGTTTTGTTTGTTCAACCCTTAGCATCAGTTGCAGCTCAAACTGAAGAAGCACAAGTTACAGAAAAAGAAATAAAAGTTTAAGTGGTGCAAGAAACAAGGAAATCTACTAGATCTTCCACCACCCCTCCAGCAAAAAGAGTTAAGGAAATGGCAAGTGGGCCACAAAAGGGACAAAAGACTATTTTCACCCATGTTCCTAGACATGTATTTGAAATAAAAGATGATGAAGAAATTGGAAGAAATAAGAGAAAATGGAAACCAAAGGTAGAAAAAGTGAATGCTTCAATCATTAATGATGGATATTTTTCAAAGATGAACAAATACTACGAGTTATATGATTATTCAGAGAAATTGAACTTAGAGAATGCAGTTGTCAGACATATGTTACTGGCTAATAAGAAATTTGATAGTATTCAAGGGAAGATACCAGATGAAATTTTTGAGAAATTAGTGAACAAAAAGAAGAGAGCAGCTGAAGAGGACAATAAGATAAGAGAAAATTTTGTGAGAAAGCTTTGTGATATTAGAGATGAAGATCATTTCAAGGAAATAATGAAAGATCTTAATACTCACTTAAGAAAAAAAAGAAGAACAATTCTGATAATGGGAGGAAATTATGAAGAATTTAACAAGGAAATAGAACAGGTAGTTGTAATATTAATGACCACAGGTGTTAGTAAGCACACAAGTGCAGCAGATCAAGCTTTGGAAGCTGAGCACCGGAAAAGTCCCTCTCCACCACAATCAATCAACATTGCAAATGAATCAATGAATGTGGAAGGAACACATATTATACTAGACAGTGATGACAATCCTTTTAGCAACCTTGAAAACATTGTTGACAATTCGACTATGGAAGAACAGGACACAATAGTTGCAGAGGAAGAAAGGAAGAAAACAAGAGAAGAAGAGAAAAAGCAAGCAGAGATTTAGGAAAACATAGAGATAGTAGGTCAGGAAGGAGCACAAAGTCAAGCAGAAATCAGTCCCACTCCTAAGATAACAGTAGAAAAACCACAATTAGAATCTATTTTTGCAAATCTTGGAAAAGAAGTTGATGATGATGATCAGATAGAGTTGATCTCATCCTTAAACAAAATAATTGGTAAAAACAAGAAAGTGAAAAGCCTTGAAGGAGCATTGCTTGAAGTGATAGAAAAGTTGCAAAGTATTGTAACCAGTCAGATACCAAAGGTAGATCCACAGGTAAAAGCTAAAGAAGTTGTGAAGGCATTTGACAGTGAATTCACCAACTTATCAGACATAGCTACAATAAAAGCTCAGGTAGCCTATGAGGCCAAAATATTTCAATACATATGTCAGAATATCAGAAATGATATCAATAATCTGGATGTATGTATCAAGGAACTCAGAAGGAATTTGGACAGAGGTAAAGCCTTGTACATTCAATGTACAAAAATAGAGAATCATGTATCAGATTTGACAGAGAAGATAAGAGCAAAGGAGGTGAAAATTCAAATAGAGGTAAATCTTTTATCCAACCCGAATGTGAAGATATTAGATCTTGAGAAGAAAATCACTAAATTGCATGATGAAATAAGAATTCTTAGTGAAGAGAAAGAAAAGAAACTGAGAAGATTCGCTCTCCTAAGAGAGCATATTTCAATTAATATAAGCATCATTGAAGGCCAATTGGAAGAATGTCTTTCATCAAAGACATCTTATGAGAAATTCAACTATGCAAACCTTCATGCATGTGAAATTGCATCGTATGGTTTATGTGCACTCCTTAGTGTTTTAGACACTGTTAAGAAGGCATGGGACAAGGAGATAGAAAGCTTAAAGGTAAATTTTGCAGATTATGTTGCAAGCCTACCGACTTTGCAATTTTGAATCAAAGGTAAACATTTTTGTTGCACAATTTTGACACCCTTTTTGTCATCGTTGTCAAAGGGGGAGTGATAGTAGAAAATTGTAAGATGTATAGAAATTTTTTTGTATAGCATATATGGAAGCATATTCCTAGGGGGAGTATAGATGATATAAGATATTTTGGGGATATAAGGATAGTAAAGAATTTTTTTTTGGATGGCCACAATTTTGAAGTTTTGTATGACTTAACCAATCTTTCTATATGTTGCCACCAATGACGAAGGGGGAGATTGTTGGCAATTTGGTTGAGTAGGGTATCAATTTTTTGTCATTATGGCAACATATAATCAGTATGAAGATCGCAATATGATAGCAAGCAGTTATGTTAGAGCACATAGTAAATTGTCTAACCAGAGATAGTTTTGGATGGCAATGTTGATAGAAGTAAGTTCACTGCTTGCACACTTGAACATGGACACTTTGATGTATGTTGAAGACTCACTTGAAAGAGAAAATCTGTATGGAATGTACGGAATGCATTATTTTAGAATTACCGAAGACAGAGTTGAAGCTGACAAGATAAAGAAAGAAGACATAATCAGTATGAAAGTTAAGGGATTATTTTGTTTATCAAAATAATAACTTAGTCATTTAAGGGAAGACATCCTAGATGTTAGCCCTTGGGAAGTGCAAGTTAATATGTATTTTGTAAAGTGATTTATGTTTTGTAAAGCCGACTGTGAAGGTTATTATTCTTAATAACTTGTATATGTGTAAGACATGTAATGTGAAGTAAGGAGTATGACATATACATGTGACACTATATGCATGTAATAGACTCCTAACAGGGTCAACATCCTTAACATGATACTTTTGATCAGTGGATCATTGTGGGTATCATCCCCACTGGGGTTTTCCCTTGGCTAGGGTTTCCTCAAGAACAAAACATGGTGTTATGAGTTCATTTTCTTTATTGCTATGCATGCTATTTAGTTTACTTTATTTTGCAAGTATCAAGTTAATCTATTATATCCATAATTGGGTGAATAGAAAAGTTTTTAGAATACTAATTCACCCCCACCCCCCCCCCCTCAGTATTCCCTATTTCTAACAATTAATTGGTCTTCAAACACATTAATGTGTCCTAGGAGACCTTAAAAACTTGTACAACCCTTTATCTTACATTTGTGCATAGTGAGGGGTCCTAAGGTGTCTAAGGGGTCCTAGGGGTTGTTTCTCTCTCTCTACCCTTTTCACGGCCTCACCCTCTATCTCTCTATTTCTCCTCATAGGTCCTTACGCATAATAAGTGTCCTAAGGGGTCCTAATCGGGTCTTAATTGGTCTTAAGAGGTACTATGAACCCTTAGTACCTATTAGGACACATTAGGACCCATTAAATTTGTGTGTGTGTATATGTATGTATGTGTATATATATATATATATATATATGTATGTATGTACATATATATATATGTATGTACATATATATATATGTATGTACATATATATATATATATATATATATATATATATATATGTATGTACATATATATATATATGTATGTACATATATATATATATATGTATGTACATATATATATGTATGTACATATATATATGTATGTACATATATATATGTATGTACATATATATATGTATGTACATATATATATGTATGTACATATATATATATATATCTATATATATATATGTATGTACATATATATATATGTATGTACATATATATATATGTATGTACATATATATATATATATATATATATATGTATGTACATATTTATATATGTACATATACATATGTATGTACCTATATATATATGTATGTATGTATATATATATATGTATATATATATATATGTACATATACATATGTATACATATATATGTATGTACGTATGTATATATTTATGTATATATTTGTATGCATATATATATATATATGTATATATATACACATATATGTATATACATATAATATTTTAAATTACAAATATATATATATTTATATTTTTACATGTATATATTTGTATAAATACATATATATGTATATATTTGTGTATATGTATATTTTTTTATTTCACAAAATTAAAAAAAATGAACTTCCAAATGTCTTCCTTATCCAAAACTTGAATTACTTTTCAAATGTTTATAAAATTGAAAAACAAAGCATTTTTATTTATATGAAACCGTCAAACATCCTAAAATCAGGTGACCAAGGTTTCTATCGAAATTGGAAAAATATTTTTTATCAAAAATAATTGAGTTAATCTTTTAACCCCACAAAAAAGGTCAAGCGCTTTCGTTAGAAAGGGGGGATGTGATAGAAAGGGGGGTTCGATAGAAACCCCTTTCTATCGAAAAAGGTTTCTATAGAAACCCCCTAGTTAGCATGGTTCTCCAAAGGCCAAGAAAAATCTAAAGTTTTCAGGCCTTTGGAGGTCAATCAGAGGGCTCCAATGGGGCAATATTGACAAACTCCATATGCAAGAAATAAGTACTTAGAACGATCTTTTTAATGGCTATGATTTTAATAAATTTTGAGTTTACTATGCATATGTTATTTGACATCAATCAAATGTTTGTTTCTTACCAAACATCAACCTCTATATTCGACATTCATGGAAAATAGTAAATGAGAGAAAAATATTATGAAAAATATCCATGCACTAGATATTGAAGTCTTCTTTCTATCAATTTTTTTTTTGAAATTGGATAGATACAAAATAAGTTACAAGCTATAAAATTAACGTATGTCAAAATTATGATTAAGTCAAATTCAAATGTTAATAAAATATGAAATAATGAGGATAAAGTGATGAAACCAATTGAATACATTAGATATGGATGTTATAAAACTAAATTCAAAAGAATCAACTTGATATCTATTTTAGAAAAGAAGTTATTCTCTATATAGTGAGTGTCAGTCTTTAAAAATGTTGTTTTTGAAGTAACATACTGGTTTTCATGGGAGTTATAAAAATGGATTCAAATCAAGTCAAAGAAACTTTTAAAAATTATATTTGGAATCTAGATAAAAAAATCCTACAAGACTCTGATGTACTTCATCTTCTAATTTGTAATGGTTTAGCAACAATATGTGTCTGAATGTGAAGTTTTTTTCTATAATGCACATTTCAGTGTCACATCAGTATATATGCAGTATTTTAACCACATGCTTATCTTTCTTTCAATAAGAATAAATTTTAATTCTAAGACTTCTCAAACATTATAGGAATAAATTTTCTAACTTTACTTGAAATGAAATATTTTCTCAAGCTGATAGGTAATTTATCATTTAAATATGAATTATTACTTTCTTTTAACTATAATGAAAACTTGGTTTTGAGATAAATAAGAGCTTAAATTAACTCCATTAAAACCACACATATTATTTCAAAGCAAGGAAACAAATATTATGACAACACTATTTTGCAAGAATTTGAAATAAACCTTTCATTCATATATTTATTTAAAGTACCTTCTTACAACTTTCTACTTTTTGAATACATCAAATACTCTTCTTTTACAATAGACATAAAATACATATATAGCCATAAGCTTGGGGCCACAAAAGCTTCACAAAATTGGAGAACTCCACAAAACTCCATCCAAATCTTTTTCCAAAGGAATCATAGAATAAACCTGCATAAAAATATAGGTTGACCATGGAGACTCAACTCCCAACCTAGGCCTTTACAAAGCCATCCCTGAGCTAGGGGAGTAAAGAGTGAACATGTACAAACAAGCAAACTTATAACAACTTATCAAACAAGAAAATACATAAAACTCCCAAAACCAAGACATACACATAATCCTTTAAAAGACCATTAAACATGGTGAAAGTGGATTATACCCATGATGAGAAGCTAAGTTAATATAAAGGAAAAAAATGCCACAAATGGGTTCAAAAAAAATTCTTTCCCAAATCCTCCTCACAACAAAACCATGGCTTCAAGCCAATAAAACTCCTTATGGCCCCCAATTTCCCATAGGAAAAACTTGGCATCATGGAGACCAAAACATCCTTGTTTATCCCTCCCACACACAAGGAGACTCTACACTAGCAAAGGTTGTCACTAACCCCTTCACCCCTCAAGGTTACTTTTCCCTCCCAAGGGTGATTGTGCCTTGAAAACACCCTTAAAAAAAAACAATAAGAAACTCAATACAAATAAAAATACATAACAAGAAATAAACTAAACACCCATGAACATCAATGGGGTTCTTCAACAAGATCATAAAGGACTCCATGAGGGAACATCCAAGCTTCCAACATACTTTACACCAAAATTGAAATAGTATGAACACCAACCTATTATCCAAGCTTAAGGAAATGAGAATTTTGAGAAGAGATTTTCCACTTTATCCTAAGCTTTGTCTCCAAAATTCCTTCCAATTCTAGCAAGCCTCTAAGGGCCCGTTTGGGTGCTGGCATATGGGCTCTAATTTTGGAATTAGATTTTCAGATAATTCAATTCCATATTTGTGTCCATCCAAAAAAATAGGAATTGGAATTTCAAAATTCCAATTTTGCCCACAAAATGGGCATTTCATATTCCACTTGAAAAGGTGGAATTAGAATTTGAGGCTCTAATCTACTTTTCAAATGCCAATTTTTAAAAGCTGTCAGGTCCGCTTGCAATGGACAATTTTTGAGGTTCACGTTTTTGCCTTCCGTTTCATTTTGACCGTTCGCATTTTCCACTTTCATTTTCACCATGGAAGCCCTGCAAATTGGCTACTTTGCAAAGCATTCAACCTCAACTTCATTGTCTGGTAAGTCTGGACACTTTCTCCTCTTTGCATTTTTGTTCACCAACTATGGGTTTACATTGCATTTCTCCTCTTCATGTTTCTGTTCACCACCACTGGATTTAGGGTTTTTACTTTTTGTATAGTTTTGAATTTTGTTTTTCTTGCATGCACGAAGTGTTAATAAGTTGAAAGACTGATCTTATAAATAAGAAGTGGATCTAGCATTTTCCACTACTATAATAGATAAATCTGCTAGATACTTAATAGTGCCAATAAAAACTCTTGTCTCATTAGAGTTGGACTTCTCTTCATCTAACTACCATGTAGTATGAGTCTCTCATTATTCTCAAGCCCTATAATTTGAAACTCCCATCTATTTCAATTGTTCATCACACCTATAACTTGACCCTTCAATGCATCATAATGTTTATTCTTGTCACATGGCTTCAGCTAGGATTTTGTTTTGTTGTTGACATTATTTAATTATTGGATGTGGTGCTATGTGTATTTCCTACCATTGGAGTTGTGTTTATCACCCTAGCCATCATTTAATTGAAAACTTGACCCTCAACAATACTTTGTGAGTCTTCTACTTTGATAATAGCTGAAGGTTTGAAAAATGACCAATGTATAGTTGAAAATGACTTTAGTCTAAGAAAAATGCCTTTAGTCTACTGTGAACAATAGGTAAGAGTTTACTTGTGAAGTTTGAAAGGGAATTATCCTTGATATATATGCATTTTCTGCTTCAAAACTCTACTTTTATCCTTGCTTTAACACTGACTCAATGTATAGCTGAAAAAGCTGCCTTGGGCACTAATTTCTTATAACCACTTTTGTTCTTCATGCACATCACTGATCTATTCTCCCTTTTCCCAAGTGTTAACCAAATTTTTTAGGTGGATAAGCCATTTAAAATGGTGCCTAAATGACTGTATTTTTTTTATTATGGTGAAGTTTCTTAATGCATTGCCCACTTTTGGACTTAAGGTAGAACTATTTGGTGGAAAAGTCACTTCCTAAAGGTGCCCCCCCCCTTTTCTGTCTTACTTCATTATGAATTCCTAGACGTCAATCACTTAATTTTTTTCCACTCTGTTAAAATGGTTTCATGAGTTGTTTGCCACTTCTAATGATGGATGGGTGGAACTTTATCTTGACACTATGACCTTATATTATGACCAAAAAAGAACATTAAGATGATTTTTTTCTTAGCTTGCTGCCACCATGGGTGTGGTTCTACTTGGATTTTCCAATCAATTTAGATACCACCTTTTGATGCTTAAACTCAAATCAGCTTGGTGCCTTTTCACCAGTCCTTTTCCCCTCCTTAGGGCCCCTTTGCACTTGAATTTCCATTTCCTCTAGGTTGTAATTTTGACAATTTAACTAGTTCGTGCCTTTTTTTCATGGGGATACTTAGTGCTTTTTCCATTTTAAAGACATTGGCATTGTTTTCAAGTCAATTTGACACTTCGAAGAAACATGGTGGAACTTTGAGAGGGAAATGCCACTTCAAAATGGAACTTAAGGACTGATTCTCATTTATTTCTGACTTAGTATGATTTTGTTATGGCTTGTCCACCATTAAGTAGCACCTCTTTTAAATATATCTCCTCCTCTTCAACAGTAAGTGCACTTTCTTCATCACGTTTCCCCCTTTCATCTTGCTTAGGTAGGATTTTATGTTTTTCTAAAACTTGTCTTTAGATTTTATCTCGTGCTAACATTGTGTTGGCTTTCCACCTAGATAATGTTTTTGAGCCTTTTTCTTAGCCATTTGGCAATCTTGTTTTCATATCCAAGTCTTTGGCATTATGGCTTTCTTCTTTCTATTTTAGTGCTACCATCAATCAAGGACTTCTTCATCTTCATTCCATATAGTTCATCCTTGAGTAAGCTACAACTATTGTTAATGGAAAAATCAGGCAATGATTTGATAACCTTGCAACTAGACAAGGAAAAACTTGGTTGATATTGGTAACATGACACAAATGACCTAATTTATGACCACAAACTTTATTAAAGGAAAAATTTTATAGGGGTTCCAAGAAACCATGCTTGCTTCAATAAATCACACAAATCTCTATGGTCAATATCATTGGAAAAGTGTTTGTAAAAAAAGAGTAGAAAACCCTCTACTTTCCTTTTCATTTGTGGATTTGTAGGTAGAAAAAGCTAGACATGAATGTTGAAGTCTCAACGATGGATGGGATGGCATACACCAACAAAGATATATATGTCAATTGTGTTTTATATTCTACCCCATTTTGTATACATGTCTAGCAAAGCATCTCTAACTATAATACCTGTAAAAAATCCTCTTTTCATTATGCTTTGATGTATGAGCATGCCCTGCTCTAGACCTCCCATTTTGGTATAGGTAAGGAGAATTATGGAAATGGTTGTAGAATTTGGCTTCACAACCACAATTGCATTTTCTTGAAATCATCTAATGTAGTAGCTAGGATTTGTGGCTTTTGTTCTTTTTGCCATTATTGTAGGTTTGAGTTTAATTCTTTCAAAAGTTGTTCTTGCAACTTTTAGGTTCAATTCAAAGGAAAAACAACGCTAGTTGATGGGTACCCCCATTTGTGTACCTCCATGGTACTTGATAGTCTTCATGTTGGTTTTGGCCTCTATATGGTTGGTATTTGGGTTGGAAGTTTGTGACAAAAAAAGGAACTTAAATTTGTTGATATATGGAGGTATGATTGGTCTTGCTGTTATATTATTGATTGCATATGTTGGTTTAGGATTATTGTAGGAATCAAACAAGGAAATCTAGGTTTATGGTTAAACATAATTTTAACCCTAGATTTAGTGTCCATTCATCCATAAATTTTGATTAATTGATTGATGTAGCATAATTATTGACAAGTTATTACAAATATCTTGCTTGGTTAAAAGGGAAGGCTCGGTTCAGTCTCTAAATATATCCATGTGTCAAAGTAATTGCTTTAAAAAATTTAGTCTTTATTAATGTCTAATAATATATATTTAAATTTGTCTAAAAACCATTTATATGAAATATGCTCTTACACAGTCTACATGCAATTTCACCTAGATATTTTTTTTCAAATAGAGAGATGTCCTCATTTGTGACAACAAAGAGGATACCTTTGAGGGCAATTAAGAGATTCTAACATTTTTCTCCTCTAGTTTGAGGTGTGCAAGATTTTGACTAGATTATTGAGTTAGAGTAGTTTTGTTTGCATGTTGATTGTCATGTTTACATGAAGAGTATTGTTCCTGAAGTAGGGATTACATAATTTAGTATTACAATATACATCCGTGTTTATGATATTTTTCATAGAAGGGATATAACTATACAAAATAAGGTGCCATACATTGGTCCTTGTAGAAATAAGGTACGTAGGAATGGCTTTGCATAGCAAGTAAATTGCAGGATTGATTCTAATCTTTTTTTAGATTAAGCTTCAAAAAATAATACAATTTGATGAATCAAATTGAGTTAAGACATGAATAGGGAATTGAATAGTAAGTGAGGTAACTACAAAATTAGATAGTTAGATAGAATTATTGCTAGTTATCTAGAAGGTTTGAATTGTCCTTGTGTAGATAAAGCAAAGAATATAGGTTAGAGGCTCAAATATATTTCAATAGTAATTGCCAAAGATATTATTCGATTGGGCTTGGAGTCAAGGTTGCATAACAAGAAGCATTGATCTAGAGATATCTATTACGTTGTCCATTTTTTCTTCCTAACCCCATACTACGCCTGTCACGGTCTCTATATTTGTAGTTTTGGTGCCATTGGGTTGTGCATTTTAATTTGTAGATTAATCAGTCAAAGCTTCGATCATTCCTTCCATGTTAGCCACTAGCAATTGCAAATGCAGTTAGCTTCCGATTCTATACTCTGCACTACTTTGGCGATAGTAGACTTGATTGCTAATGCTAATGACTTGTGAGTCTATCCAGGTAGCTTCTTCATATCGACATTAGCCAATATTTCAAATGTAGTGTATGTGCCTTGAGGATTGACTTTTTTTGGTGATAGGAAATGATCTAGTACTTCGTAATTGACAAAAAAATTTTGAGTTGACACTGTGAGTAATGGAAGTGGTGGCACCTTTCTATTGCGCTTACCAAAGGTTTGGCCTGCCATTGGCGGTGGTTCGTTGGCTTCTTGTTTTCATATGTAGTCTACAATGGTGGAGACTCATGTAAAGGAGGTGGGACATTTTGGTGCAAGCTATGTTTGGTATTAATTTTTTAGCGTTGTGCTTTGGAAAAAAAAATGCATGTGTAGGGGGAAGTTATTAAGTCCTTGTTTAACAAGGACAGTCATAGTTCTCTTTTTACAGTCACAGTCATTGTTAAACATGTTCATATCTTATAGTAATAGCCTCATACATTCACCTAACTTCTATTGAATGCATTGAGGGTATCTTGGTCCCTGTCCCATACGTTAATACTTGTTTAACAGTGACTGTGATTGTAAAAGGAGATCTGTGTCCTTTTTACTTTGAAGTTTTTATAATGTTTCTCATGTGATCTTTGGTGGAAACAAGTCTATAAGTCAATCAATCAAATATCATTAAGTCCTTGTTGAATAGTGACAATCACAGTTCTCTTTTTATAGTCACAGTCACTGTTAAACATGTCCATATCTTATAGTAATAGCCTCATACATTCACCTAACTTCTATTGAATGCATTGAGGGTATCTTGGTCCCTGTCCCATGCATTAATACTTGTTTAATAGTGACTGTGACTGTAAAAGGAGAACTATGTCCTTTTTACTTTGAAGTTTTTATAATGTTTGTCATGTGATCTTTGGTAGAAACAAGTCTATAAGTCAATCAATCAAATATCATTAAGTCCTTGTTGAATAGTGACAGTGACAGTTCTCTTTTTACAACCACATTCACTATTAAACATGTTCATGTCTTATAGTAATAGCCTCATACATTCACCTCACTTCTATTGAATGCATTGAGGGTATCTTGGTCCATGTCCCATGCATTAATACTTGTTTAACATTGACTGTGACTGTAAAAGGAGAACTGTGTCCTTTTTACATTGAATTTTTTATAATGTTTCTCATGTGATCTTTGGTGGAAATTGTATGTGACTGAATGTGACCTCTAAATCAGGCACAACACAACATGGTCATTATTCACTTGATAGAATTTGAGAGAGAGTATGAAGAACTCAATCCAAATTCCATGGTGAGGCGACCTGTTGCCTACTATGTGAATGGGGTGTTTGAATACTCTCAGAACGAGAGCCAACAGCCGGGAGACCAATTCAACAATGGAGGATTTGAAAGAAAATATGAGCAAAATGAAACTAAGCTAAGAATGAATGCAATTAATCTAGAAAACTTTGAAAGAAATATGAAATGCAGATTTTTATTTGATTTTGAAATAAAGATGATATTAGACTAAGAACAAGTAAGCAAATTTAATCTAAATGTGAAATGCAATTACACTAATATGAGAAATTAAACTTGATAATGCAATAAAAGAGCTTTGGAAACAATGAATCAAATGAGACTAAAAAATGCCTATAGTAAGGATGCTCTCAAAAATTGTTCTCCTGAATGAGAAAAAGAGGTCAAATAAATAGAAGAGCCAAGAGGAGGAGGAAGAGTTTCTTGATTCGAAACTCCTGACCCTTCATATCCCTTTTGGGACAAATAAGCATGAATTACTTAAAAAAAGAATGGAAAATGCCACACAGGTGGCCTTTCGAATATCTTGAATTATTAATTCAAAAAGGTGTGTCCATTCGAATATCAAGCAATTATTAATTCCTTTTTTATGTATATTAGCCAAAGGGGGTGGTTTGATTTAATTTAATTTAAAGCACATAGGACTTTACAATTAAATTAATGTATCATAGAGATAATTTAGCTAATAAAGTCAAAGAGACTTAGGAATTAATTTTAGTGTTTGATTATTGCAATTTATGGTCTTTGCAATTGACATCAAGTCAAATTAAGTCAGATATGAGGGAGAAAATTGCCTAGGGAACTAGGACTTTGGTGATGTAAAATCGAGATAATGCACCAAAATTGATGAAATTAAATAGGTGCCAATTTTGGGGTATTACAGAAATAAGTCTATAAGTCAATCAATAAAATATCATTAAGTCCTTGTTGAACAATGATAGTCACAATTCTCTTTTTACAGTCACGGTTCTCTTTTTATAGTCATAGTCATTGTTAAACATGTTCATAGCTTATAGTTACCAATAAGATATGAACATGTCCTCTATTTAATGATCACATCTTGAGCATATCAGACCTCTTGTGAGAACAGGTACATCTCTTGGGCATATACAACTACACCATTACTGATATGCTCCCATTTGAGTCATTTCTGAAATATTGATGTATAGACAACAAAAGCTACTCTTCAAGGGAAATAGTCTTTGGTTGGATTCTATTTTCAATATGAAATAAGTAATAGCCTCATACATTCACCTAACTTCTCTTTTTACAGTCATAGTCATTGTTAAACTATAAGATATGAACATGTTTAACAGTGACTATGACTGTAAAAAGAGAACTGTGTCCTTTTTACTTTGAAGTTTTTATAATGTTTCTCATGTAATCAAATATCATTAAGTCCTTGTTTAATAGTGACAGTCACAGTCCTCTTTTTACAGTCACAGTCACTAGTTCTTTCATTATAGTTGGGTGTTTTCTTATGTTGTTTGGTGATTGTTTTGTTAGTATGTTTAGGTAATTGATGGATCTCATTGATGATATTGAACTTGAATGACAGCTTATCAGGAGGAGAAGAGTCATGCTTGTTGTTTTATTTTTTCTCGCCGCCCTTGTTGCAACCATAGCAGTGTCTACAAAAGAAGGTAGTCAAAATATGCGTAAGTGCAAAAGAGATGTAATTCCTTTTTATAAGCGTATTATCAACTCCAATGATATGGATTGCTTTGAACAAATACGCATGAGTAGACGATCCTTCTTTCAACTAGAAAATATTTTAAGGCAAAAAGGAAGCATTAGAGATACATAAATCCTCACGTTAGAAGAACAATTAGTCATGTTCCTCCATACCCTTGGCCACAATTTGAGGAATCGTAAGATTTCCCATAACTTTGGGCACTTCGGAGAGATGGTAAGACAATACTTCCACAAGGTCTTGAGGGCTATCTTAGCACTCCATGCGGATTATTTTATACCCCCTGGTCCAAACACTCCTTGGGAAATCAATGGGAAGAACCGTTTTGATCCATACTTCAAGGTATATCTCCTAGTGGTTCAATTTTGTTTGATTGAGTTGTAATCCTATTATCTCATGCTCATTAGATTATGATTTTTCTGACTACATGACTTTGTGGGAGCAATTGATGGATCCTATATACCAGTCACTGTGGATGTCAACATACAAGCTAAATATCGCGATAGAAAAGGCAACTTGTTGCAGAATATTATGGGAGTGTGTTCATTTGATTATAAGTTTCAATACATCCTTGTTGGTTGGGAAGGGTCTGCTGTAGATAGTTGTGTTCTAGCTTCGGCTCTATCTAGAGCAGATCCACTGGTAGTTCCCCCAGGTATGTTAAAAATGATTATATAGTGAAGCATACAAAAAAATAACACAACGTTATAACAATGACATTTTGTTTTATTTAGGTAAATATTATTTGGTCCATGCTGGATATCCAAATGTACCAGGATTTCTTGTGCCTTATCAATGTACATGCTACCACCTAAAGGAGTTTTCAAGAGAAACCCCAATAAACACCCCACAAGATTTGTTTAATCATCGTCAATCCTTGCTCAGGAATGTAATAGAGCATACATTTGGGATTTTGAAGCAGCATTTTCCTATCTTGAAGCATGCAACATCTTATCTAATCATGACACAAATAAAGATTGTTTTGGCATGTTGCATACTTCATAGCTTCATTACGATAGAGGACGGCCTTCCATCTGAGGTAGAATTTGAAGAGGAAGATGGTCATGATTGGATAGATGTACCAATGCTTAAGACATATGTGTTGAGCCAGCGTGAAAGAGATGATTGGGGGAAATTTTGAGATGAAATAGCAAGAAGGATGTGGGAAGACTATAGATCTTGATCTTAGTTGGTTGAATAACTACTATGGTAGTGTTTAACCTTTAATGTCAGACTTCATAAATTTCACAAACTGATATTATATTAAAAGCCGTTATGACATATTTAGTGTTGTCATGTTATATTCAATGTTGTTATATTTAATGTTTTCATGTTATATTTAATATTGTCATGTTATGTTTAATGTTGTTATATATAATGTTTAGATCTACGTATATGCCTCTTTGCATATGTTTACATTGTAATTGACTTGTCATCCCTAACTTAGATTTAGATATGATCATCAACATTGCGTTATGACATATTTTAGTGTTCTTGTGTTATATTCAATGTTGTTATATTCAATGTTGTTATATTCAATGTTGTCATGTTATATTTAATATTGTCACATGTTATGTTTAATGTTTTTATATTTAATGTTTACATCTACGTATATGCTTCATTGCATCTATTTACATTACAATTGATCTTTCATCCCTAACTTAGATTTAGATCTTATCATCAACATTGTGTTATGACATATTTAGTGTTGTCAAAAGAAGTGGGCAATCTCATGTTGTTGTGTGTGCCCCAGGTATGTCTTACACAGATCCATTGATGCCCATGGATGCTAACGTTCAAGTGAGCCATCCAACTTCTTCTTGCAAGAATATTTTTTGGACCAAAGAAACAGAACACAAGTTTCTAGACTTGCTACAGGAGCAAGTGCAACTTAGAAAAAATGTTGAAGGGGGTTTCAAAAAAGAAGCTTGGACTGCAATTGAAAGGAGGTTCAATGTAGAGCTGAAAATGAACCTATCAAAGGATAACTTCAAGAACAAGCTCAAAACATAGAAGCAAGGGTACAGGATAATGAAATACTTGAGGAATACAAACAGTTTAGCATGGAATGAGAGTACTCAAACTATGGATGCCGATGATAGTGTTTGGGATGATTTATTGAAGGTAACATGTGTATACACCTAAAAATGGTCACCTAGACTATTAGCCCCTTTTGCTAAATCATAAATTGCTTATTCTTGATCAAATCCTAGTTCTATCATTTATTCGATTATTTTCTATGGGCTAACCATCTTATCCTAAGTCTTTATTTATTTAAAAGAAATATTTCCTCCCCTTTTAATAAATAAAAAGCCCCCCCTTTTCCTCTTATCCTAGGTTGCACAAATAAAGCATTATTCTTATTTTATAAAAAGGGAAAAAGCACTTTTTGTCTCATATGGACACAAAAGTCAACTCTTATTTTCTCATTGGAGGATATTTGTGCACATGGATTGATCCCTCTTCAAGCTCCACCGTTGATTAAATCTTTTGCCTCTTAATCTCCATGGTCCATTCCTCCTCATTTCCTTTAAAAGAAGAGCTCTCTTCTTCATTCTAGATCCCCAACTTTTTATGCTAACTTTATGCTGCAGGTTTTCTAGGTCACTTTGGAGCTTTTAGAGATTTGGAGCATTCTTAGCATCTACATCTCATTCTTGCATTCTTAGCTTAGCTTCATATTTATGCTTTCTTAGATTATCTTCATTTCTATGCTCTAGATTAGCTCACATAGATTAATTAGCTTGGGTTGTAACACTTGCATATTTCCTTTCATAGCTTAACTTGCATTTCCATTTCTAGTATAGTTGCATTGCATTTTCATTCTTGATTCTTGAGGATATTGGCATTTTTGCCCTTGTCTTCATTGAATCTCCCATTGCATGGTTTACTAACAAGGTTATAGGCTAAATAGCTCTAGCTGAGAGCATTCTTAAAACCCTTGCACTCCATGCCTAGGGAGCTATGGATCGATTTGTGAGGGCTCATTCTTGAGTTTCCTTGCATATAATGATCCATAGAAGTGTGACACATTTATAGCACACATTTTTGGCACCCACCGTGGGGCAGAGTAGATAGACTTTGTCCTTTAAATTCTGCATTTTCGTCAATTTCTGTCAATTTTTCGGCAAGTTTTTAGCTTAATTTTTAGTCTCTATTTTTTTGTCTCAGATTGTCGCGCGATACTTTCCAGAAGTATCGTGCGATATACCTCTGTATGCGCGTGAGATACTTCGCCTGTCAGAAGTATCGCCTGGCTATAGTAGAGTATATAGCCTGGTGTCGGGTGAAGTATCGCCTGGTGTTGGGCGAAATATCGCGCAGACTGATAAGTATCGCCCCAGTATAGTGCAAAGTATCGCGCGATACTGGTGTCTGTACTTGGCAATGAGCTATTTTTGAGCTATTTTATCTATCTTGCAAGTTTCAGGTTCTCAGCTAACTTTTTGAAATTTTTTGAAAATTTCAGCGTTTTCAAATCCGTGCCCATTTTTTGAAATTTTGCAAATGGTATCAAAAGTTTAAGTGTGATATATTGTTGGAAAGGTCTTTCCGAGCCTAATCCAACCATGATGGTTTCATTTTCAGATTTTATCATTTGATCAGTTATTTTTTGCAGATTATCTAATTTTTCATGTACTAATCATTGTTAGATTTTGGATTTTGATTCTCCTAACTCTTGTTGGTCTAACAAGTTGTGGTTGTAGGTGCCTCTTGCTTGAGATATTTTTCCAAAAGAACACATGTCAAAGAGGGCTACTAATGGTTTTTGCAAGGCTGCCCTAAGCATAAAAACCAAATCAAGTGCTTGTTTAATTGCTTTCTTTATTAAGTGTGGCATATACTAGTTGTTTCCTTTATTAGGCACTTAATACCTTGTTGTAGGAATTTTGAGGTGGTAGGAGAGTATGCTCTTCACCCTTGTGGTGAAACAGAAATCTTGACCCATCTTGAGATTTTGAAAGCAAGGGGGTAATTGAATCTTTGCTTGGTGTGTGTGGGAGAGATTCTTGAGATAGGGGAGTATGCTCTTCACCCTTGTGGTGAACCAAAAACTTTGAACCTCAAGAGTTAATCCACTTTTTGTTTAGTATAAGGATCCTTTAGCGGACCTGCTCTTGAGCAATGAAGAGGAACGACCCAAGTGGGGACAACCTTGTCATCATTTTCCTTGGTGGCGAGTGATTCCAACTCACTATAATCTCAAGGCTATCAAGGACACAAAACCTTGGTAGACATAACACTTGTCTTCACTTCATGTGAGTAGCTCATGGGATTGCGACCATGGGGAAAGCATTGAGAAAGAATTCTTAAGGTACTCTTGAGTCCGCGAGGTCCTAGTCCTTTATGAGGAGCAAGAGGGGTGTTATGAACAGAAATCCTTACTACGAACCATTAGATAGAGGCCACCTTATTTTAGCCGCTTAGCTTCTTGGTGTAAGGATTGATCCAAGTGGACTTACCCGAATCACCCTAAGATACTCACCATATGTGCTCCTTTGGTTGTGTTTTTGACACCTCCATGACAACGCCAATATCTCTTGTGGGAAACCACTTGGTGTGAGGCAAGGGAGCATCAAGTTGTGGGCCAAGTTGTTAAGTAATGAGCCTTGTCCTTCTAGGTAGTAATTGCTTGAATTGTCTTCGATTGTGCTATACCAATGTAAACGTTCTCAACATTCAAACACATGGTAGTGTTCATAAGGTTTTCTATTTTGATATCACAAGTGCTTGTCTTGGCAAGGTTGCTTTTGCCCTTGTTTCAAGTGTTCTATGACATGTTTGATCACCTACTATTTGCAAACCTATCTTTTATCTACTATTACTGCTTGTCAAACTGAGAAATTGCACTATCCAACCTTTGAACTTGATCAAAATGCTTTAAAACTAAGAATTTTATGTTCACTAGTCAAAAAGTCATACGAATCTACAACAGTATCGCACGCCTTACAGAGAAATATCGCGCGATAGTTCGCACCCTGCTATTTTATCGCGTGCTTTGCTGAGGTATATCGCGTGATAGTTCGTGGCTTCTGGACTATCATCCCGCTAGCCTGGAGTCTATCGCCCAACCATAATACAGTCTATCACCTGGCTTAAGGTGAAGTATCACCCTATCTGCCTGGAAAGTATCGCCCAGAATATTTTTGCTGTCCTGTCATTGCTGCAATTTGGAGTGGCTAAAATTGCACTTTAACCTGTCGTAGAGTGTCTTTTTCTATTCTTACCTGAAACTGGTTTGTTACCTACATGCTTAGATTTGTTCTAGACTGAAACAAATGAGCTAAAACTATTGGGTTTGAGTTTAACGAATGCTACTCTTGATCACTTGTCGCATCACGGTTACCTCTCTAGCTACTTGCTTATTGAGCTTCTTGCTTGTTGCTCGGCTTTAGTCAATTGATTGCTCTAAGTGCTTGAGCACTTTTGACGAGCCATCTCTCTATTGTTCTACTTTGACAAGTGATCTTTATTAGCTTTTCTTATCTCAAATCTAAGAAACTTTGTCTCATTCTATTAGTCAACCAACATCTCTTTTCATGCCGGTTACAACTCGGTCTCAATTTGAGTAGGAGAGTCATCCTCCATTCAATTATACACAGTTACCTTCTCCAACTAGACGTTCAAAAGCACCCATTAGCAACAACAGTTCTAGTTCTGACCAATCTAAGAATTCTAAGGCTACACCGTGGTATAAAGAAGGTTTCCTCTTTTCCGCATTCAAGACCCCCAAAAACACAGACAGTGTCTCACTCACTTTGATTGAACAAGAAAAGTTTCAACTCTTGCAAGAACACTTTGAGCGTAAGGATAATCAAGCGCGCTTAGACAAAGAACACAATCAACAAAGGATGGATGCTACTAGGCGCATGGCTTATAGAGGGACATTTCATGAGCAACCTGAGACTAGTGATCATGAGCATAGACATCTTTTTAACAATGGCAACAATGACAACAACACGTCACCAAAATCTCCTCCAAGGCCAACTTTTTCTATGCCTTCTTCACCACCTAGACCTCCTCCCTCTCAACATGAGGCAGAGGCTAATGATGAGATTTCTAGTGAGGATCTTATGAGATGTGAACAAGATGTGGATTTCCAACGAATGATGCATAAGCTTTTAGAGCGTAATGGCGATCAATATTTTCAAAATATGACTTCTAGAGGATACAAGCTTCCTCCCAACTATGATGTCAGACAAATTGTCCAACAAAGAGTACCAACTGAATTGGAAGTCCTTCAAGAAGAATTACGTCGGACAAATCAACGCCTTACCCAAATGGCATTAGAAAGAGAGCCTCCAAAGGTCTCTTTTGTAGAATCAATTTGTGCTCTTCCTTTTGATAAAGATCTATACATGGTCCCGTTTCCTAAGGATATTGAGGTTCCTAAATATGACAAGTATGATGGAAATGGTGACCCTCATGACCATGTGCATCATTTTTATGCTCTTAGTATGGACTTTCTTCATGATGACTCATGTATCCTATGCTTATTCCCTCAAAGCTTAAGAGGCCAAGCTTTGGAATGGTTTGCAAAATTGACACCACCACTTAAGACTTTTGATGAGTTAGCTCAGCGATTTACCCAGCAGTACTCTTACAACATCCAACAACCTATCACTGTGATAGATCTCGGTAATCTAAGACAACATCAAGGTGAGCCATTTGCAACTTACTTACAATGTTGGAGGTCATTGTATTCTCGATATCCTCATCAGCTACCCGAAAGAGAAAAGATTGACATTTTCGTCAACACACTTGTGCCTGAGCTATTTTATGATCTAAGGAAGCAACTGTTCTCCTCCTTCCATGACATGGTTGAAAGTGCATATCGGATTGAGGATGTAGCTATAAGAAAAAGGGATATTGTTATTAATAAAGATGCTAAAGGCAATGGTAAAGACAAGAAAAAACCTTGGAATAAGAACAAGTATGTTGTTAATGATGGGGTTGTTGATGCTCCTAAAATTAAAGAGCCCGCTTTCAATCTCTCCAACACTATCTATGCAGCAAAACAACAAGAAGCTAGCAACACTCACAATGCTCCTAAACCTCAATATGTAGATAAGCCTAAGAAGTCATTTCAAAAGTGAGTCTATACCAAGTTGGCAGAACCTTACGATGTGATCCTTAAGACTTTGGTTGACAATGGATATCTTACGCTTCCTGATAAACCTGGTAACTGGGACCCAATAAATAAGCCTGATTAGTGGAGAGAGGATCATTACTGCCATTATCACAAAAACAAGGGACATCCAACAGACAATTGTTTTAGGCTTAAGGATGATATTCAAGATCTTATTGAGAACGACACAATCTCCACTGATGGCTTAACTAAAAATTCTGATCACACAGCTTTCAAAGATCCTCTACCTAAGCATGATAAGGGGGAAACCTCTCAAACACATAAGAAGAATCATGATGCAAAGATCAATTACATGTATCCTTCTAATACACTTGTGATTAACATGGTAGAGCCCGTTGAGAGTGTTCTAATGATGAGGTCTCAAGATGATAATAACACCAATCATGGTAAGCCAAAGTTAGTCTTGCAAACACGTGGTAGTTCATCTTCCCAAAGTGAGACACTGAATGCTGTTACTAGGGGGCAAGCCAAGATTGTCCTTAAAACTGCGCAAGATCCCAAGCAAGCTTTGCCTTCCAAACAAGTGGCTCCTTCAGCCACCCCTAGCTATGATCTTATCCAACATTTGCAAAAGACACCAGCACAGATATCTATCCTTGAGTTGCTTCGGTTATCCTCTTCGCATAGAGAGATTCTTGATGAGGCTCTACGTACAACACATGTTCCCAATGACATTGATCCAGATCAATTTCAGGCTATGGTCAACCACATTTCATCTCCGCTATCTCTCTCCTTTTCTATAGAAGATGACATATCGATTGCTCACCCACATAATCTAGCTTTACACATTGAAGTTCTAGTCTACAATACTTGAGTCCGCCGAGTCCTGATAGACAATGGTGCAGGGTTAAATATTGTTTCTTTCAATGTCATACAACAATTGGGTTTGTCAGAATTGGCTGTGGATACCAAGAAGAAGATTACTATAAAAGCTTATGATGAAGTGGAAAGATCTTCCAAAGGTCTTGTCACATTGCCTGTCCGAGTGGGCCCTATCATGAAAGATATTAGCTCCCAAGTATTGGACATCCCACTCGCATATAACATTCTTTTGGGTCATCCTTGGATCCATGACATGCAGGTTGTTCCTTCCACTTATCATCAGTGCGTCAAATTTTCGTACAATGGCACTAAGGTTGTGATTCCTGGAGACCATACTATTGCTATCAATGCTCTTGCTACTACTGAAAAATTTGTTCCTCATAATGAACCTTTTGTTGATCCTAGTACATCTCTAGTTGCTACTGAGAAATCACTTAAGATGATGAGCCTTGGTATGGGTGAATATACACTGGGTTCCTTTGCTTCTATACCTATTTCTCCTAGGTCATATGGGAGACCTTCTGATCAAATGAAGCCTTCCACTTCTGCTATGGTGATCTTTGATACTTTTGTTCCTTCATCCATTCCTTTAGAAGCAGAAAGAGAAGAACAAGCTATTCAAGAGTGGATCTATAGAGAGGATTCTAGAAATACTCCCATGCTCAGTAATTCAGACACAGATACAGATGAGTCACTGCTACACACTATGGCTCAAATGGGAGATGATCTTCCTTCTACTTCACTCCTTTGGGGAGAAGAATGTATATCTACTGATGATATGGCTGAGGCCTCTATGTCTAGAACCTATGTGCCTAAAGAATCATTGCACTATGATAGACAACGTCGCAACATTGTACGACTGCTACAAAGAGGTGATCTCTCACATAATGACATGAGTATCTCTACTTCTTGGCATCTTAAGCCTCTTCCAGAAGATCCTCCCATGACAGATATGGATGTTGATGTGGTTCATACATCTCGTAACCCACCTGACGTGGTTGATGGGTCTTGTGTGGGGTCTGATGAGTTTGTTCCTTGTATTGCCTTAGTGGACCACACTGGTTCTTCTATGACAAGTCTAGATCTAGCTACTTTTGGAGCTTACTCTATAGGCTCAACCTCTTGTGTCACCAGAGATGACATCCTTCACATAAATACTATTGAACCAGTCACTTCATTTCATCTCACATCAACACCTGTTACTTCTTCCACCAAAGAACTAGCAACAAAAAAGATTGAATCAGCAATCAAACATCATGGTCATCAAGTCAAAAGAAAAGAGCAATGGTTGGATGGCAAAAACCACATTGTGGCGATATCCGCACCTAAGAAAAGTAAAAATAAAAATTTTCTCAAAAATAATGATTCTCAAATAAAAGATGACAAGCTGATTCTCTACAAAAAAATGATGCACTACCTCAAGCATGATCTCATATCTATTATACTTCAGCCCATTCCTAGAGCTAAGAACAAAGTTGGTAATGCCTTGGTTACTTCAACATCCATCTTACAAATGAAAAAGCATAAATTTTGCTTCAAGTTCCTGGTGGACAAATTACGCTATCATGCTTACAAATCTTACAATCCTACCATCTTTTCATATCTTCCACCTCATATTCCTCTTGCAAATCCACCATGCCATTCCTTCCGCCATCCCTTACACTTTGCCTTTGTCTCTGGTGACTTGTATCGGAAGGGTCTAGACAGAACTCTCCTTAAGTGTCTAGAAATAGAGGAGTCAGAAAAAGTGCTAGCTGAAATCCATGATGGCATATGTGGATCACATTCTAACGATCCTTCGCTAGCTCAGACATTGCTTAGGGCTGGTTATTATTGGTTGAACTGGTTGAGACCTCCTATCGTCACAGTTGCAGCATTTGGGCCTGGGGCCTATCAGTTCTCTAGATCAGAGGAAGCAGATTCTTGATGCCCATTTCTGTCTGGGGCATTCTTTGTACATATTTATTGATCCTGAAAAAACTCCAAAAAAATTCATATATGATGCTGAAAAAATTCTAAAAAGCATAAAAAGTCTTGAAAAAATACAAAAAAATTAAAAAACTAAAAAATTAAAAAAAATTGAAAAAGTGCCTTGGTGAAAACCTGGAAACAGGCGCCTTGGTAGCAAAAATACAAAAAAAATTATAAAAAGTCCTGAAAAAATTGCAATAAATCTATCAAGTGGTGAAAACCTAGAAATAGGCACTGTTTGAGACCCTCTGCACCTATGTCTATCAGTCTTGTGTGGCGCTCATTCACTCCACTTCTCGCTTTGTCTCTCCTAGCCTGGAATTGACTCTTATCTTAGTCTAGGGGGCATCTGTTGTTTTGAGCTTATCTTGGGTCTCTTTGTGCATCTGAGTTTCTTAGGCACCTCGCAAATGGTGTTTTTCAACACCTCCCCAATTGTGTTTTTCAACACTACCCTAGTGTCAAGTGTTTCTTAACACTTATCAGATATCCTACCCATAGTCTAGATGATGCAATATTTCTCATTGGCAGATGCGATACTCAAAGTTTGACTCTATGACCTACACACACACATTTGACTTGCTGAGACTTGCTCGGCTTTATTTCTTTGCGTGCTGTCTATGATGATTTCTTTGCTGAGTGTTCTCCCCCTATGATCATTTTTCGATGATGCATAGCTAGAAGATTGAGGGAATGAGAACATGTTTTATTGCTTTTTCTGCTTGTGGATATATTTTGTTGGTCCTACTTGTCATTAGCATTTATGCTTGTTCCACTTGACATTGGGATCTTCAAGGTATTATCCTTGACTGTTTCGCAAGTGCATGCTTAGAGTCATCTTAACTTTCTTGTGTCTCGATGTGAGCATAATCTTGCTATATCAAACTTAGGTAATCTCACTGCACTAGTCATCTTGACCTGCATGTCTTTGATGCTTAGGTGGGATTCCCAAATTTTTATCTGATATAGATCATATCCAGATCCACATAGTTATGCTAGTGTGTATTGTATGATCTTGCGATGCTACCAATAACGCTCGATGATGATAATTAGATGTCTATTAGCTTTGTAACCTTGCAAGTAAACCACTTTTCATGTAGCTTGCATTCTTAGGTTCATGTTAGTTAGTTTTGCATCTTGCATATGGAGAGAGATCTTCTTTTCATCTTACATGGAGTTGTTAATTAACTGCGCTCACCTTTCACTTCTTCCCGATCATGTCTTTCACTTCTGGTCTTTCATATCACATCATTTTCTATTCATTTCAGGATCAAAATCAAAATCCAACTTCACCTTGATCACCCAACTCATCTTTTTCCTTCTTCCATGCAGTTGGCTAACCTTTTTGAGGCCTGATCCTTCGATCTTTGCTGGGGCATTCTTCACCTCTTCATCCCCATCTCTTTCAAACTTCCAATCTTTCATTCACTTTCAATCCCAAGTTCAAATTCTTCCCCTCCGTGGTGTTTTCAGGTTGAGGGACCACTTGGTTCATGCCCCGGGTCCCATGTGTGGGGCATATCTTCACTGCTTGGTGGTTCTTCTATTCTCTTTCTTTGATTATGATTTCTAGTGATTTGATCATGCTGCTCTTGCTTCTGCTTTCCCTCTACTTAGATTTCGCTTTCGATCCCGATGGGGCAGACACATCATATCTTATTGGCTATCTATTTCCTAAGTGTTCAGTACTGTTGCTACCAGGCTGACCATGCAGGATTTTCTATCTTTCTGCACTTCATTCTTTGGAGTCAGAACACTATTGCTTGCCTTCTTGGCTATCTCTTGCTTTCTTGGCTGATCTGAGTTGCTTTGTGATCCCAAATCGATCTCACATTTCAACTTCATTCTTTGACTGCATGTGTTCCCAGATCGATCACACATTAGTCAAAGAGGGGCAAATGTATACACCTAAAAATGGTCACCTAGACTATTAGCCCCTTTTGCTAAATCATAAATTGCTTATTCTTGATCAAATCCTAGTTCTATCATTTATTCGATTATTTTCTATGGGCTAACCATCTTATCCTAAGTCTTTATTTATTTAAAAGGAATATTTCCTCCCCTTTTAATAAATAAAAAGCCCCCCCTTTTCCTCTTATCCTAGGTTGCACAAATAAAGCATTATTCTTATTTTATAAAAAGGGAAAAAGCACTTTTTGTCTCATATGGACACAAAAGTCAACTCTTATTTTCTCATTGGAGGATATTTGTGCACATGGATTGATCCCTCTTCAAGCTCCACCGTTGATTAAATCTTTTGCCTCTTAATCTCCATGGTCCATTCCTCCTCATTTCCTTTAAAAGAAGAGCTCTCTTCTTCATTCTAGATCCCCAACTTTTTATGCTAACTTTATGCTGCAGGTTTTCTAGGTCACTTTGGAGCTTTTAGAGATTTGGAGCATTCTTAGCATCTACATCTCATTCTTGCATTCTTAGCTTAGCTTCATATTTATGCTTTCTTAGATTAGCTTCATTTCTATGCTCTAGATTAGCTCACATAGATTAATTAGCTTGGGTTGTAACACTTGCATATTTCCTTTCATAGCTTAACTTGCATTTCCATTTCTAGTATAGTTGCATTGCATTTTCATTCTTGATTCTTGAGGATATTGGCATTCTTTCCCTTGTCTTCATTGAATCTCCCATTGCATGGTTTACTAACAAGGTTATAGGCTAAATAGCTCTAGCTGAGAGCATTCTTAAAACCCTTGCACTCCATGCCTAGGGAGCTATGGATCGATTTGTGAGGGCTCATTCTTGAGTTTCCTTGCATGTAATGATCCATAGAAGTGTGACATATTTATAGCACACAACATGGTCTTAAAATATCTTTTTAAGTTGAATATATCTTTTTTACTAATGAAAGACAAATAATGAATTCGATTGTTATGCCATCATACTGAGAAAGGAATTTAAAAATGCTAGAATGTATAAGAGGCAGTCGTTTCAGTACTACAATGAATTATCCTTTATTGTTGGGAATGACATAGCTGAGGGCATTGTAGCTGCAACAGCTCAAGAGATAGAAGAAGGGCATTTTATGAATGATGTCATCGATCTCAATGATGAGGAAGATTTCACTTATCTTGGTATGGATACTACATCTTTTGAGACTGTTGTTGATTTTGCTAATGATGGTATCGATACACCTACATCGAACCAATCTAGTGCAAGCAACAGAGAAAACCCTTCAGCATCGTCAAGGAGGCCAAAGAGGAAGAAGGGAAGTAGGGTAGGTTCGTTGGATTTGATTTGCGAAGTGATCAAAGATCTGACTGCAGGCCTTACATAGCCTCTCAAAGTGGATAAATCATCTGCTTTGGAAAATGATGTAGCGGATGTCTATAAAGAACTTAAAGCAATCCTTGGCCTTAGAAAGGGTACTATGCTTGATGCATATGATAATTTTTTGCATGATTCTGCAATAGCCATAGGGTTCTTGACAATGAATGAAGGGGAGAGAGTCACATACATTATACGAAAGTTTGGAGGACTCTAGTTAGGATGCAAAATCTTTTGATACAATTGTGTGTTTATTTGATCCATGTGTCAAATTATAATTATTGTTTCATATTAAAACAATGTTCATATGAATTTTGTGAATTTTGATTGCTTTGTGGTTGTATGACTTGTATGACTCGATGTATCTCTCTACAGTAGAATTCAGGAAATCTTGTGATGGATTTAATGAGAATTATTGATTAATTTGAGGCTTGATGCCCTTATGCTCTACCTCCTAAAATTCTTGAACTCTCATACCATTAGTAGGTATTGATTTGTGAGGAATGTTCTAGTTTAAAGACCCTATATTGTTTTTGTATTTGGTTTCTTTCTAGTCACATGATGTTGGTGTTGGCAATTTGGCTGAGTTGGTTACATAGATGTTTTCATTATGGAAACATATGATCTACATGAAGATTGCACAGGTCAGAGAGTTGTTATGTTAGAGTGCAATGCAAAATTGTTTAAGTATGAGACAGTGTGTTTTTGCCAGTGAACCCAAAGATATTTTTGATTGGTGATGTTGATTGGAGTAAGTTCAATTCTTGCACACTTGAACATAGACACTATGGTGACTATTGAAGACTCACCTCTGAGCACAAGTCAGTATAGCATGTACGGAAGAAGTTATGATAGTTTTACTAAAGATAGTGTTAAGACGATAGGACAAAATATGAAGACATAATTGATAAAGAGTTAAGGGATTATTTTGTTTATCAAAATAATGACTTAAAAATATAAAGGGACGACATCCTAGATGTTAACCTTTGGAAAAATATATTTTGTAATATGATATATGACTGGAAAGTTATAAATTTTAATAACTTGTATAAAGATATGTAAAGATGTAATTGTAAAGAGGAGTAATGAATATATGTAATAGTGATAGTGAAAGAGCAGTGAAGAGATATTGATGCAAGCAGTATAAGGTTATGTACCTTGACCTACTTTTTGTAATCAGTGAATATTGTATATTACTTTGTTGGGCAGTGGGCTCATCTAGTAATCACATTTTGTACTACCAACTCCTAACAAGTTTGAGGCTTCTAACAAGGCCTATAGTCCCTTAATCAGGACTGAGACACTATATGCATGTAATAGACTCCTAATAGGGTCAACATCCTTAACAAGATACTTTTGATTAGTGGATCTTTGTGGGTACCATCCCCACCAGGGTTTTCCCTTGGCCAGGGTTTCCTCGAGAATAAATAATGCGTTATGATTTCTTTTATGTTATTGCTATGCATGTTGTTTAGCTTTCTATGTTATGCATGTGTTAAGATAATCTGTTATATCCATAATTGGGCTAAAGTAAAAGTTTTTAGAATACTGATTCACCCCCCCTCTCAATATTCCCTATTTCTAACAATTGGTATCAGAGCTTAGTTACTCAAAAAAGAATCATTCAAGGAAAGCCTAGCAGCTTGAGTAAGATCTTTATGGATATGGATCAGCTACAGAAGAATCTTGAAGAAGCTCTTGAATAGATTGATATGCTTATTGAAGAAAGAGATACTCTGAAAGGAAAATATGATGATGCAAAGAACCTCATTGAGAAACTGAAAAACAAGTTGGAAGATCTGAAATCTAAAAAAGGAATCCGAAATTCACATTGAAGATTGTGATGACAACTTAGAAAAAGAAAATGAGATCCTTAAACATGAACTGAAGATAGCAAATATGAAGCTAAGTCTGAAAGATGGAAATGGCAAGAATGAAGCAAATTTGAAATCTGAGAATGAAAATCTTAAGCTTGAAAATGAAGGGCTAAAATCTAAACTTGGTAAAGTAACATTTGAAATTGAGGAAGTCAATTTGTAGTATGTTGAACTTGAGAAATACAATACAATTGTGAAAGGAGAACTGACTCAATCTAAGCAGCAACTTGAAAGACTATATTCAACTAGTGAGAATATTGATGAACAAATATCTTATCAAAAACCATTCTATGATAAAACTAGTCTTAGATTCAACACTTTTAAAGCAAATGAAGAAATCAAGGAGCCAGATCTGAAAATATCTGAAAGCATAGATGAGAAGAAGTCTGATGAGATTAACAAATCTAAAGATACACCTAAGGAAGAAGAACCACCTAAGCAAGAGGAATCACCTAAAGGTATGCAAAGAGAATTCAAAGGTAGATGTTTTGCTTGTAATACTGTTGGTCATATGAAGAGAGATTGCATAGGTAAGCAATTTAAACCTCTTAATGGTTATTGTTATAATTGTCATGGTTTTGGACATAGAGCTATTGAATTCAGAAAACCTAAATTTGTTGAGAATAACAATAGTAGTAGAATGCTTAGAAATACTAACCATACAGATAAGAAACCTACTGAAGATATGAGTAGAAGAAATGGATTAGTATGTTATAGATGCAACAAGGTTGGAGACATTGCTAGAAATTGTAGATCACAGATCAATTAGCCTGGACCAAGATATGGAAACAATGGAATAGTGTGTCAGATATGTAACAAGATTGGACATACAACAAGGTTTTGCAGAATGAACAATAGAGTTTTTCATACCAATCCTAACCCTAGAAGTCATGCAAGAAGAAATGAAGATGAAAGCAACAGTCAGAAAGGTGAAGTATTAAATGGTAAGAATGAATCTTTACCTGACCCATCTCAAAGTACTTAATTCATGAAAATTACAGTAGAATAGGAACTTAGATTAGTGTATGAGTTGATATATGATGAATTGAGTCTTGTGCAGTTAATGCAAGGTATTATATGATGTTCTAATGCTATGGTTAAGAAAGCAAAGAAAAATATTATGTTTTGCGAGATCGCAAGAAGTTTTAAGTTTTGCAGGTTAACAAAATTAGCTTTTTGGAAAGAAGTGGCAAAAGAATTGAATGCGATGTCAGATCTAAGTGAGATTGAAATGATAAAAGGTTGTGAATGGTATTATTTGATCATCAAAGTGAATAAAAGTGTTAAGGAGATCGAAGAGTAGTGATTGGAAGTGTTTTGCAAGGATTTGGTGAAGAATTTTTGTGCCGAATCTACGCAAGCCCTAAATCATGAAATTGAGGTATTTTACTTGGAAGATCTTTAAATCAGTTAAGGAATTAGAGGAAATCATGGATATTTCTTTGATTCACAATGTCAGAGATAAGAATAGACCTAAGGTGAAAAGGGAACCAGTAGAACCCTTGGAAGATGATCCTAGGTTAGCTTTATCATCCGTACTAGATGAAGTTTTACATCTAGAGAATGTTAGAAGTTATCTGGGATGTAAACTAGAGACTATCATTGATAGTGATTTCACTAAGGAATATCAAAAGATCTATAATCAGGACATGTCATTGAAAGTAGGGTTTGAGCATTTGAAATATAATGAGATCATTAAGTATGCTTTACAATATGAATTTGACAATGAAGAATGTACCAAGATAATCCTAAGCAGAATTCACAATGGAAATTTTTGGTTAGATGACAGAGTGATAGATATTATAGTTGACTTAATTCATGAGGTAACTGGACTATCTAAAACTGGAGCCATTCCTTTGAATGAGAAAAACATGAGGAAAATAGTCATAGACAACACAAATTCATCCTACAATGGCAGAGGAATAGTAATTAGCAAAATATAGCAAGATCATGTTGGATACTTGTGTAAGATCCTAACAACTAAGTTTTGTGCTAACTCAAGAGAGGATGACATGGCAACTGGAATGATACATGCAGCTTATTTGATGTGTGTTGATAAAGTACAAGTTGACATGTGTGAGATTTTGAGAATTCAGTTATTTGAGAATTTGGAAAAGATAAAGAAGACTAAGTATTCACAATTTAGATTCTCATCTTTAATCACTTATATGTTTTTTCATTTATTGAGAAGATTTCCTTACACCATTGGAAATGATTGGAATGATGGCCAAACTACAATGGAAAGGATTAACAAAGTGTATAGGAAGCATGTTATTGACAAAGTAAATGAAAGTGCAGTGTTGGTAATTAAAACATTTCAGAATTTGATGTCAAGCAAATCAAGGATCCCACAGTCTCTTGTGGAGAATTATAAAAATGAGATATGTTTCATGATTGATACTGACTTTACTTACATTGAAGTAGTAGAACCTAGAATAGAGTTCATAGACCCTCTTGGATATGAAATATCTGAGATTGAGACAAAATAATACGTGAGTAGACTAATTAAGTGCAAGATGGATATTCACAGTAACAGGTTTGGAACCTTTGAGGAGAACTTCAACTCCGCAAAGACCATCCTTGAAGAGAAACAATCAAAGAAAAGAGTTGAGAGTAAAATCAAGAAAATTCTTGGTAGCCAAGCAAACAGTAGCAGCAGTTAGAGAAATTGGACAGAAAGAAGTTTTTTCTGTGCCACCTTTATCATCAATTGCAGTACAGCAAGGAGAAACACAAGTTAAGGTGAAAGTGGAAGAAACAGAGAAGGATCAAGAAACAAGAAAATCCACCAGATCAACCTCCTCCACACCTAGCAAAAGAATAAAAGAGATTGCTATTGGACCGGGTAAGAGGTAGAAGACATTGGTGCCACCAGTTCAAAGTGAAATTGCAGAAATCAAAGATGATGAAATCCCTCCTGTTAAGAAGAAAACTTGGAAACCTAGAGTTGAAAAGGTTAATGAACAGATTATTCAAGATGGAGACTTTACAAAGATGAACAAATATTATGATCTCTATGATTATGCAGAAAGACTGAATCTAGAAAATGTAGTGGTGAAGTATATGATTTTATCTGATAAGAAATTTGATACAATTCAGGGTAAGATACTTGATGACTTGTACAAGAAACTTGTAAATAGAAAGAAGAGAGCATCAGAGGAAGATATAACTATTAGATAAAATCTTGTAAGAAAACTTTGTGTCATGAGAGATGAAGAACACTTCAATTAGATCATGAAGGATCTAAACATCCATTTGAGAACCAAGAAGAGAACTATTCAGATTATGGGAGGTAGATATGAAGAAATTAACACAAATAGAGCAAGCAATCACTAAGGTTATGACAGAGAATGCTGGAGAACCATCAGTTGCAGTAGAATCTAAAGATCAAGCAGAAGAAGCAGAACAAGAGGGCATTCCTTCTCCTCCAGCCATAAATATTGAGGACGAAGTCATGAATGTTGAAGGAACAAAGATCACCTTGGATAGTGATGATAACTTATTCAAGAATCTTGAAAACATTGTTGACAATTCGGCTTTTGAAGAGCAGGATAGTACCAAAGGAGAAGAGAAGACATAAACCAAAATTGTAGAACCTAAAGTGACAGAGAAACAAGCACTTGTTCCCACTCAAGAAGAAATCAGTCTTACACCTGAGACTGACAAAAAAACTCAGATTGGTTCTATGATTGAGAATTTGGGAAAGGAAGTAGATGATGATGATTAGATGGAATTGATCACATCTTTGAACAAGATCATTAGAAAGAACAAGAAAGTAAAGAGTCTTGAAGGATGCCTGAAGGAGCTTGCTGAGAAGTTACAAGGCATTGTAACTACACAAATTGCAGAAGATGACCCTCTGGAAAGAGCAAAGAAAGTGATGAATACTTTTGATGATGAGTTTACAAATTTATCTGATCTAGCGAAGATGAAAGCTCAAGCAGCCTATGAGGCCAAAACACTTTTGGACATTAGTCAGAATATCAAGAATGATATTAATAACCTTGATATCTGCATAAAGGACTTGAGAAATATTTTAGAAAGAGGAAAATCTTTGTACATTCAGTGTACAAAATCAGAGAACTTGGTAGCAGAGGAAGTTCAGAAGATGAAGATGAAGGAAGCAGAAGTTTAGAATGAGACAAACCTTCTTTCAAGCCCCAATGTGAAGGTATTTTGATGCAGGAGCATCCTGGGTGTAAGAGCAATCTTGCATCACCCAAAATATTTTTGGTTTTGTTTTCAATAAGGGCTATCTTGTGCGGAGCTGCTATTTATAAAAACTTACTATTTTTAGTAAGTTGGCCATATGATCTCAGAATGTTCTGATTTCATAGTTGGAGGTTCATCTTAGTCATTTCAGCCTACCAATTGAGTTTCATTGCCACATCATTAGTATTGGTGAAGTTATTGAGGTTTTTGGGTATGAAATATTTCAGGTCAATTTTGAAGGCCTTAGAGGCTCTGCATCGTGATTGACCCCTGGCTGACTAGCACTAGCATGTGTCAAACACTGTAGATCTCATCATGGCGTTTCCAAAAAGTGGTTACAATAGAAAAAAGAAGCTACGGTTAAAAAGTTATGGCTTCCGAAAGTTGGGCTACCTAAAAGCATATTTTGTATTTCTTTTGACCCGACCCTATTGTAAAAATTGTGAAAATAAAATAATTCTATGTTTAGTCGGCCTAAAAGGCTAAATTTCTGGAACTTTCTCGGGTAGTGGAAATTGTCTATATAAGAAAGGTCTGTAGTGTTGTCTTAGGCAGTTTAGGGTAGTTCTGGGTAGTAGATCTGGGTATTGATTTGAGGCTTTGTCCTATAGAATATTGTAAGGGGATGCCCGTGTGGCTTTGCATATTGTAATTCTGAAATTTGGAATTCCACATTTGTGGAGATAATAAGAAGCCCATTTTTTGTTCTTGCATATTGTTGTTGTTTCTATGTTTCTATTATGTGTTTGTGGTATAAAGGGGAGCACCCTTCATCATATTTGATATTGAGAAGAAAATCTACAAGATTTATGATGAAATAAGAGTTTTGCAAGATGACAAGGACAGGAAGCTGAAGAGATTCACTTTTTTAAGAGAGCACATTTCTATAAACTTGAGCATTGTTGAAGGGCAACTGGAAGAATGTCTTTCGGCCAGACATTTTTTTAGAAGTTTAGTTATGAGAATCTCCAAGCATGTGAGATTACATCTTATGGATTGTGCGCACTACTCAGTGTGGTAGATTCCACTAAGAAATCATGGGAGAAAGAGTTAGAGGTCATGAAGATTAACTTTGCAGATTGTGTTGCAAGCCTACTGGCTTTGCAATATTGAATCAAGGTATAACTTTTTGTGAACACAGTTTTGTAACCCTCCTTACCTTTTTTTGTCATTTTTGTCAAAGGGGAGAGATATATAGTAGAAAATTGATAAGGATACATACTCTTAGGGGGAGTACAGTATATAGATAAGATTTATGAAGTCATAAGGACAGTATATAAATATTTTGTATTATGGCCACAATTTTGAAATTTTTGAAGTCTGAGACTTAGCCAATTTTCTCATATGTTGCCACCAATGACAAAGGGGGAGATGTAAAGATGTAATTGTAAAGAGGAGTAATGAATATATGTAATAGCAATAGTGAAAGAGCAATGAAGAGATATTGATGCAAGCAGTATAAGGTTATATACCTTGACCTACTTTTTGTAATCAATGAATATTGTATATTACTTGTTTGGGTAGTGGGCTCATCTGGTAATCACATTTTGTACTACCAACTCCTAACAGGGTTGAGGCTTCTAACAAGGCCTATAGTCCCTTAATCAGGACTGAGACACTATATGCATGTAATAGACTCCTAACAGGGTCAACATCCTTAACAGGATACTTTTGATTAGTGGATCTTTGTGGGTACCATCCCCACCAGGGTTTTCCCTTGATCAGGGTTTCCTCGAGAACAAATAATGTGTTATGAGTTCTTTTATGTTATTGCTATGCATGTTGTTTAGCTTTCTATGTTATGCATGCGTTAAGATAATCTGTTATATCCATAATTGGGCAAAAGTAAAAGTTTGTAGAATACTGATTCACCCCCCCTCCCTCTCAGTATTCCCTATTTCTAACAGTTGGATTTTGAATGATGTATTGTGAGTCAATGATGTTTCTAGATCCTATGAGCACTAAGTATGGATATATTAGGTTGATTTGCAAACTTATTACTGCTATATGGAACCACTGGTTACTGACAATTGAGATCCTATTTACTCATGGATGGAAACTGCATATATCAATAGCTAGTGAACTAGACATAATTCTTATTTGTTGGATGTTTTTTAATTTTAATTTTAAAATTCTAGAGAGCTTGTAATAAACCTTTGGCTTGCTAAGGCTATTGTCTTTGGACTAATAAGAGAATGTAGGGAATCACCTATCTTTGCAGCAATGGAAGGCCCTAATTCCATCCTAGGACTATTCTTTTCTTTGTTTTGTATCCTTTGAAGAGACCTTAAGTTGGACACTTTGTTTATTGGAAACCCTCTTTATGAAGGCCTTGAAGTTGACTAATTCTAGCTCAGGTATAGTTAAACTATTCTTGCTGCCCTAGAATGACATCTTTGTTCATTAGACACAATTTGTGACCTTCGAGTACTTCCTGCTCACACAAGCCAAATTTTACATTAAGGCATGAAAATTTCCTTTGCTGTTGTTGCCTTATCCTAAGTTTGGTTTTAATTTTTTCTTCTCATGCGTAGCAACTCCTGTGTTTTCTGCATTCAGTTATTCCTAATGAATCACAAATATTGTTTCCAAAGCCCACTTAGGAATCTAATTGTAGATCTTCTAACAACCAATCAATGCCATCAGTTTGATTTGGAAATTGTCTTCAAAGGTGATCGGTTGTATTTAACACTAGTTTTAGCTATATGCCACTTTCATCAATAAATGTCAAACATGTTTAGAGTGTCACCACTGTCAATTTTGAAGGCATTTTGAGCCATTTGTTAGATATCACATTTCCATTTCCAAATGACCTCATGAATGTCATTGAAAACCATTGATTGCAAACATTTTTTAAGTACTTGAATATACAATAGAATAATAGTGGTGAATGTATGATTATTATAATCATATGATTATATGTTATAATATTTATGTAATAAATGTAGTAAAGATGGTGCGGTGCATTATTGATATAGGCTCGATGGCTCTTGTCAATGTGCCAAACTGTCAATGTGGTGGTGGGTAGTGCATGTTGAAGACTTCACGGACATAGAGCAACCCTGGATGACAATTTTGGTGCTGCCCAAATAGAAAAAAAGGTTGCTAATGTGTATATATTTAATGTTTGTAATGTAAATACTATTCATTATATTATAAGAACTAATGTAGATTGGGCATCACATGGAAATAATGGCTACAGATACTTTAGTTGGGTCGATGACAACTCATCTGCATCTATCCGCCCATCTCCACTTATCCGCGATGAAGGATTTGAGTGCAAAACGTGTCAAGCTAGGGAAAATGTTGAAATTATATTTTTATGATGCCTTATCTGTATTGTGATCACATATCTTTGTTGCGACCATATGTGGAGATGAGCTCGGGAATTAGTCAGTTTAGTATTTTCATATTGTAACTTATATTTTAATATGGATATGGCGTAACTTCTCTTTGCCTCAAGTGCACATATATATGGTTTACATCTTTTTTACAATAATTCTTCATGTTTATGGCTCAGGTGAGCCCCAATCTGCTATCAGTCACATGATTTAACGTATATAGTGTTTTCTTGGTTAATGCACTTACTGGACATTGCTTTGTAGAATTATAACCCAGGTTTGTAGAGAAATTTTGAGGTTAACAAAGATATATCATGTATGAACTCATTTAATTGGTCATGTTTTCATCCTGACAAATGTGGATCATTTAGGTAAGAATCAAAGGAGGCCATAAAAGGTAATAATAATTAAGAAGATTTTTTTTTAAACTCATACAAAAGTTAGCAACTGAATGTACTTCATTAGGGGTTACAATTTATATGTTTTTTTTCATTAAAATATTACAGGGATTGTGGTACTAAAAAAAGCACAAAGTAGTCATATGCTCTATGTATGCAGTGTCCACAGACAAAAATAAGAGTTTGTGCATGAGAGAGCGTCAAAGACTCATCAGACTATAAATTTATAACATTGTATCTGCATTATGTTAAATGAGGAATGCCTCATTCATTTAGTTGTAATTTCATATCTGCATTATGTAATGAGGAATGCCTCATCCATTTATTTGTAATCTTATTAAGTTTTCTTTTTGGGGCTAGACCAAAGGTTTTCTCCACCTGGCTCTTTCCTACTGGTGCTCCTATTGAGCTGGGTTGACAACATTTTGAAAAAAATAATTAATAAAATGAATGACTTGTTTATAATGATGACCTGTGTATTTTGGAGTTTGTTATTTTATAAATTTGTATAGGAAAATTTAAATTTTTTTTAAAAAGTTATACAAAATGTTAAAATTTTAAAAAACTTATAAACATAATTTTATTTCAAAATATTATAAAATTAACCTCCATAGAAAAATAAAATATATATTCAAAAACTCTTACAAAATGTCAAAAACATAATTACATTTAAAAAAATAAGAAATTGTTTATACTCAAAGAAATTAAACAATAAAACAAATCCTTATTCAATGCATATTCTAATTCCATATTGTGGCACCCAAACGTGGAAAATACATCTTCTTAGTCATCTTCTGGGTGAACCAAACGATTCCAAACATATTCTGGAAATAATTTTGAGGATATGTATCTTCTAGAATTGCAGCATCTTCCATAATTGACTATATCTAGCATTATGTATTTCAGCACCCAAACGGGCCCTAAGAGTAGAGAGTGGGTGAACAACCTAGAAAGTCTACAAAAACCTCTCTAAATGGCCTCCTACTCAACCACTAACTTACAACCATAAATGGAGTACACCTATCATAACTTCTCTAAATATCTTCCTCCCCTCGTAAATGAGGTTTGAAGACTAAATGGAGTTGAGAAGATGGCTTGCTCAAATTCTCCAAACTCTTAAACTCATAGCTTGACTTTGGGGATAGTTTAGAGGTGTCATTAATGAATTTTGGACCTCATAATGACCAAAATTTTACCCCTAACCCTTAGTATACCAAGTGGGTTAGTTAAATTTGATCCTAACTACCCTCTAGAAGCTTTATAGACCCTCCAAAACCTCACTTGAAGTTAACCTACGAGTTCAACTATCCTTGACCCATTTAAAAGCTTCCTAACCCTGGAGTAAGCATGGGAACTCTACAGGATAACCCTCTAGTTGGTGTCATAATTATCCTAGTTAAAAATACTAGTCATGCCAACACCTTATATTACACCCATGTGTCAAGTGACACTACATAAATTACAACCCATTACATACATAGCATGACTAAACATAAATTCACATTTACTAAATTAATTACAACCATTCAAAAACATTTTTACGAATAAAATACAAGACAACGAGGTTCATGTCTCTTCACTAGACAGAACCTTGGTTTTATAGATAAACATAGATTCACTCTTTATCACCTATTTTTAGAACCATGGTTAGTCTCCTACACACTCATTGCAAACATCAGTAGTGAAAGAAATCACCATAATGACATACTAAAGTAAATGATATAAATCAAACACATAGAAACTAGCATTGGCATTTTTCTAATCCATTATAATATAATAACACATCTGCATTTGATCTTAATATACATAAACATGAATTTATGAATCAATTTGCATTATATTAACATCCCAATATATCCATCATTTTGCATCATCAAAACACAATATATCCTAACCATAGGATTCATTTGGAACAAAAATCATAAAACATCAAATAAGCATACTAATAACATAATCAAGGTGCAAAATAAACATAGTATAGGATTTATCAAATCCTCAAATAATAACATATGTTCAATAAGTCTAAGTATCTCAAAATCAAATATCAACTGTAGAGTTTGAACTAGAAAATTAGTGTTGAACTATGATGAGTTGAGGTAGGCCTCACATCCTCTCCCTATAGGCATGAACATCCTCTTAAAGATCATTAAAGAGGTGGGGGTCTTGAGACGTCATCTAAACTGCATCATCCCATGAGGTTGTCACCTTGTCATAGCAATCCCACTAGACCCTAACCTAGTCCATCTCTCTACCTCAAAGGGCCAAGGTCTGTTGATCCAAGATACAAATTGGCTCCAGGGCTGACTATCTGTCTAACTCCATTTTCAAAGCATCCCAATCTATAACATAAGACTCATCATAAATGTACTTCCTCAAAATTGAAACATGGGACATTTTGTGGATGCGTGACAAGCTAGGTGGCAAGGCTAAATGATAAGCGATTGGTCCTATTCTCTCTAGGATCTCAAAATTTCCACAAACTGAGGTGCAATATTAGAGCCCTTTCTAAATTGGATTGGACTCTTATGCATCCGCACTCTCAAGAAGACTCTGTCTCCAACCATGTAAATTCGATCTATCCTCTTCGCATTTGCATACTTCTTCTACATATCTTGAGCCTCTCTGAGACATTGCCTAATCAAGGTCACCTACTGCTCCATATCTCTGACTAAATCCGAACCAATGAAAAATCTTTCCTTGATCCTATCCCAAATTAATGGTGTCCCTCATGGTCTACCATAAAGAGCCTAGTAAGAAGGAATACCAAATGACGTATGAAGCCCATTATTGTGGGAAAACTCAACTAGGTGTAGGTAATCCTCCCACTAGATCTGATGATCCATCACATACATGTGTAGCATGTCCTCTAACACATGATTGACCCTTTTGATCTATCCATCAATCTTAGGGTGATAGGTTGTACTGAAATTAAGCTTAGTACCCATAGATGCCTATAACTCTCTCCACAATGATGAAGTGAAAAGAGAATCTCTATCTAAGATGATCTTATGAGGTACACCATGTAGTTTGACTATATATTACAAGAACACCTATTCCACAACTAGTACGGTGAAGAAAGTACACATGAGTGAGAAGTGAGCCACTTTGGTCAACTTGTCAACTATCACGATGATGACATCATGGTGGTGAGATGACGTAGGAGGAAAAAAAATAAAATACATAGAAATAGTCTCCGACTTCCACTCTAGTACCTCATGAGGCCGAAGAAGACCACTTGGATGGCGGTCCTTTGTCTTTACCCTCTGACACTCTAGGAACCTAGCTACTATCTTAGCAATCTGCAATCTCAAGCCTGGCCAATGATAATGTTGTCTCAAATCAGCACGCATCTTCTTAAATATGGGATGCACTGCATAAGGGGCTCTATGAGCTTCTAGCATAACAAAATCACATAATCCTCTGGAAGAAAGTACATAAATGTGTCCTCTATGACATAAGAGTCCTTCGGACTCTAATGAATACTCTGAGTACTTCCCCTCAAGGGGTCTTTGAGATTGAACCAACTCACAAAACTCTGTATACATCTCATCCTCATGCAAGTGGTGAAGAATACAATCTCTCAAATCTGTATCAGTACACATAACAAAAAGCTCATGTCATCTCCTACTCAAGGTATTTGCGACCACGTTCTCTTTCCCCTTGATGTAATGAGCATCAAAATCATACTCAAACAAGAACTCCATCCACCTCCTCTATCAAGCTTAAGGTTTGGTTGTGAGAATATATAGTGCAAGCTTTGATGATCTGAATGAAGCTCAAACTAATGTCCTATGAGTAAATGTCACCATCTCAGTAAGGCATGCACCACTGCTACAAGATCAAGGCCATGGGTGGGGTAGTTAAGCTCATGAGTTTTAAGTTTCCTAGACTCATAGGCAATAGCTTGACCACCCTACATAAGGAATGCTCCTAGTCCATCTAAAGATGCATATGTGCAAACCACAAAGTCTTCTGAAGGCTCTAGCACTACAAGGATAGGTGTGCTAGTGAGTGCTTTCTTGAACTCTTGAAAATATCTCTCGCACTTCTCTATCCACTCAAACTTCTTTCCCTTTTTCTAAAGAGAAGTGATGGGGTGTGCCACCTGATAAAATCCCTCAACAAAGTGTCTTTAGTAATCAACTAACCCCATGAAACTCCTAACCTCAACCACAATGGTAGGTGTTGGCCAATTCATAATAGCATCAATCTTCGATGGGTCCACAGAGATCCGATCACCAGATATAACATTTCCTATATATCGAACGTATGGTTTGAAAAATGCACACTTCGACAAGCTGCCAAACAACTTATTATCTCTCAAGCACTACAATACCTATATTAGGTGCTCCTCGTGCTCCCTCTCATCCTTTGATTAAATCAATATATCATCAAGAAAAACTACTACAAACTTGTCAAGGAAGGTATGGAATACTCCATTCATGAGGCTCATGAACATAGATGGAGCATTCATAAGACTGAATGGAACCACAGTGAACTCATAGTGGCCATATCTAGTAAAGAATGTGGTCTTGTGAATATCACTATCCACAATCCTCAATTGATGGTACCCTGATTTAAGATATATCTTTAAAAACACTCGGGCACCATGAAGTTGATCAAATAATTCATCGATCTTAGGAAGTGGATACCAATTTTTTATGGTTACTTTATTCAACTGGAGGAAATCCATGCACAACCTAAGAGATCCATCCTTCTTCTTTACAAAGATCACTAGTGCACCCCAAGGAGACACACTAGGATAAATGTTCCCTTTTGCTAACAATTCTTCAAGCTGAATCTTGAGCTCATTAATCTCTTTCGTGGCCATCCTATAAGGTACTCTGGAAATTGGCTCAGCTCTTGGCACAAGATCAATGTGGAAGTCAATTTCCCTATGAGGAGGAATACGAGGAAGCTCTAACATAAATACATCTGCAAACTCCTACAAGATAGGATGGTCATCTAGCGAGGGTTCTTTCTCTTTCTCATCCTCTCTATCACTGATGGTGATAGCATACAATTGACATCCCTTCCGCGTACAATGTGTAAGCTACATGGAAGATATCATACAAAGAGAAATAGGTCTTTGAATCCATGTGATCACTGTTGTAGTGCCATCGTCATCCAAATATTCCACCCTCTTCTAAAAAAAGTCTAACTTGGCTCTATGGGCATAAAGTCAATCCATGCTAAGTACTAAACCATATGAACCAAGAGGGGTGATTCTGAGGACTTCTCTGGTGGTCATGTTACCCACCTGAATCTATAAATCTCTAACCAATGAGGTAACGACTACTTTAGATCATAAGGCTAACTCTATCTCCCATCTATCATCTTTCCTAACTTCCACTAGCCCGCAATGCTCCACCACCAATGGAGAAATAAAGAAGTTGGTAGCTCTTAAATTAAATAAGATATAAACACTACTATCTCTAATCATTCCTATGGCCTCAATCATTGTAACCTAATGCTCTATTTGGCAGTTATCAACCACTAAAAATACTCTATGGTACTTGCCCATATCTCCAACTGTAGGCTCTGACATAGCTTCTTGCTGATTACCTCCCTGAGGACACTCTCAAGAAATGTGTCTCATGGCACCACATGTGTAGAAAGGTCCACGTGCCTGAATCTTCACTCCCTAAGTTCTAGAATAATGTGAACCTCATGTCCTATTGGACCTATTGTAACCACCCCTAAAATATTATTGAGTCTGTGTGGCAGGTGTATAGGGTGCCTGGGGTCTCTAGTCTTTCCTACGGCCTTGTGACTACCACTGCTTGGGCTTAGAGCCATGTTTTCCTTGCGGTGGCCTCTATTTCTAGCTCTATTGATGTTGTTTTTGTTGTTGAGGCTAGGGGTTTCTAAATGACCCCGTTGAGTTCCTATGATGTTCCTTCCAAGGGGGTTTCTGATATCCTGAAGATTGGGGTACAAAATTATGATTATGAGACCTATCCTATGAATCATATGATACTCTTTGTATATCCTTAGCTATCATGTTTCTCTCAACTATGTAGTACAAATCCCCTAGTGGTGTCATGCACACCATGTTAGATATAGTATGGTTCAATCCCTTAATGAATCGATTGACTTGTAGCTTCTCATCCTTCATGTATTCTACACAAGGAAGGAGCCCAAGGAATGTACTCTCATACTGGGCCACTTAGAGTCCCCTCTATTGTAGGTCATGGAACTCATCAATACAAAACTATCTAAACTTATCTGATAGGTATCGAGCTCTAAACCTCTCTAAGAAGGTCTCTTGAGAGAGAGTGTCTATGACCAAGTATCCCTTGAAATCCTATTGTCTCCACCAAGTGGATCTTTTTCTCCTTGAGAGATGTATGATAATAAATGCCTTAATATTTTTCTCATAGGAACACAATCCAAAGAACCTCCCTAGGATCAGAATCTAAGACTTAGCCTCTTTCCCATCAATAGAACCTAGGAAAGTGGGTGAGTTGAGGTGTAACAACTCTTTGATCTGGTCCTATGTATCCTGGGGTGGTCTCTCAATCATGTGAGCCACTAAACCTAGTGGAGGCTCTGGCCCATGAATGGACTCAACATCGTGCTCTGCTTGTCTCTCTACAAGTCTCAAAGAAGGAATCCTACTTCGCTCTCTAGTTGAGGCCCTATGACCCTCAGCTCCCTGGTGTTGATCATGTTGAACCACTGGAGGCATTCTATCTAAGATAATCCCAGCTAGATTCTACACAACCATGTGCATGAGCCTGTTGTGTTACTGATGACATCCTACACAAGATTAAAAAGGTTTATGTTAAACATAGTGGTTTCAGGTTTCCAATGTTGAAACATTGGCTTTGATATCAAAATGCCATGCCCAAAATTTGGGAAAAACACACCAATTTTTTTATTAAAACACTAAAGTTATCTAAGTTGACTAATGATTTGCAGTTCCTAGTTATCTGATGGGGACCTTGAACGGGTCCAAGGGACATCATGACCAACATTGACTTGGCCAACCTCCCTCTAGATTTAAAGTCACTCGTTGATTTACTAATAGGAACACTATAGAGGACAAGCAGTTTGACTAAAATTAACCCTCTAATGTTTAAACACATAACTTGATCTCTAAATAAAATTTCAATTACATTCATCATTTATTAAGTTCCTAATCAAATAGGAATTGATCAAGGTTAATTAATTAACTATCTATCAATTACATATTTATTATATATTAAATATCCTCTTATAAAGTTTTGCAATATAATAATCTTTATTAAAACACTAATTGGAGTATAAAAATGTTTAAGTGATAATAACTCCATTTATTAAATTTATTCAGTTTAACCTTAACGAATAAATTTAATAAACTTATTTAAGTATTAAAGCTAATTACATAAATAACAAACTTGCTTTAATAAATTTATTTGTCCAACTATAGACTAATTTAAAAAGGTTATTAATTCTAATTAGTTAACTTACACTTTCTTAAATACATCTGTTTGAGTCAATTTGTTTAAGAATAAATGCTCGAACCATTAAAATTTAAAATGAACTAAATCCAACATAATTAACCTTTGGGTTAAATATTCCAAAAGGGACCCAGTTATGAGGTCACATATATAAATATCCCTATTTGAAAATAGTAAAAATGATTAGGAAATCAAATTTCTTTCAAAAGGTCAATATAGGCAACTTAAAAAATAAATTGAGAAATCACATTTCCCTCTTAAAGTCAAATTCGGTAACTAAATTAGGTTTGATATTTTTTTAAATCCATTTTGAATGAAATTCTATAAATGTCAATTTTCAATATTATAAACCTTGCTAATTCGCTTTCCTTATATTTTCTATCTTCTCCATTCTAATTATTTTTCTTGTTGTAGGTTGAAGCTTTTTCATCCATGGAGGAAGATCTTATTTTAACAGAGAATATATATATATGTATATCTATATATATATATAGATATACATATATATATATATATACATATATATATATATATATATACATATATATATATATATATATACATATATATATATATACATATATATATATATACATATATATATAGATATATATATATATATACATATATATATATATATATATATATACATATATATATATACATATACATATATATATACACATATATATATACATATACATATATATATATACATATACATATATATACATACATATACATATATATATATACATACATATATATATATATACATACATATATATATATATATATATATATATATATATATATATATATATATATATATATATATATACATATATATGTATATATATATATTATATATATATATATATACATACATATATATGTATATATATATATATATATACATACATACATACATATATATATATATATACATACATACATACATATATATATATATATATATATACATACATGACATATATATATATATATATATACATACATACATACATACATACATACATATATATATATATATATATATATATATATATATATATATATACATATACATAGATATATATACATATACATATACATATATACATATATATACATATATATACATATATATATATATATATATATATATATATATATATATATATATTGTTTTTAACATCATGATTTTTAATTAATTAATTGAGTTATCCTTATTAGATAAGATACAAAATAGCTTTCTCTCTTTTTAAATAAATAAATATATATGCCAATAATGAAAAGTATTTTAGAGATACAATCCCTCAACAAATAATAAGATTTGATTAATACATAAAAAGGTATAATAACTATTTATGTGTATATGTATGTCACATGGGTATATATGCATTATTTTAATCATATGCTTATCTTTCTTTCAATAAGAATAAATTTTACTTCTAAGACTTATCAAAGATTATAGGAATAAATTTTCTAACTTTACGTGAAATGAAATATTTTCTCAAGATGATAGGTAGTTTATCATTTAAAGATGAATTATTACTTTCTTTTAACCATAATGAAAACTTAGTTTTGAGATAAATAAGAACTTAAATTAACTTCTGAATATGGTTAAAATGGAAACATAGTAATATACCTAACATTCAACACATATTCATTTGAAATTGAATTTGGAATTGAAGTAGCATAAGTAAATCTAAAAATACTTGAAAATCAATTAGGTCAAGATACATACCTCGTCATGAAATTGATTCATAAATACCTATTTTCTGAAGTCTGTGCACACTTTCAGAAAAATCTGAAACCTATCTTGGACTGGAAATGCTGAGACGAAGAAAACCCATAAATCTTTCTCCGAAATAGCTCAGCTCGGGTTTGACCCTCATAAAAGGTCAAATACCACATTCTTTATTTGAAGTCTGATTCAAATTTTGTTTGCAGATCCCGAAAGTTCGACGAAAAGGGTACTCAAATCTGTCCTCTGATCCTTAAAATAGCAAATGTAGATATCTAAAAAGGGGAGTTTTGGGGTCGCTATATAGGGTTTTGCCTTAGTCAAACCCCGTTTTGGTGGTCTCCACCTCCAGGAATAGCCGATTGAAATAGAATGTGTGTGTGTAAGTATTGAAAGTGTAATGCCAAGATCTAATCCTCTAGATCAAACCCTAGCATGAATGTGTATGAAATAACAATGCATAGATTTGAATGAGATAGAAAAGCATACCAAGCCCCCAAGGCTAAAGTACTTCTACCAAACTCACAATCCGTAATTGCTACTCCATGATTGAATCCTTGAATGCTTGAAAGTTGATAATGGTGGATCAAGGAAGAAAGGATCTCTCTTGCTCCAATTATGAGTCTACAAAGATGCTTGATGTCAACAATGGCTTGATCTTCTATATCTTCCTCTTGCTAACTTGCACCTTCACTATTCCTTCCTTGCTTGAATTCTTGCTTGCACTTAAGAGCTTGCAATTGCTTGAGATGAGATATGAAAACTTGATTGAGAAAACTTGATGTGAAAATGAGAGAGGAAGGCCTCCTTTTATAGTGATCTAGGGCACACTCCTCTAGAGGGGCCACCTTGGAGAATTAAATCCCAATTAGGTCCTCACCTTTAAAAAATATACCTAGATTAAATGTAATTAAAGGATTTGCCATCCCGAAACCCGAAATGGCGAACCTAGAGGTGAGAAAATAAATTTCCCGAAATCCCGAAGCCTGAAAATTAAGGATCCAGAAAATTTAGAGAAAGGGGTCAAAGTCGAGATTGACCCTGACCTAGTCAGGGTCGACCTAAGACATTGACCTTTTTCCCAAGTTGACCCAAAATCAAGTGCAAAGATCCCAGGGATGCCCAGAAACCTAGAATTGATGCGGGAACATGACAGAATGTCAGGGATAGACATAAATCCTATGATTACTAAAATGAAGGCTAGGAGGATCTATTTCTAAATCCTACCTAGAAAATAGAGCCATGGAAGAGGGAAATTTAGGAGAATCCTCAGGATTCTAACCCTAATTTCACCTAGAATGAAGAAGATGAGTGCAAAATGCATCCTAAATGCATGTCTATCATGATAAATGTATTAAAAGAGGGTGCTAAACCTATCAAGATGGAAGTGCTTCCATTTTAAGATGATACAACTTCATTAAAACTACACATATTATTTCAAAGCAAGGAAACAAATATTAGGACAACATTATTTTGCAAGAATTTGAAATAAACCTTTCATTCATATATTAATTTAAAGTAACTTATTACAATTTTCTACTTTTTGAATACATCAAATACCCTTCTTTTACAATAGACATGAAATAGATATTAGCCATAAGGCTGGGGCCACAAAAAATTCACAAAATTGGAGAACTCTAGAAAACTTCATCCAAATATTTTTCCATAGGAATCATAGCATAAACCTACATAAAAATATAGGTTGACCATGTAGGCTCACCTCCCAACCTAGGCCTTTACAAGGCCACCCCCAAGCTAGGGGAGTAAAGAATGAACGAGTACAAATAAACAAACTTATAACAACTTATCAAACAAGAAAATACATAAAACTTCCAAAACCAAGACATACACATAGGCTTTTAAAAGACCATTAAAAGTGGGGTGAAAGTGGACCATACCCATGAGGAGAAGCCAAGTTAATATAATAGAAAAAAATGCCACAAATGGGCTCAAAATAAATTCTTTCCCAAAATCCTCCTCACAACAAAACCATGGCTTCAAGCCAATAAAACTCCTTATGGCCCCCAATTTCCCATAGGCAAAACTTGGCATCATGAAGACCAAAACATCCTTGTTTATCCCTCCCACACATAGGGAGACTCTACACTAGCAAAGCCTGTCACTAACCTCTTCACCCTTCAAGGTTACTTTGCCCTCCCAAGGGTGAGTGTGCCTTGAAAAAACAATTAACAAAAAACAAAAAGAAACTCTATACAAATAAAAATATATAACAAGAAATAAACTAAACACCCATGAACATCAATGGGGTTCTTCAATAAGATTAAAAAGGACTCCATGAGAGAACATCCAAGCTTCTAACATACTTTGCACCAAAATTGAAAGAGTATGAGCACCAACCTATTATCCAAGCTTAAGGCGATGAGAATTTTGAGAAGAGCTTTTCCACTTTATGCTAAGCTGTCTCCAAAATTTCTTCCAATTCTAGCAAGTCTCTAAGAGTAGAGAGTGGGTGAACAACTTAGAAAGTCTACCAAAACCTCTCTAAATGGTCTCCTACTCAACCACTAACTTACAACCATAAATGGAGGAGTACACCTATCATAACTTCTCCAAATATCTTCCTCCCCTCATAAATGAGGTTTGAAGACTATATGGAGTTGAGATGATGGCTTGCCCAAATTCTCCAAACTCTTAAACTCGTAGCTTGACTTTGGGGATATTTTAGAGGTGTCATTAATGAGTTTTGGGTCTCATAATGACTAAAATTTAACCCCTAACTCTTAGTATATCAAACGGGGTAGTTAAATTTGACCCTAACTACCCTCTACAAGCTTCCCAAACCCTCCAAAACCTCATTTGAAGTTAACCTACGAGTTCAACTATCCTTGACCCATCTAGAGGCTTCTGAACCCTGGAGCAAGCATGAGAACTCTACAGGTTAACCCTCTAGTTGGTGTCATACTTATCCTAGTTAAAAATACTAGTCATGCCAACACCTCATACACCCATGTGTCAAGTGACACTACATAAATTACAACCCATTACACACATAGCATGACTAAACATAAATTCACATTTACTATATTAAGTACAACCATTCAACAACACTTTTACAAATAAAATACAAGACAACGAGGTTCATGTCTCTTCACTAGACCGAACCTTGGTTTTACTGATAAACATAGATTCTCTCTTTATTTCTCATATTTAGAACCATGGTCCATCTCTTGCACACTCATTGCAAACATCAGTAGTCCACGAATTCGCCATGATGACATAGCAAAGTAAATGATATAAATCAAACACATAGCAACTAGCACCGACATTTTTCTAATCCATTATATCGTAATACCACATCTGCATGTGATCTTAATATACATAAACATGAATTTATGAATCAATTTGCATCATATTAACATCCCAATATATCCATCATTTGCATCATCAAAACATAATATATCCTAACTATAGGAGTCATCTGGAACAACTATCATAAAGCATCAAATAAGCATACTAATAACATAATCAAGGTGTAGGATAAACATAGAATAGGATTTATCAAATCCTCAAATAATGACATATGTTCAATAAGTCTAAGTATCTCAATATCAAATATCAATTGTAGAGTCTAAACTAGAAAATCAGTGTTGAACTATGACGGGCTGAGGTAGGCCTCACATTTAATTAGTTAGTTAAAAAATATTGTAGAGTATTTTTTTTAATAGATGTTTGGGATCACATCCAACAATCTATCAAAAGAGGAAAAATAATGATAATGAAATAAAAATATTAAAAATAAAGAAATCTAAACATCTAACATAATTAATTAAAGAAAAGGGAAATGCAAGAAAATCCAATTAAAGAATATAAAAAGGAAAAAAAATAAAAGGAAATGAAAACAAGAAAGAGAAGAGAAGAAAACAAAGGTAGAAGGATGGTAAAGAACAAGAAGAGTGGAATAAAAAATAAGAAAGATGAAAAAAGAAAACACCTATCCAAAATGTGAAAAAATAAATAAAACCTACTAGCAACAAAAATCAAGAAAATTTCAAAAAGGAATAAAGCTTTTGGTGGGAAACTTGTATGACAAATGTATAGCAAACCTGATACAAAATGGTGCAAAATCATGCAAGCAAAGTACTTAGAATGTTGCATGGTTGTGGTGTATATGGGCAACACTTAAAGCTCTCAAAGTATTATGGTAAAAAAACAAATTCTATGATTTTTTGGGACCTATGGACATCATGTGAAAGCTTCGAAATCCAATTCCATATCAGCACCCAAAGTTGCCTGAATGTAAAGGGAAATCCAAGGCTAATCAGTGCCTTTGTAAATATTTAGTGCCATGCTCTTGGTACCTCCTTTTTTGGCTACCATATTCAATCTAAATGTAATATGGAAATCTTGACGTAGAATGTAATTTAGGTAGTACATTGAGTCAGTCACTTCTTTTTGTATATCAAACAAAAAATGGAATTTTTTTTACTAGTTCTTTCCTCCAGGAACTCTTGAACCTATGTGTGTGTGTGTATGTATGTGTGTTGTCACTTTTGTAAAAAAAAGATCAAGAACAATTAAAATTTAAAAAATTAGTAACAAATATAAATGAAGGAATACCAAACATAAATAAACCTTAATAGCTTGCTACTTTTGCAAAAAAAATAAAATAACAAATAACAAATAGAATTAAAAAAATTAGTAATAGAGATAGATGAAAGAATACCAAACACAAATAAACCTAAAAAAAGACCTTAACCAAAACTAAGATTAAATAAATAAACAAAAAAAGAGAAAAAAAGATAACATTATTAAAATTATGTATAATTTAAATTTGAACTGAAATAAATTTTAAATTTTAAATAATACATATAATTTAATTTACAATATTATTTTTTAATTATATAATATATATTTTATTAACTAAATAATAATATTTTAAATCTCCATTATATTATATTAGATATTTAATTTAATAATAATAAATTATTATTATTTAATTTATAAATTATATTTTATTAAATTTAAATAAAATATATAATTTAATAATATATAATTAATTTTATTTATAATTTATTAATATTATCCATCTTTGTAATAGTGTTAGAATTTATGAAAATGTACTACAATACCTATTTGAATTGTTATATTTACTTTCAATTTTTAATTCATTTCCATTTTTCTTTTTAATCATTGTATTTCATAACGTACGGAGTTCATCAAATCGAAGCTGCAGCGCGTACAGTATAATTAATCCTTCTACGGATTACCAAAATTAAGGAGTGTTTTCTGCAAATTCCACAGTTCGTACAATTCTAAAAGTGCCACAATTCCTATGACTTAAGGTACATTATGAACATGTGATCTCCGGTCCAGTGCCCACAATATGTGTGTTTCATAATCCAAAACAACCTCCACGATGCAACCAGAATGACTAAAAAATATCAGAGCTATTAGATTTCCACAATTCATATAAATATCGTATCAGTTTTTGAATTCGATTGTGTAGAGTTACCTTTAAAATATTTTTTGGCTCAAAATCTTCATTAGTGCCCACAATATGTATGTTTCATAATCTAAAACAACCTCGACGATGCAACCAGAGGAAAAAACACCAGATCGATTAGATTTCCACAATTTATACAAATATCGTATCAGTTTCTAAATTCGACTATATAGGGTTACCTTCAAAATGTTCTTTGGCTCATGATCTTCATTACCGTCTCAGAAGTTGTGAAGTTAAAAACAGAGAGCCTTAGTATGGTATTCTTTTATTGCAACTTCTTATACTGGAGAATTCTGGTTTTGGAAATGGATTCTGCAATGTTATCAACCAGCTTCTTTTGAAAGGGTAAATTTGTTCAGCGGATGGAACGAAAGCACGCCCAAAAAACATTCTAATGCGTTCTATGCTTATTACCAAATTTCTAACGACAAAATTTGAAATTAGATAATTTCCAAACAATGATTGCCCATTAATAAACCCTTGCTGGGAAATATTGAATCCATTCAATCTCAAGCAACAAATAATGTGCTCGACTGCCAATGAAAATTGGATTACATGAACAGCGTAGCAATTTATAAAAGGAAGAAGAGTTGCCCAAGAGAGAATAACAGCATTGTTAAGGGTTTATTTTTCCAAAAGGCGTTCTTTGCAATAATTGCAGCGATCTAACTGGTAATCATCCCATAGATGAAATCATTAGCCATAAAGAAGCAGCATTTTAGTCCCAGCAAATGAACTCTTCAAGGGCAGATATTATCAGAGAAAATGACAAATATCAACCCTAGTCAACATCCACAAATGAGTGGATAGTTCACGCACTCTCAGCTTTCGTCATTAAACACTGAATCCCAAAAACAACAAATAGAATTCCACCAGCAATACCAACCTGCTTGGCAAAAAGGAAAGAAAGCAGATAATTAGTGCAATGTGAACCTAAGTTCAGCCAGAACAAAAGAATACATTGCAGATAATTTACCATCTTTTCAGATATACGAGATGCTAAACTCTTGCCACCAAACACAGCTGCAGCAGTACACAAAGACTGCCCTCTACAATGAAAAAACATTTAAACATTACTCCTTCCAAATTAATGTTCATGAGGTTTCTGACTGGTCATTGACAGAAACCTTTAGTAAATTCTAATTCTCTGTCACATTATATTAGTATCACAAGATATGTAACTGGTTGATAATTGAATATTGAAAACAGATTCTGCATCTGAAACACATAAAAAAGGAAAAACTAGTCTCTTACTAATCTAAGTTTAAATTTTGCTACAACTTTATGAAACAAAATGAGGCCTCTGATCATTTAAATATCCAGGAAGAAACATACAAGATGCCCCCAAGAACTACACCAAATGGATTTATATCTGCAGCCAGTCCAATAGTAGCAATCTGCACAATGATTTCAGTGTAATCGATAATCAACTTCAAACTGTTTTCACAGCATTAACGTAGTATTCAATAGAAAATTATCTTTCCAAACTCATTCCAATGAGAGGCATTGCAAACCTGGCTCTTATCACCCCACTCTCCAAAAAATGTCAGTGAAAATGCCTGCAAATATGGGATGAGAAACCTTTCACCATGAAAAATAAGAAATTCTCTATAGGCACCCAAATTTGGAAGTGTGAAGTATTTGATTACTGATGAGGTTTAATTAAAGCGGATTACTTACCTCAAGGAGAATTGGTGAAAAGAATTGAGTGAAGAATGGTCTCTGCTGTTTTTTCTTATCATCTTCAACCTAACATAAATCAAAATTGTTACCTAAAGAGAAACTACCATGTATTTTTGGATGCAGAACTGCTAATGCACCCAATCCTTGTTAAAACCATGCAACAAACCCCCAAAACACCAACATTTCATAGTCTCAAAGCAATGCAAACACAAGGTAGAATAAAAACACTTGAAATCACTATGGTAAACAACAGATTAAATTGCAAAGACTAATTAAGAAGTTTATATTTCAGAAATTTTAGTTACTTGCATACCTCACTCCCTTTTACTGTTGATTCCTTAGAAGGTGCATTATCCTTCCAATCAGTGGCCTGAAAAAAATACACCAAAAAAGAAAATTCCAGTCGAATTTAAAAATCCCCTTGATTTACATCATCTGTGACTTAAAGCAACAAGGTAATTTACCAGCAACTTATTAAATAAAAATTAAAAGATTGGTCGATCCATAAGGTGATGAATTAATAACTGACCAGCTTAGCTTCCACCTCAGCCAACTCTTCGGACTCTCTGCAGGAAAAGCAATGCCCTCATTTCCATGTAAATCTATTTAAGATACAATAGCAGAATGATAAACACGGAGTACGAGCTAAGTAAATTGAGGAGTTTTGAGACAAACGCACCCTTCTTCTGTGATGCCTTCCCATAATGACCAAAATCCAAATCCAAAGAATAAAACTGTTGTTATAACATGAGTCCATTTCCGAGATATCTGCACCATTTTACAAAATAAATGCGCACATTCAATTGTAGTCTATACAATATTATGATGTTAGAAAACACCGCATGAAATCTTAAAAAACTGCTTCTTGATAAATAACATAAATGGAAATTCATGATTACAACATTCCAAGTTCTACCATAGAAAGATCATTTCTTTTCCAAAGAAACAAGACTATGGAAAGATAAGTATAGTGGTGGTTGCATTCTGTTCCATGCTATTTTGATCCAAGATATACTCTTGTTATTTTGTTGTGATTATCTGCATGATGAGATGCTTTCGATGACAATACTTTAGTTTGGTTACCAGTATCATAGCTATGCTAGATGGTTAGATGATGTTGCTATTTACCATTTTGATAATATCTGCATGATGATGTTGTTTGATGTGGCATGATGTCTTATGATGATATCTAGTGTATTTTGTATTTGAGACTATGGATTATGTTATTAGGATGATTTTATTGAATTCCCTATCATATTGTGCTTTTATGTCGACGGATTTTTTATTTTTGATATATGCTCATACTGTCGTAAATGATAATTTTAATGTCTTATATTTAAATGAAATGTTGAATTGAAATGCAATGTTTATTTAATTGATATGGACATTGAGGAGTAGAAAATAGAATGACCAGTGCCATGACATTCTATATGTCTGATCACAACGCTAGAGCATCAGTGTTCCATTAGGCATTTTATTATTTTATATGTGCTTCAGCTATTTATACTGTGAGCAGCTGCACTTGATGTTTGTGTGTTTCAATGAGCAAGTACCAGACACCATTCTACTTGAGTTGCAGAATTTGAGTGTCTTTATCCTTGGCAGTGGCACGGGAGATAGTTTCACCGCCCGTTCATTATTGAGCCAATATCGTCCCTGTATGTATGATGTATCTTTTATTGATATTATTCCTCTGGTACGTGTTAGTAAATCCGGAATTTATATGCATTTGTAATAGACCAGTATATGTTTGTGCATTTAGAGTTTCAATAGTTGTCGTGTTTGAGTTAGGATTAAATGCTGATTTAAATAATTTTGAGAATTTAATTTAATTTACTGGCTAATTAGCCGTAGTTGAATTCCACTTTAATTGGAATTGATTTGTTTTAATTTGAGAAGCCTATAGTTGGTTAATTTTAATTTAAGTGTTTTATTTAAGTCCTTTTTGGCCTATTGACAAAAAGTGACTTATATTGGAGGAATTAGAGTTATTCCTCACTTATTAATTTTGAAACTTTGTGATTTTGCTCCAAAATTGTGTGGAGAAAATCGCTAATTTTCTCGTTGGATTTGATCCAGGCATTGGATCCACGTGGGCAGCCGCTCGATGGAACTGTACCACAATTGCTCACGTTCCTGTGAAGCCATTTGCGATTCTGTGAAGTTTCTATTTTTTTAGCCTGTTTCAATGTCTTCAGCTTCGTGAGAGGTAGGGCTCTCATGTTGAGCGCATATGACCAACAGTTTAGCGTATATGATAAATGTTTAAGTGCATTTAAAACAATGGGCACTTCCCAAGGGTTTGTCAAAAATATAAATACATATTTGGATACCTTTTTTCCCCGAGATGCCTTTCATATTTTCACAGTCGGTTTTCCAATTTGTTATGATATGTTTGTGACCTATTTTCATGTTTTGGGCATAAATTGTACCTAGTAATTGAATTGTCACGAGGATGGATTAGTCTCCTCGATTGGAGACCGTCGACAATGGTTCGGTCATGACCCATGGGGTTCGTGGACGAAGTTCGGACTCTCATGTGGTGGTTTGAACATGACAAGTTGTGGTTTGTCTTAGAACCTTTGGCTATGTTTTCTAGTCTTCCACTCGTGCACAACCGCTAGAGGATCATTGTTGAATTTTATTGCTTATGCTTATGGTTAGTTATTGCACTTGTTATGGTGTTTATAACTTAATGTTTCAAAAAAAAATTAGTGCTTAATTTTGACCCTATGTTTCCAAGGGCTCCTTGGTGGGGCATTACAACAAGAATCTAGAACATTTCAGCTTTCAATGTTGATTTCTAGCAAGCATTTACAAGCTAGATGATAAATACAAAATCAGACAAATTTGAAAAACAATACTTACTTTGTATCAAGGTCATAAGATCACTTATCTCAGGATACATCTCCACGGGAAACAATTTATGCATAATCATCTTGGAGATGTCTCTAGCTTTAGGAGACAAGTACCCATGCCTCCATTGTATTTTCTTGAAACGGGATGGACAATTTCAGGTTATTCCAAGCATTTGATGATGTCTATAAGTTCCCATGGGAATCAAGCAATTATAGAACATCATGCCAAACACAAGGTTACCTATTTGAATATTGGTCCCAAGTAGGTCTGTGGCCCAAGCACCATCGAGTCCCATTGCTTATATCTTGACACACTTATTTAAGGGGTCAAGTAACCAAGAGATGTGCCTGGTTCTAATTAAGGATGTAATGTCCCCTTCCAAATTTTCCCTAGAATCAAAATTGCAACAAATTAGGGTTAGGGCTGCATCTTTACCGAGTAAAATATCTCCTTAATGTGATCTTGGATTTGAATCCTACAATCATAACCAAGGAAACATACACACACACACACACTTCTAATTATTAGGGTTAGACAAGAACATATAACATTCATATAATATGTATAATATTATACAAACACATTAGGTTTTGAAGGAAGAAACATGATAGGTCTGCCTGAAGCAATATCCATACTAAGCCCAAGAAGGAAGTGGAACCAGAGCCCTCTTGGCCTCGATGGGAAATCAACATGGAAATCCACTGGGGTGGCCTACTTAGTGGTGTGCTTGTACTTAATTTCTCTATTCATGCCTCGTCCCGCTAAAGACAAGCCACCATTGCAGACCGGAAAGGAGATTGTAAAGGGGGTTTCTTAGTTTCTCTATCTAAGCCCAAGAGTGGATTGATACAATAGCCCTCTTGGCCCTAGGAGATAGTTATATGGTCATCCCTAGGGTGGCCAACTTAGATAACCATCTTATAACTCACCACTTACACCATCGATCCTTCATACAAGCTGAATTTAAAACAGTTCCATCATCAGGCATATTTTATATTCTATCATATGAATATACATATAAGAGATTATCATCATCTATTTATGCATATACTATATATATATATATATATAACACAAGTGGTCGTGAGATTATAGAGTGCTGAGAAGAACTGATCCGAAAAGAGTATCAGATTGCTGCTTCAAGCCTGGTCTAAATATTAACCACCATAGATAATAATTGATGTATTTTCTGAAGAATGTATAGAGGTTGGATCTTATTGGAATGTTTTCTTGTACATTCAATGTTGTTAAATGATTGATAATTGCATGAATGATTGATTGACCGAATGAATTCTTTTGATTGTATGTTTCAGCTATTGGTGAGTGATGATTAAGAGATTGCTGATTAGATGATTGATAAGTGATGATGTAACGAGTGCTGGTTTGATACATTGGTATGCTGATTTGATAGAGTGATTTTTTGATTGATTGTTTGCTTGGTTTGATAATTGCTTTTGTGGATTCAAGAGTGATGAATGATAAGAGATCCTTCAATGCTTGGAATGAATTCTCCTTTATATTTTATTGGTAAAAGAATCACCACCTTTCATATGAATTGAGTCACCACTTTTCATTGTTGCCTTTGAGAATAATATATTATTCCGGAATTGATCCCCCTTAGATGTCCTCCTCAAATGAAACCTTCTCCCTTTTATATCTTCCAATGTGGGGGAGAGTCACACCTCTTTATCATGTCTGCCCTTTGCAATGGTCACAACCTTTCATGATTACCACCCTTTGGATGAGTCACTGTCCTTCTTATTGGGTATTTTACTAATTGGTGATACACACAGTGAGTTATTAAGGCCATAAACACAAGCAGTTCTACAGTATGAACATGCAACCTCATTCAAAATGTTAGGTGTCTTATATGGCTGAGAACAAGCCAAAAGGACGTTTAGATTAGACCTACCAATAGATTCCATGCCACTGGAAGACAGAAGCTGAGCAACTGGTGCATTACAATATGCACGGTTTATTATCTGCAGCCCAGTTTTTGCTTACCATTCAGTTGTTCTCTTTTGAATATTAATTTGTCCCTTTTATATGGATAATAAGATTTTTTCTGAAAAAACCACATCTGCTAGAGAGCTGTGGTAAAAACTAGATGTTATTCAAGTTGGAAACTGACAAACAACAAGAAGCCAGATGCCATGCAGCATTACTAGATTATATGTCTTTTAAACTTTAGGCATTATTTTTGGAAATATCGCTGTGTTGAGTTCAACATAAGTAAATGATACAATTTTTTTTTCTATTTGTGTTTTAATAGTAATCTGAGGCAAATTAGATGCTGAGTCAGTTTGGACATGATCAATAATTGTCCTCCTAGTGAGGCATGGTGGAAGGTCAATTGACACTCCATATAATACTGTGAAGAGCTGAAAACCCAAATGGCAAAACACCCAAAGGTGCGCTTGGAATGTCCTATCTGTAATATGCATTCAACACCATTTCAGAGGCAAGCCAGGTGAGTCAAGTTGAGTGTAGCTTAGAGGGGGATAGGGTTTGGAAGGTCAAACTACACTATATATATATATATATATATATATAATCTCAAACTGTACAGAACCAGCAGCCCAAATGACAGAACCCCCAAAAGTGCCAACTGCCAAGAGATCCTAGGATAGAATCCTAACTGGTAGGTGATTTTTAACATGGCATCAAAGACAGAAGATGACCTAAACTAGGTGTACATTGAGGGTGGTATTGGAAGATCAAAGGGCAGAGCACCTGGGAGCTCCTTGGTTGAAGTCCTGGCTGGTCCATGTTTTTCATGATGTAAGACCTAGACTACAAATATTCATATAGCCTATCAGTATGCAAGCCATTTGTATAACATGTTTTACTTAAGTAATTCATAAAAATCCTCCTCATTTAAGATTTCATGATATCAAAGAAAGAATTGGGATGTCAAGGATTTTTGCAACATTTCTGGTGCAATATGACCAATGTTTTGAACTAAACATAACTTTTTCTCCTCTTTTTCCTAACAATATTTTTATGCCATTTGTTTCTGGAAATTTTAATATATATTTACAATGAAATTCTACACCAACTCTGAACATTCCATTTTGCCTCATGATCATCTGACCATTTTCTGGGACAAATTTGGCACATGTCCAATCATTCACAATCACATGATCCACATCATGAGCACATATCTTTATGATATTAGATTGAAGTTAGTACAGAGAATGTGCCCTTCCTTTCATGGCAAGATGCAGTGCCTTGGGGTGAAAAGCCTCCAGCAATAGCCATGATGTTAGGCCTAACATATATATTATATACAGATAAAATACTAAATGCAAACAAAGGTATTGATCATTAGATCAAAACATGCCAAACCATGACTTAATATTTCAAATTCTGTCCATTAGAAATGCAGTATTATAATCAATTAAATGTAAATAAGTTTAGTATCCCCAAAATGATGTCATCTTAGCAGGCTTAGTAACTAACATAGTCAATCCTTTCTATGTGCCCATATTCACGAGCAGATTGTGCAAGAATCAAATCAATAATACAATAAACATTCTAGAGATTCTGAGCTCAAATAGTAAATGAACAATTCAAACTTACTAAGTTTGGTGCAGCCCAGCCAAAAACTACAGAGATAATAGTCATTACCTGCATTGTAGAAAAACAACAAAATAATTTCACCAATAAATTTCTGCTATGATAAAGATCAGAAACTAAATTCACATGGCAATGGTAATCATCATTTGATAAACAGAGAGAACTAGTTTCTAAACTAAAAAAGACGGAAAATTTACTAAACTAAATAAAGACAGAAAATAACTGCACTTACAGTGAGAGCCCCAAGACATCCAGCTAAAACCAATCTTCTTGGATGTCGCATTGCCATGATCTTGAATACATAATAATAGAAAATATAAGCTGAAATAAGGGAAAAAAAGTCTTATCTAGTCTATTAGATTTGTATTATTCACCAATTTTGAGAAGAATTTCAAAGAACCACTTGCATCTGTTAAATCTGTACAAGCACAGATTAAATCATAACCTTAAAAAGCTATGTGACCCATAAATGGGCCTAACTAGATAAGCAGTGCAAGAGACTATTAGAGAGCTTGTTTTAGAGTTTAGAAATATACAATTACTAATAGGAAGCAGTAAACCACTTGACTAGTCTATAGATTGACAAAATGCTATTGAATGCCATTGATAAGAAGCCAAGTGAGCAACACATCTGAATTTATAACCCTGTTGGTTAACAGTTTGTCCTCCCGTTAGATTTATAATCTCTGACTCTTCTTAACACCCAAGGTGAGAGAACAAAAGGATGTCACCAACAAATGGGTCAGTGTATGTTTACAATCACTGCCCTCTGAATTAACAGGTACAGCTCCCCGATTGTATTTGATCTTCAATGAATTTGTTTTTATTAATCATCAGATACTCTGAGCAATGAAATTGTAACCAAACTACTTGTAGGCACAAGTAATTCAGGCAAGGATAAGATGGAGATAATCTACAACCCTCAGTAGTATGCTGATTATAGATCATCACATGATTTAAACACCTAAACTAATTCTATTCTACCCTTTTTATGAAATGCAGATTCTACTTGATGAATAGAAGCAGACCTATACAATGAAAGGTAAATGGAATCACCAATACTACAACCACTTAGCATGAAATAGAATTCAGGAAGAAATTACAGTCTCAAAATATAAGTGTACTTTCCATTCAAAGATGCAATTGAAATAAAGAGTGAACAAAGGAAGAATTACAAATGAAAGACCAACTGGAATTGATCACACCACAATTTCTGACATGAAATGGCATTCAATAAGAAAAAGCAGTTTCACTTATAACTGTTCTTTCCATTCATCATGCAAATAAACTATGAAAACGGAACAACAAACAGGAATTCAGCTTTGTAAATAGAATCACACTGCTTCATTGACAAGTTTGCCGACCTTTGCATTCACTTTTTCAGCAGTATTTATAGAGTTTACAATGTTTGTAGCTGTTGGAAATGTTCCAACTTCCAGAATACAGAAAGACAAAGCACAAAGAAGAAACATTTTTGATCCAGGGACTTGAAGAGTCACCACGAATGTAGAAATAGAGGAAGACATAAGGACGGTGACTTTTCAATCTAAAACTTTTCATCTTTTCCTCAATCAGCATCTGTCGAGCCAAGTCCATTGGGCTTTGGAGTCAAATAATTATCTCTGCTCAAAGTTCTGGTCTTGAGATAGAAATGAAATGGGTGGCCACAAATAATCAAATCTAGAATTCATATGATTCAGGAATAACCAACCGTCTCATTGTATCTAATCCCTACTCTGTTTCCATTCTATGTAAAGCCAATGTAAACACGATCATAGTGGTAAATCTCCTGGTAGAATGCCGTCACTAGCTTGGGAGTCGATATGTATTTCCTTCATGACATGGAATCTCTGTTCTAAGTCTCCTTGTATTTGTTTCTTTATGCCAAATTGGAATTTATATCATTCGGCTTCATTGTCGCATGATCACATGGTATTATTTTAATTCTTGCGATCATGCGACCGCTTTATTATTGGTGCACGTGGACCCCAGCTCGGGTGTCAAAGAATCTTCCGTGGCTTTGAGGAATAGCGGCAACCATTGGTTTATCATTGCATATAGACCCTATGGACCCACCACCACATGGCTTCATCTCGGAAAAGTCATAACTGTAGTCAAATGCTTTTGGACCCACCATCGGAAGATCAACGGCCATCACTTCTTCGCATAGACCTCCAAGATTCTTTGCGAACATACGCCCTCCGTCGGATGTAGGATCTTTCCCTGCTCAACTTATGTTGTCGCATTTGCATTGTTGGCGTATGTGGGTCCCAGCAGAGCACCTTCTATTTAATCTCCGTTGTCTTCTCTCTCCTACTCGGGCTTTATTGTCATCGCATAATCGCATGATATTGTTTTAATTCTTGTGATCATGCGACATATGCGGTAATACATCTGAGAGGACGCTATATTTGAGTTTGGCATCCGTTGAAAAATTCTCAGATTTGAACTTATGCCATTGATCTGGTAGCTTTTGAAACGAACAGCCACAATTATATCATCTCCGACAGTTCCTTTAAGACTCAGGTCCCACAGGCTACGTGTCAACATCCTACTAAGTCGCAAAGCATCTTCCTTCCCATAGCGACTAAGCGACTACCGTTGATTTGGTATCGCATACAAACTCTTTTGGCCCCACCCGGACACGTGGAAGGATCCCGCTTAGTCGCAAAGCATTTGGCAGGGGTCGCGATTTTGCGAGGACCGTCAGATGCGTTCCTTTATTCCACCATAGGTAAGTCCATTGACTCGGGTCCCACCTAGTCCTCCATTGTCGCATGATCGCAAGAGTGTTATTTTATTCACACGATCATGCAACCGCTTTATCATTGGCGCATGAAATAATATTTAATACTATCCTCGTCGGGCTCGGACTTATAACTTTTCATTATCGCATCTGCGCTGTTAGCATACGTGGGTCCCAGTAGAGCGCATTCACCTGCCCGAACTCCATTGTCGCATGATCACAAGGCATTATTTTATTCCATGCGATCATGCGACCGCTCTATGATTGGTGCACGTGGATTCCCAGCCTGGCACATTTCAACATCAAATCGTACACCGTTTTCACTGTTAGGATCATGGAGACTTAAGGAATCGATTTATACATTCATTTCATGGAGAACATCAACTTCTACTGTTACTTGAAAATACATTAGATCGATGAGTGTTCAGCTTTGCAACGTCAATAGTTCGAACTTATTATTAAGTCTTTCATAACAGCATAACACTATTCTTAGATCCCAGGAGATTCCAATGAAAACTCCATGTCATCTTCAGATTGCTGCAGACAGTATTAAGCTCTGTTTGAAACATATTCAAAACATTGAGATACAATAGGCATGATAAAATCCTTTGTAAACACTACAATATGACATAGTTCGAACTAGTCAATCAATCTGTCAACAATATCTTTGCACCCGTCCAATCCATAGATTTATACTATCATAACAAGTATAATTCTGAATGTTTCAATGCCAACTCTATTATTACATCAGTCACATGAAGACTTTCCTCTGATCCCTTGTAAATGCCTAAAGATCATGATCCATAATTGTCATTCCATCTGAGAAAGAGCATCAACAGGAGCATATAATCTTTGCCGGGTTGGGATCTACAACCTACCCAATATAATGAGACTTTGAAAACATCCCACCCGGTTAAAACATGAAAGCAATTTGGAGGGAAACCCGGCAAAGATTTCCTATCCTAGAGGAAATCTAGACCTGGACATTACATGACCCGACCCGACCTGTAACATCAAGACTACCACATTAACATCATGGAAACAGGACAAGAAGTGGGGCAACAAACCCTAATGGCACTAGCCTATTAATGGTGATTGTGAAAGATTTAAAAACATATACAGAACATGAGACTACAAACTTGGATTACATAGCCTTGCCATTACCAAGCTTGCATTAGTATGATTTTTTGAATACTAGAAAAGGATTCAGATGCTTTGGCATGTCAGGGATTAAACATTATAATTTGTGATACATCGTAGCTAAGACAATTTAGATGAATAAGCCACAATGAACATTTAGTACTATAGATAGTACAATAAATAAGTGAGAATGTAGGAACCACTTCTAATGGTTTTATTAAAAGGTCAAATATCAACCATAATTATCAACTTGTCTGATAACCTCTTCAAGGATTACGACTAAAAAGGGGCACACCAAAATGCAAAATGGCCATCCCGCCATCAGAGTTTCCAAAAGTGATCTTCAATGGTACCTTGAAGAGTAATCTAGGACTAGACAGAGCAATGGGTCTAATTCAGGATCAGAACAGGTAACTCTTGAAAGCAATTTCTTTCCTCCTCCCCCATGGCATTGATAATGAAGCACAAGCTATGGCACTTCTTGAAAATATTGAAACTGGTTGCTAGCATAGGCATACAATCACTAAACATGGAAGAAAATTCAATGCAAAAAGTTAATGTAATGCTGAAACGAACAACCTTTAGTTCAAAAATTAACATCCTGAAAGGAGCTAAAACCCTTATTTTGAGGTTTGCAAAGGAAAGCTTTCAACATTGCTTAAAAGCTATGTTGCAGGGTTTAACAAGACCTCTCCCGCTACCCCCTATCCCCGTCCTTCCTTACCCATATGGATACAGTTTGGGGCTAGGACAGCCTACGTTTCACCCAAGAACCCACATGGAACCTAGGGTACCCAAGGTGAACCCCTAGGCTAGCCTAGACTGGACCTAGGAGAAGCCAAGCATACCTATAGCTATCCACTCACATAAAACAAAATACAGCATTTTTTTTATCTTCATAAATAAAAAAGTGCACCAACACAAAAAAACTCCTAAAGGGAGGGCTCTTAACCATTGTTGCCACAATTCACAAACATGAGAGAGTAAAACAAAATTTTGACTTCCAAGCTAGAATTGTTGATTTTTAAAGATTGTTGCATTTTTCTTTGAAGGTGAAGGATGAGAGAGAAATGCATACACCAACAAGAGAGTAAAACTGCATAGGGAAGATTTATCTATCAATGGTGAGTGAATCTTGTGAATTTTTTCAAGTTTTTTTGAAACATGTTTTAAATTATAATTTAAACATTCTAATATTTTATAGATAATATAGAGGTTAGATTGTATTTTTTAAAGTTGTGGGTTTGTAAACTTACAAGTTTATAACATTTTATTTGTTTTCTTCTATACATACAAAATGAGTAGTAGTTTTAATTCAATTGCCCCACGTGTAAAGAGTTCATTTAATCCTTACACGTCACCTCTTTAGCAACATACAACCATGATTGAACAACTTTTTGGTGGTGGGGAAAATGGGAATAAGTTCAAGAGCTCGAACAGACAAGCAAAAACTATTGTGCATTTTTATAGGCTTAGAAATAAAAGTTTGTCCAAGGTGGATTAAAAAGGGTTGTCAAAACAACAAATAATGGGATATATCAAAAAATGAGAGGATGTTGGCATTGTAAGCATAAAAGAAATGGAAAAAGTACATCCCATTTTCAAGAAAAATCACATTACATCTTAGTGGCTTAACACAATTGACTAGACCACTGTAATGTCCTCTTATAAGATAATTTAGGGTTTGGGTGTAATGTCCCCAAATATTGCCCTAGGTTACAATGTTTAATTGAAACGAGAAGGGTTTAGAGATACCTTTTACTTTGATTGAGACCCACAAACAAATTAGGATCATTTACAATCATAATTCATAATATAGGTCTCTTTAGTTAGAAATAAGCATATATTGGAAGTGTAGATTTAATCACTAGATTGCTAAAATCAATTTAATAAGACTCAACCATAGAAGGGATAAGATAGGGTCACTTGGTAGAGTGCCCTAAAGACCTTCTACCCTAGGCCCATACCACAATAGTTTGTATTGTATGTATGTCTTCCTTTCTTATGATATGATTCTCTTCTCTCATTCAATGCCTTCTACTAAAGGAACTTATACATTATATAGCCACTGGGAGGGAAGACAATGATTCACAACCCAAGAGGGGTGTCTTCTCAAACTAACAATTAACTCCTCAAACTAATCATGTGCCTCCTTGTTACCATTGTGGTTGTTATGCTTAACGATTAGTTAAAGACTAAAGATTGCCGACCATGGAGTCTCTTGGTTCACAACAAAGGAAATTGGGCTTCATGATTATATAAAATCAAACAGTAATATATCTAAATATCAAAACCTCGCTTCTTCCGTTGATGAAGTTTTCAACATCCACAAATCGTGAGCAATAACGGAGGTTTCATCTTCTAATAATGCCGATTCAGATCAAATTAATCGCAACAATGGTTCTCGATTATTGATGGGGGTGTGAAGGCATATTTTGTTATGTCATAAAATGTGAAGACTCACTATTATGAGACAATTTCTAATCAAAACCTAGTCAAGGTCGTGACATTCAATATATGAGAGATTATATAGTAATATCATATTCCAATTTTTGATTGATTGAATGAATGAATTACTTTGATTTGATTATTTGAGGTGATGATTAGGTGATTGCTGATTTAATAGACTGATACTTGATTGCTGAATTGTTTGCTTCCTTGATCCCAAGGTGAAATGACAATTGATACGGATTTTATCATTGTTTTCTTGGTCTTTCTAATTGATTGATATCATGAGGGATTAATGAGTGTTGGATGAATGAAGGATTTGTCTTGATGGATTCATGAGCGATGATTGATAGGTGATCATTTGATGCTTGAAGTGAGTTCTCCTTTATACTTTCTTGGTGAAAGGGTCACCACCTTTCATAATATTTGAGTTACTACTTTTCGTTGTTGTCTTTGAGAATAATGAATAATTCTCCAAATTCATCTCCCTTTGATACCCTCCTCAAATGAATCCTTCTCCCTTTTATATCTTCCAATGAGAGCAAGGGTCCCACCTCTTCACCACACCTACCCTTTGCAATGGTCGCACCATTTCACAATCACCACCTTTGGAAAGAGTCACAACCCTCCATCATTCATGTCCTTTGATAGAGTCACAACCCTTCATCAATTCTTCCCATCCAATCTTCTTTCATTAATCCTTAGTTCCCATGCTCCTTGCTTTCTTCTTTTTTCCTTGTCCCCTTGAAAATGAACTCTCCTCTCTTTTATATCTTATGTTGAGGGAGTCACAACTCTTCATTATGTATCCCTTGACCTTTCATTAACTTAATTAACTTGTAATTATATTACTATATTTCATTATTTTATATCTAATTGGTTTTATATTTTAATTTTATTGTTAAATCCTATTTCAGAAGGGACATTACAATCCACCCATCCAAAAATTGTTTGTCCTCAAGCAATGCCAATTTTTACACAAATCTTTCAATGTATTTTTTGTGCAACTCTAATATTAACCCGTGCATTGATAATTTGCAAGGTTTGCAATTTTAAGACAAGTTTTCTCTAATCTTATAGAGAAAAGGATTAAGGTCATCTTTGTAATGGCATCAAAACTGATTTGGATTGACCAACATTTGCCAATAAATTCCTATCTTTTGAATTCACTCTAGTTATTCTCTTATTCTAGATCAACCAAAAATAGAACCACACATGGAGCATACATTTGAAAATACGAAGTATACACATGAATGTATGAAGACACAAAGCATACACAATGTATACAAATGAATGTACAAAGACATGGAGCATACATGAAGTATACCCACAATACACACATTGTTAGATTCCTTCTTATTGACTAGAATGATTCCTTGTTTCATCTTTTACCCTATAGGATGGAAGGATCATGCTCTGATACCACTTGTAATGTATCTTGCTCTGACACCCAAACCCTAAAGGATCTTATAAGGGGACATTAATGTTCCCTTATAAAAGGGATCTTACCACTTGTAACCCTTCATCAACTCTTCTCATTCCAATCTTCTTCCATTAATCCTTCCTTAGTTCTCATTCTCTCTTCTTTCTTCTTATTTCCTTGACAAATGAACTCTCCTCCCTTTTATATCTTATGTTGAGGGAGTCACAACTCTTCATTGTGTATCCCTTGACCTTTCATTAACTTAATTAAATTGTAATTATATTAAATCATATTTTATTATTATTTTATTTGTTTTTTATATTTTAATTTTCTTGTTATTACTAAATCCTATTTCAGAAAGGGGACATCACACCCACATCAACTCATGTCTATCATCTTCCTAAAATCAGAATACCCTCTTCTTTCCCATCAAAGAGGCCCATTTAAAAAAGCCTTCAAGAATGAGGTGAAGGAGGTTGCGAATAAGAGCATTACTTGTTGCATTTATGCAAATGGGCTTCCTTTCACCTTTGTACATTGACAAGATATAATGACAGAAAATGTCAATGCAGTTGCTCATTTCATTAGCCTTGGACCTAAAAAGGTGTGCACCACATTATTGGCCAAGGAGAAAACTTTTGCAGAGGCATCATTAATAGCAAGCAAGAATAAACGACCTAAAGTTGAGTATCTATCATTTCTCATAAATGGAAGGATTGTGAGAATATACCACTAATTAATATCATTGCAATGTCCCTTAAAAGAATGAAGATTTGGAAAGAAATGGATTGTAAGGGGCAAGTGAAAGATGCAACCTTTATTGCCAATATCCTCATACAAAACATTGAGATGGTGGTCATGGACAATGCTAAAAATGGTAGGGCACTTGGTTTGAACATGGAGAGTACATATGGGGCAAAAAATTAACACGTGTCATCCACTCACTCAACTTGAGATTGCAAAATACTAGCACAAGGATTGAATGGGTCAAAAAAATCTACATGCAAGCCAAGGAGATTCAAATGTTTGTGACAAACCATCATATGTCAAAAGTCAATTTTGAGACCTCCAACTTGGAGTTGTTGAAGGTAATTTTACTTTTTAGTATATTTAAATTTTAAATTTTTATATGTTGTCCACTATATAATTTTTTAATTAATTTTATTTTTTTACACCATTTTAAGTTGTTGAGACTTGTGAAGGTGTGAGAGGCACTGAGCACCATGATCATCAACTCTTTGGACTATATGGAGGCAATCAAATACCAAAAAAAATGCCCCAAAAGTCAATGCAACGATCCTAGATGATGAGTGGTGTGCTTGAATGGAATATATTATGAGTTTCACTAAGCCCGTCATGAGTTGATTGATGATGAGTGGTGTGCTTGCATGGAATGTGTTTTAAGTTTCATTAAGCCCATCATGAGTTTATTAGGTTTGTTGATACAGATCGACCATGTTTGGATGATAGTTATGATGGCATGGACTCCGTGGTTGAAAAAATAAGGAAAATAGCTGAAGCAAAGCATGATCATGCAAAAAAATTGCAGAAGTGCGAAAGATCATTGTTGACCATTGAAACAAGTTGGATACACCCTCACATCTCCTAGCATTTTTTGTCCCCAAAGTATTATAGCACAAAGATATTTCCCTTGCCAAGGAAGGTGGCACATTATAGAGATGAAGAGGTTGCTACTAAGTACAAGATTGCAATAAAAAAAATTCAACTATAGATATATAGAGTGTTGTCTTGAGGAGTTTGGCCACTTCATATCTTCAAAGAATCATGATGTTTGTGCTCTTGAAGACAATTATATGAAAGAGACTTGTGACAGATATAGAGTGTTGACTTGAGGGATTTTGGCCACTTCATATCTTCAAAATCATGATGTTTGTGCTCTTGAACACAAGTATAAGAAAGAGACTCATCAATGGTGGTGCCTACATGGCCAAGGCTTTACTTATCTACACAATAAAAGTTCAATCTCAAGTATGCATCTTTTTATTATTGTTAATCCCTCAATTTTCTTTTAGCTGCTACATATTATAGTCTATGTTTTATAAATGTAAAAATTGTATGCAAATTCAATAGGTTTCTAGATCTTCAAATAAACAAAATTGGACTACATACTACATAATCATTTATCCACACAATTAAGCACAGTCAATTGGGTACAAAAAAGGCTAGGATTTGGTCTTGGTGCACTTCAGCTTGTGTCTCTTGTCACAACAGACCTGATTACAATAAGGGGTGACAAGAAATTGAGATCTAACTCCTAAGATTGCCAGCTTAAAGGCTATTGTTGCACAACTTGCCAAAATCTTTATAGATGAGGTAGCTTCTATATATGGCATGGCTAGTGGGGGTGGCAATTTAGTTGATTGTAGTTCAAATGAAATTGAGCCAAATGTTGACTTTGATGCTCTAGATGAAGAGCAATATGATAATTATTAAATATTGATTGTAATTTTTATTTAGAAGTGATATTTGACAAATCATTGAATTACGAATTTATGAATTTTCCTTTTTGCAAATTATAAGTTATTTAAATATTTCATTTATTGGCAATTACAAGTATTATTGGTTTTTGTAATTTTAAATTTTTAACAGATATGTACAAAAACCTGTACTTGTAACCAAGGAAAGAAAAATGTTGTATCAGCATACCCATACCCATCCCCCTACCAAGACCAACACCTTAGCTTAAGAGAGATAAATGTACCACCATATCTCCTAGAAAACATGGAGTTCAACCAAAATCTATTGAAAATTGTTAGTTGCATCCCTGAGAATGGTCTGAACTCACTAATCTGATTGAAGACATATTAGTTATGTAAGGGTCCCCCTTTAATGTGCCAGGCCTATGTTTTCATTATGGGTTCTACATTCTAAATCTCCTTGAGGCTAGCTACAAATTCATGTTTTTCGATTGAATCTCCTTGATTTCCCGATCCCTCCTACATCAAATATTGTTGTTGCAGTCATTTAATGTCCACCTCAAATAGCTAGTTTCTCCAATCCCATATAAAAGTGTCAAGTCTTTCTTCCTATTCTCCAATGTCTTTATTATAGAAAATATTTCACTTTTGTTGTGGATGTTAAATGAATTGATGGGCAGCAGCATGATTTATGTAGCTATTCCATAGGGATTTTAGCTGTGAACAGTCACATTGGTGGTTTTCTATGGAATAAAATCTATCATAAATCACAGATGGTGATTGGAAGGATGCTCCTTATTCTAGTGCCGTTTATAATCATTGTCCCACAAATACATTTAGAATTGAGGGCCTTGGAACAATCGCCATACACGAGGCTATTTTGGGAATTGATGGTCTGAGTAATTCGAGTAATAGAATAAACTCAGACACCAACTAAAGAGGTTTTCAACTGTGAACTAGCGGGCATGTCCAAAGATGACATTTTCTTATTTTGGATTTTGAATCATGCGTCTAGGGCCCCAAGATTTCCTTCATGGGATGAGCCACAAAACAACACCAAGGTGAAACCAGAGATTAAAGGAAGCTCCTCCTTCACAAAAGGATATTTAGAAAATGTGCAATAGACCAGAAGCCACAACAAGCTATTGTGTCGGCTTCATTCAATATATAAATTTGCTTGAGGGCAGTAGTCAGCTTCATGGCCATCAAAGTCATGAAGCTCATAGCTTTTCTTAAGCAAACTCCAACTATATAGAAATTTAGATATTGTGTGAAAGACCAAAAGCCACGACAGTGCATTATGTAGATTCATTCGATATGTTTTATTTTCTTAAGGACAAAGTTTGGCTTCATCACCAGCATTAAATATTTCAGCTGTACATTGGTATCACTCCAGGTGTAATGACATAAAAGATGAGATTGTCTTTTATTGGATTTTAAAACGCCTATCTAGGGCTCTAGATTTTCCTTCATGGACCAATCTGTAAGACAACAATGAGGTGAAACTGGAGGCTAGGGAAAAATTGATTTCTTCTCAGGAGGAAACTTGAGAGTGCATGATAGACCAAAATCCCTGACAGTGCTCTATGTGGATTCCATCCAATATATGCTTGAGGACAGATATCAGCTTCATGGCCAAGTACATAATTTTTTTAGACTTTAGCTGCAAATGACTGAGTGTGGTCAAAGATGACACTGTGTTTTATGAGATTTTGAAATTGTATGTATGGATCCACAATTCCTTCATGGGCTGAGCTGCAAGACAACACTAAGATGAAACTGAAGATTGCAAAAGAAGTTACTCCTTCGTGGGTTAGATGGTGCACAATAGACTAGAAGCTACAATACCTGTGGATTTTCTTCATAGCCAACTAAAGGGGATTTTGCTAAACAAGTGGGCATAGCTGAAGATGATACTGTCTTGTATTGGATTTTGAAAAACATAGCAAGAGCTCCAAAAATGTCCTTCATGGGCTGAGCTGCAATACAACACTGATGCAAAACCACAGATTAAAGAATAAATGCGGGAGGAAGTTTAGATGGTACACAATAGAGAAGAAGCCATAACTGCACACCGTGTGGATTTCATTTGACATGTGGATTTGACTAAGGATAGGCATTGACTTCGTGGCTAATGAAAATATTTAAGCAGATCCACATGTACAAAACTCCCTCTTTTGAAGTTATCAGTGTGTGCCCCCTTTGGGTTGAAAGTGCAGGGAGCTATCTTCTAATTCTTTGGAAGATTTTGCAAAGAAAGGGTCTTTTCTGGTTTTATAATTTTATTCCATGTCCTCACAGAAGCATAAATCAGAAGTTAATTCCAATTAACTACTGACTGGACAGCAAGCTGGTCAAATCTAAATACAGGTTGGGGGTCTTTTCTGCAAAACTGGGCACAAATCCCAAAAAGGTGATTAAATCGTACTTTAATTGCCTGCCATGTGCTTTTTGCTTTTCATTATACCTAAGTTCCAAGTTTTCCTGATTTAGTCCCGACTTATCTTGATTTAAACCCAATTGATCCCTAATAATTAAAGTCCCAACTTATCCCAAGTTTTTCTAATTAAAGTCCCAACTTATTCCAAATACTTGAAGTCCACTAATACTTATTGACTGAGTTAATACCAAGTAAATAGAACAATACCATGGAGTCATATGTTTTCAGTGGAAATAAAAAAATTGAGGGAGTTGGTGTTCATGTGCTCTTTAAAGTGCGTTGTCATTGTTGATACCTGCAGATAAGGGTGGTTATTGGCTAAGCAGCAAACTGATCTCCTCATGTAGATGTATATAGCTTTAATGAATTCATAATAGCAAATCTGCTGCCTAATCTCTGTGGTCGTCTGGTAAATGTTCCATTGAAAATCTAGCTTCCAATATGTTGAAATTTAGCATGACGGTGTTAGTCTCTCTCCTTCCCCAGCATAGACTTGATTTATATAAAAACCCAGTATAATGCTCTCTTTTTGTGCTCCTTGGATTAAGTCTTCGTAGAATTTGACTGATCCAAGTTGCAGTGTAGGTGGCAATTTGATGTTAGGAACTTAGGACAGAAGAGAATTTTTGGTTTAGCACCTTTGGTACAGGAGTACAGACTTGACTGAGAGCTTGCAATAAGGCCTCCAATGTATTTGAAGAGAAAGCTGATTTCTGTGGTGGTTAACTGCAGATGGGTTTGGCATGAAATCTGCTATCCCAGATACCTATCAAGCTTTGAAATCTTTGGAATCATGTCTTTTGTTGTGTGGCTTATCTGGCCGAATTTTGTTCCTTTTAGAGATGTGTGTTCTATTCCAATTTCCAACCATATTTTATCAAACAAAATAAATTACTCAGTGACCTTATCTAGCAATTTGAGGGTCCTTGTCCATGATGGAACAATGAAAAGAAGGATAGAGAGGGACAGGGCATTGAAGATTTCTTCCAACCGCAGTAGCAGACACACCAATTTGAAGTGAATGTGAAAAGGGAGAAAAGATGTGAACTGTGAAGGGTGAGGATGGGTTCTTCTAGGCTAAAACAACTAGTTCAGAAATGGTAATTAAAGAAGGAAGGAAATCAGCATCAATCTTACTAGAGCTCATAGCCAAATCTAGACTGATATCATAGCTAAGCTCAGATCAAAAATGCAAAAGACATAACCATATGATTTAAGGAGCTTTTAGAACAATCTTCTCTGATCTGGTAGCTAACCGCAGATCTGAAATGCAAAAATAATCATGAAAGTTAATGTTGGAATTAACCTTACAACATGTTTGTGGCTTATCTGAGTTTGAGATCAAACATACCCATATATGCTTATATGAATTGCAGTTTGTATGTAACCACATAGCAAGCAAGAGGAAAATAATGATTGATCATGACAAAAGAACATCAAGGATGATGCAATTTAAAAGCTTTTTCTTTTCATGATTAGGGCAAATGTTAGAACTTAGAACAGGGATACATGTTGCTTTAAGGTTTGGCAGTTCCCTAGAACCATCCATTAAAATTACAAGCTAAACCAGAAAATCCCTCGAGACACATGAAAGCACTAAAATAGTCAATGTGCTTCTGGATTAGATTGTGTATATTTTTAAGCATCAACGTTTCGGATCACACTCCGTGATCCATCATCAGGATGAGAAAGTGCAAGAATGTAAGCATCAACTTTATCTTTACATTCTTGCACTTTCTCATCCTGATGATGGATCACGGAGTGTGATCCGAAATGTTGATGCTTAAAAATATACACAATCTAATCCAGAAGCACATTAACCATTTGAAATGGATTGTGAAAATCTGATACTTTTAAGCACTAAAATACTGGCTGTGAATGCATCCTCATAAGTGAACAGCACATAACGGAAACATAAGATAACAGGTTTCGAGGACCGAACAAGTCAAGTTGCTGTATAATTGAAAAATCATCGAGACTGGTAAAAGTGCTGCAATACTAGCCCCTGATGCATCCTCACAAATCAACAGCTCATATCAGAACCATAAGATGACAGGTTTCGAGCACCAAAAAAGATGAGCTGCTGTATAAAAACTGTAGAACCAAGTACAGCCATATTAAAATATCAAACTGAAAATGTTCCCCTTGAACTATCCAGTCAAAAAATCTAGCACAAACCAGAAGACTCGGCAAATGATACTTCCTCACATATCAAAGATACCTGATTAGGTTGAAAAAAGTCGTATTTCCAGGACCAAACTAGATACAATCTCCAAACACAAAAAGTTTAATTGGGCATACAAAAAATTACATTTTTTACATTATGGAATGTTTTCTTAAAAAATAATAGTACCTAATTTTATTAACAGAGTATTTTCTTCACCCACTAGAGGGTCAATTAAAAACTGTAAGAATACAAGAAAACTGATATCCAAACAATAAATCCGGTATCCACTATTGACACAAAGGAAATACACTACATGATAACAATCAAACGTTTAAAAAAAGTTAGTCCAATAACTACTGCAAAAACGATCCTAGCAAGAACTGTTAAATCTCAGTGTAGTGCTTGGTGTACTGAACTATTTCGGGAAGGGAGTGTGTGCGAGTTGTAACATCTGCAATTTCCAGCACAAAACAATTCCAATTGCTCTGTAAAATTGACCTTATGTGTGCAACCTAATTCTTGGTTATAGACTTACTGCGGCCACGAAAAAGGTCTTGTCCCCTATCTCTGAAAGAATTGTCATAGCAAGTGACTTCGTGAACGCCTGTAGAAAACCAGCCCGCAGGCCCACATAGTCAGGATCTCTATACACAAATCAAAGAAATGGAAATGGAATTCAAGAACTCTGATACACACACATATCGCACACAGCAACCCAAGAGGAATGAATGATTGAACTTTTGTTGGGAGCAAATCTGTATATCACAACATGCGCACACCCAAAAAAAAGGAAAGAAGATTTCCTACATCTACATATGTCTGCAAGACTGATGCCTTAATTGAAATGATAAAACCTACAAAATTAGATAATTTTTCACACAAGAAAAGACGTGTACGTGCATACCTCCATTAATGAAGCACCCATTGTTGCTTCTGGTAAGCAACAGTCGAAAAGTTAGTTATGTTTTCACAATCTTACCGATATGTCAATCCTATTACTTAAATATGCATCGAATGCTAAGGAACGGGATGCTAATTTCTGGCCAATACAACAAGTGGGTCAGCATAAATTCTTCTAGTGAAGGAATTTTGATTTAAATTCGCCCAAAGGAACGGTTGCAAAAAATACGCAACAATTAACGATTTTCAAATCCGTTGAATGCTATTGCTTGACTGTGAAAGCAAACAACATCTGTACAATAAATTAAAAACAAGCATTTGAATATAATCTAATTTAATTGAGCGAGAAAGTCAGAATCTCAAGATGCCCACGTGCCATGCTAACTCCCTCCGCTAAAAACCAACCAAGTTCTGATCATCCAATTTTTAAATTTCTTCTTCCAATACAAAAAAATAAAACCAACCAGGCAATTGTATTCTAATAATCTAATTTTTAAATGTCTCAAAGTTGTTGTCATTTTGCATGATCTTCCCCCACGCTTTGGGGAAGACTGTTGGGTGACCTTTAGATGGGAACTTTTTTGTTTAAAATATTCCAAAAGTTTTAAGACTTTAATTTGAGTGGCAATAATGATGAAAGTGGGTTAAGTGGGTATAATAGTGAAGGGTTTCTATAGGATTAATGTGGAAAGTATAAATATATTTTTTAAGATTTATAATTAAATTGGTGATTCGTTTTAAGATAATAATAGATCATATATTGTATAATTTATAAGAGGTTAATTAATTATTTTTGTTATTTTAGGTAAAAAGTAGAAATTATATATGGAAGGGATCATATATTGTATAATTTATAATAGGCTAATTAATTATTTTTGTTACTTTAGGTAAAAAGTAGAAATTTTATAAGGAAGGGTGACAGGGTTGGTGGGAAGAGTGGAAAGATTGATTGATTGAAATATTAAATTAAAGAAATAGATAAGTACATAAAAAATGTTGAAATTAATTAAAGGGAAAGATTCTCTTAGTTGTGTGACATGTGAAATATTTTGTTGTAAGACACACTTTGTGATTCAATGAAAGAATACAAGTTACGAATAATCAAGGGTTAAAAGTGTATGAGCATCAAAAATCTTGAGATTTGCAATCTAAACATGTATGTATCATAATCTTAAAATGGTTGTCATAAATTATTTGGATGGAATCTTCTTAAATTTATTCCTCCGTGTAAATATGGATTGAATGTTGTTTAAAAGCATCGATAAGACTTGCTATCACGTGGGAGAATCTACAACTTGTCGTATTCACAAGCAAGCCACGTGTATCGATTCAACAATATTTGAATAAAATCAAAGACATGCTAAAAAAATGTAAAATGCTTATATATTGGTCCTTATGTATTTAGATGTTGATGCAATGTGCTCTTTGATCTACCAATATGCTCTCTAGTTGAATTTTTTTATAGATAATGAATTCATGGATTAAATGCTCTAAGGCTCTGTCCTTTTTAAATAACTCCCTAGAATTCAAATTCAAATTCAAATATTTCGCATGTGAGTTAGCAAGTCATAGCTAGTTGGGAGAGAAAACATGACATGCATTAAGAGCAACTATCAACTTTTTCTCATTGTATGTTGACTAGTTTAACTCCATCTTGGTGCTAGAAAATGCCTTCTCCTTGTTTGACTAATAAAAAAGCTCTAAGGTGGCATTTGGAAAGAATGAATGTTGACCTTGTCTAACTAGAAGGTGTAAAGTAGCTCCTCATTATGCTCAATGGATGTCTTCACTTCTCATAACAAGTGGGTGATGGTAACATGTTGCTACAACTGCCTTTACTAGTCATCAACCTACTTGAAGTTTCCTTGTATGTTTATAGGATTATGCATCCATTATTCTCTCTATTACTCTCCCTAATTATTTGATAATTTATATTCTCCTCACGCAGCTTAGAAGAGTCCACTAGTCAAGCATACCATTATGTCCTGTCTTTTTATCTTTCATGAAGACTATCTTTCTCAATTCATCATAATATGTGATTACTTTACATCTCTTTTGGCATGATACTTGTGATATCCTTTCATACTACAATTGTCAAGTTTCATACTTTTGAAATGTCATGGTAGTGGACAATCTATATAAACTTGACATCACTATCACTATATTCTTTTCTTCAATAGCATCTCCTATGTTTTGAAAATTATCCCTTATTTTCTAATGTGCCTCTTACTCTACTACACTAAGCTATATTATTCATTCTTCTCCCTGTCATGTTTTTGGCATGTAAGAGTAGTAATCTTGTCATGGTGATCACTTTCACTTTGTTATCTTCATGATCACCTTGTTTCTTGGTGACTAGGACTAGAACCTTTAATCTTATACAACAATGTTAATCCCTTACTCTTTTAATTTCTTATGTACTAAGAGTCATGTCATGCCCTTATGACAAACTCTATGCATATGTGACTTTATGGAGTGATCTATAACACCCCACTAATTCAGAACCCTTGGGAATAAGGGTAAAACATACATAAGAATTTTTGAAATTTTTTTTTTTGAATTATTAATATTAACCATTAGCACTATACAAGGATGTCAAGTACAACCTCATAATTAGGTCATATAGTCATTATGCAACTATGCATCAATGGAAGACTAAAAACCCCAAAGCTCCATAATATCAAAAGAAGGGTCCTCTAATACTTTATACAAGGTATACAAGGTGTTAAGACTTGCCCAAGTCCCTCCCATAAGTTTTGGAACTTAACTTGGAAAATTGGACCACTTTCCAAAATCCATATAGATTTGATCTGATCTGATCTATAGGGCACTCCGACCAATAGAAAATTGTAGGCATCATAGATGAGATTCATTAAGGCTTGCACTCAAATGCCTCAAAGGAATATAAAATGGTTTCAAAACCTTCCCAAACCTATCTCAAAAGTTTCATGACTCTAATATCTTTGCAACACAGCTTAAATGGGGTCAAACAAACACTCAAATCTCTCAAAATATTCATTTTATTAAGCAGTAGTTTTAGTTGTTCACACTAGACTAATGTGTAGATCTTAGACACTAGCACACCTCAAAATGTCACATTTCTACAGATGCATCTAGCACTTTTGCATAAGTCTTTTTTTTGTATTGGAGTCTCATTTCCACACTAGTGTCCTCTAGGACTAGTAAACTTGTGTTGTCATCCTATTTTTTACATATTTTTCCTTACCAGTGAACTTCCTAGCTTCATTGTAGGACCTCTAGGACACCCTAAACCCTTTATTAAAGAAAAAATATCAATATTATTGGGAGACATTAGTGAAAACGTGTGTGACAAGTTTTGTAAAGTGTCCCTATAGTCACCAGGTAACTCTTATGAACAAGGGTGAGATCAAGTGGATTCAAAACATATCCAATCCACCCTAAACCTCTCAAAACCCATCAAAATAGATTAAAATGAGTCCACAACACCTACAATCCACAAATAGACCACTTGGAACACCCATTGGGTAACCCCAGATTGACTCTGGATGGCTCAAAACTACACTAGATTGATCAAGGATCATGACCAAACATGGAGATGACTATATTAATAGGTCCAATATTTGACTAACCACTCTTAGATTTATTTTAAATCATCAATTTAAGTGTTCCTATGATAATTCCATAAATAATCATTATGCATGAAACATAAAGACAAATTATCCATGCTCAATTCCAACATCAGGTCACTTAAACTTTTGTTCACAAATACAATAAATCAATAATACATCATTCTTTGCATTGGAGTGTTCCAATTTACAATTCAACGATATTTATAATGTTTGAATCATTACATCATATTTACAATTTGATAGAATGAGAGATTAGATGAAAGCATGAGGGAAGAAGGTGAGGAAGATCTCCAAGGTCGATCTCAACTAAGGCCACCAGTGTCCAATGATGGTTGGCAATGCCACCCGACTGGGTAAATCTTGTAGGACCACCCTGTAATACCCCAAAAATGGGCTATAGGTTCATTAACCTCCTACATCTTCAATTTGAACAAAATTGACATCAAAGTCCTAACCTAAGGCACATTTGCACATTATCGAATCCTAATTGATTATCCTTAATTCTGCATTGGGGAATATTCCTTGAATATTCCTAATTTATCTAATTATCTTTAATTTAATGATTATTTGGTGATAAATTTCATTTATCCTAAAATTTGATTAATTAAATATTTTGAATATTTAATTAATTAGATTAATACTGCCACTTAATTATTTAATTAGATTTAATTATATTTATTCCTAATTAATATTATTTTAATTTTGACAATAAATCTAAAATCTCATGACTAATTGATTAAATTCTTATTTAATTAATTAATGTCAATTGTCAATATTTAATAATATAGTTTTGGGATAAAGTTTGATTTAATAATTGATTAACCCATAAATCAATTGTTTTAATTTTAAAATTAGTTAAGTTGAGAATAAATCACTTTATTTTTAAATTAATTTATAATTAAATCATGCACAATCAAAAAAGCAGGCAACTAGAAATTAACAATCAATTTTAAATTTAAACTCAACATCTGATGATGAGTTGAAATTTGATCTAAACTCTATTTTGAGTAAAACTCTATTTTTGCATGATTTTTGTGAGTTAATTATCTCTAATTTCTTGATAACTCAAAAATCAACCTGAGTTCATCAAGAGTGATTTATGGCTTTTCCCATGCACCTCCAAAGCCTTGGATTTCTATAAAATCAAGGCTTCAGCTCTTCATATGGATCCATCCATGAAATTGCATCCTCACGCTGGCGAATTGGTGATCGAAGAATCCATCTTTGCAAATCAAAGGTTGTTGTGAGATCTTCATTATTTTTTAGCATTCATATCATTTAGCATATCAATTCTTAGATCAATTGCATATCATTTCAATTTCATATAGAATAGATTCATATCAGTTTTCTTCATATTATTGCATAGAAAATACAAAAATATAGATTAATTTGCATTCATTTCATATCTAGATTTTGCATTCAAATCCTTCATTTAGGTGTTGCATTGTCATTGGTCTCGGTCTGATCTGAGAGTATCATACTCGCACCTACTAAAAGGCAGTAAATTGCATGGTTAGTTTAGTTTCCATTTCATTGCATGATTTTGGTTTTTGGCTAACCTCTAATGTTTTACTGAAGTGTTGTGTCTATAGTTAGGTACAAAATTCACACACACATTTCTGGCACCCACCGTGGGGCTCTGAAATGGGTTTTCATTCCATTTCTATCAATTTCTTGTCATTTTCTGGATAAAACTGTGATTTTTATTTTTTGTTCGTACATTTTTCATATGAATTTTGTCAGAAAGTCATACCAGGAGGCACCCACTGTCATACGACAGGTTCAAATTTCAAGGCTCGTATCAAAAAGTACACATTGTCATTTAGAAGCTCGATTGTCATATGAGAAGATGCCCACAGTCGTACGAGTTTCCAGACTGTCGTCTGGGAGGTAACCCACTGTTGTATGAGTTTTGACTCCAGAATTCAATTGTCGTTTCAGCATCTTTGGCAGTTTTTCAGATTTGATTTTCAAATTTGGACTAACAGCTAACCCTAACAATTGAAATCTTCTATTTTTGACTGATACTTGCTGAATCTGATTGGAAAAGCGCAAATAAATTGCTAAAATAGGTAAAAATCTACTAAGCGTGTTGCAAGGAATTCAAGTATTCTTCTCAAGCTGATAACATTTTGATTTGGATTAAAATGAACTCTCACGTGTCAAGCTTGTGTAATTTTCCTGCTTTCATATCATAGACTTCATTTTGGGCTATAAAATGAACATAGATTTGCTTTCTGCATATCTGTTACACATAGTAAATAGGCCCTATGAATACTATTTGTGGATGATCTTGAGAGATTGAGCTTCTTTCACTTATTTATTCATGTGAAGCTCCTCTTGATGAAGGATCCCCTTGTAGGTAGGGAAGGTACTGAGAGAGTCTCACATTCTACTAGATTCGTATGTCTTCAACTTTTGATTGATACATTCTCTCTCTGGAGAGGTTGATAGATCATAAGCAGTTGACATAGATATTTGTGAGATAATCTTGGTCTTAGCGTGTCGGATTAATCTGTCTACTTTGTTTTGGTTAAAAGTGAAAAGGCTAGATGACTATGCTCTACTCCCTTTTTGGGTAGTATCAGAAACTCAGATCCTTGAATCTGGAACCAGTCTCCATGTGGTATCTTTTGTGAGTCACCTTTAGAGAGGGTTAATCGTAGTGGACATTCCCTTAATTGGGTCAACCACGTGGACGGAACCTCAAGTGATTATAGCCATTTTTGTTGTGGTAGCAGCAGTCGCTATATAAATGTCCTTATGGAGGAAATCTTCACAGGTGTGGTCTCTTTTTGGGCTGTCAAATCTCCCTAGCAGCTCCTGATTGATTAATTTCTCAGACTGTGTCAAAACCCTGGTGCACCTGGATTGGAGTTCGCCCTCTTGAGATCACAAAAGTTGCAGAGTCAAACCATTACCACAAACCCTAGTGAGGCCAAATTTTCATTTTTTCTAGGAATATGTGTGTTATTGAAAAACTTTTTGGAACATACACAATCAACACTCCTAGGGATTAGTACATTCAATCACTTGATTGTTCATGCACAAGGTTGCTTTGTCCCATGTTCATTATTTTCAGATGTGCTTGGAATCACTTGCTTGTTGTTTTGCATGCTTGTTTATCTATTTTGTTACCAAAAATGAACGATCTCAAAATAATCTTCAAACCTAGACAGAGAAATTTGTGAACAATCTGAAATTGAAAACCAAAAATTTGCAAAATCTAAAGTAAAAATCCTTTTTGGAGTCAAAAGTCATCCCATCAAGTCAGAAAGTCGTACGAGTGTTGGCAACTGTCATTTCAGAACCCCTATATTGTCGTATGAAAGCTTGTATAGTGTCGTACGAGTTTTGCCACCAGTCAAAAGAAAAAAGTCAAAATCCTACTATCAATTATCGTGCGAGCTTTGTAATTATCATACGAGTTTGTCAACTATCATTTCATTACATACCCACTATCGTATGATCCTGCAGAAAGTCATTTGAGAAAAATTGTCAGAAAGTTGTCAAAATTGTCAGAGACCTGGTTTTTACAACCTATTTCCAGAATATTTCAAGCCTATCACTATGTCAGGAATAGAGCAAAAACTAGAACAAATTCATTCATTTTCCTCAAGTGGGCCTTTGAGTCTGATCTTGCCTTCTAAGTTATCGATTTCAGTCTTTTTCATCTTGTGTCAAAACCTTGTCAACATTATCTTCAAATTCGGTCTTCTTGCTAAATGGCTAAGTGTTGTGAGCTCGTTCCCACCATCTATTGGGCATCTACCCACACTACTGTGGCACAATATCCTTCATTTACATCTGATCTAATCTTTAATCACTTCAATCTTGACAAGGTTGCGTCATTCGATCTTCTTGAATCAATTCGTTCTTCAGTTGTCTTCATCTTATTCTTTTGCTTCACCCAAGGTTAATGGTGGAAACTAGAGCTTCGTCACACAAGAAATATGGAGAGGTATCCCATACAATACCTCTAAATACTCTTTAGGCCCCAACTCTTGAACAACTCTACAATTTTGGTCTTTACGAAGACGACGGTCTTGGCAATTTCTGATTGAAAACTGGTTACATACCCCCTCCATCAACTCACAGAGGTAATCAACAAGCCCCTCCTCAATCTAATCCAGGGAGCCCTAAAACTTCTACCATGTCTCATGGAGGGACACATCACGGGTCTCAAGGACACCAATCTCAACAAGGTATGGATCAAGAACCTACACCTTCTGAAGTTGCCCAATATCAAAATGATGATAACTTCAAAAGGATGATGAAACATTTCTTAAAAGAAGATAGAGAAGCATACTTTCTAGAGTTAGCTCATCAAGGAGCTAAACTTCCTCCAAACTTTAATGTTGAAAATATCATTACACATGAGGAAGAAACCCCCATCATGGCTATGATGAAACAGATGCATGCCATGCAAGTCAAACTTAACAAACTTGAAAAGGAAAAGGAACCTAAGGAGTTCTCCATGGAGGCTCTATATCCTTTTCTATTTGATAAAGACTTGTACATGCTGCCATTCCCTAAAAGAGTGGAGATGCCTAAATATGATAAGTATGATGGAAACTCTAACCCTCAAGATCATGTCAGAGAATTCTATACTCAATCTATGGAGTTTATGCACGAACTAACCTACTTAATGCGTATTTTCCCTTGATCTCTGGGAGGAGCAGCCATTCATTGGTTCTCTAGAATGCCTCCTACTATTAAAAATTTTGAGGAGTTAATCAAACTGTTCTATCAACAATACTCCTACAATATTCAACATCCGGTCACCATGATCGACATTTGCAATCTGAAATAGTATCCAGGAGAACCATTCCTGACATTTCTCAAGAGGTGGAGGAAGAAATTTTCTTTATATGCTAGACCCATTCCTGAAATTGAGAAGTTGGAAATCTTCATCAACAATCTTGTTCCAGAAATCAACTACCCTTTACAAATGCAAAATCATACATCTTTTGACAAGATGGTAGATAATGCAATCAAAATTGAGAAAGTACTTGTGAAAAAAGGAGACATCACACTTCAAAAGGACAAGTATGAATCTGGATCTAGTTCTAAAGATAAGAACAAAAATTGGAACAAAAATAAAGGCGTTGTCATAGATGGCGTTGTTGATAATATTTGTGCCCCATCTAAGGCACCAGCTTTCAATCTCACTATTGGTACCCAAGCCATCAAAGCTTATGAAGCTAAAACAACAGAGTCCAACAAAAAGTCATCTGATTACAAACGTTGGGCTACAGATCCTAATCACAAATTCACTCCTCTTGGAGAATCCTTGGAATCTGCCATGACAACTCTATTGGCAAACAAAATCATCTACTTGCCTGAGATGAAAGTCTTTGATCCTGAACCTAAACCAAAATGGTGGAGGGAGAACGACTTCTGTGAATTCCATCGCAATAAGGGTCATAAGACTAATAACTGCATCCACTTGAAGCACATCATACAAGACAAAATTGATAATGGAGATATCACGATTGACAATCATAACAGCAATAATGATCATACAACATTCACAAAACCATTTCCTAAACATGGTAAAGAAGACTCTTCTTCTTAGTCTAATATGGGTGCTAAAGTCAATTATGCATACTCCAGAAACAATGTTGTCATCAATATGGTTGAACCATGTCTATCTGAGTGTTGCAATGTCATCACAATTGTAAGAAGAGATAGAGAAAATCAATCAACTAATGCAATTACCTAATCACAAGCTCAGGCACACCTACAAGGACAAATACCAGATTCATCCAATGTCCCTAAGGTGCCTTTCAATCTTTCATCTGCTTCTAAACAGAAGGCTACATCTAAATCTTCAAATCCTAAAGACACGAGGCCTACTTCATACAGTATTGTTCAACAACTCCAGCACATGAATGCTAAAATCTCCATGTTTGAGTTGCTTTGGATATCCCAAGCTCATAGAGCCATTCTAGACAAAGCTCTACTCAGATCCAATGTTCCTAACGACCTTGATTTAGACAGATTACAGTCTATGGTGGGTCATCTTACGTCTCTGCAGTATATTTCCTTTTAAGAGGAAGATGATAACTCCTTGAGTCACCCACATAACTAGCCCTTGCATATTGAAGTCTTGATCCAAAACCATTGTGTCAAATGTGTGTTGATAGATGGAGGTGCTGGCCTAAACATTTGTTCTTTCAGCTTGATTACACAATTGGGATTTTTAGAAATGGCCATTGATCCTAGAAAGAAGATAACTATCAAAGCATATGATGAGCAAGAAAGATCTTCTAACAGAACTATTGTCTTACCTATCAGAGCAGGTCCTGTCATCAGAGATACTATATGTCAAGTTCTTGATCTACCTTTGGCTTACAATATCCTTCTAGGGAGACCCTGGATACATGAAATGAAAGTCATCCCCTCTACATACCATCAGTGCTTGAAATTCCCTTATGAAGGAGTAGAGGTGACGATTCCAGCTGATCTGTATACAACTTGCAATACCTTGAAAGAGAGTGTTGATAAACTTGTTCCCAATAATAGAGAATCTTCCACTAAGCAAACATATGTAGCTTCAACATCCAAGATGGAAGACATGGCTAAAGAGGTTAAGATCAAAGAAAATGGTATGGGAGAATATACTATAGAGCTAGTCTTATCTTTGACGTCTCTCCCTATCTCACCTAAGTCCTATGGACAAACTCTGAAATAGTCCAAACTTGAGTCTAAAGAACCTCTTGAGACATATAAAGGAAAATTTGTGGTAGAACAAGTATCTAAACATGAGTTTGAAGAAGATGAAGTTGTGCTTGCATGGCTATACAAAGATGAACCCGAATCTCAAGTTGTTAAAAAATGTGATGCTGAAACTCCTAAGATCCCTTCTAATTCATATGGCCCAGGGGATAAATTGATCAAAAAAATGGGATATAAAGGAAAAGAACCTCTAGGATTACAAGGTAAAGGTCTTCTATCACCTCTTGATCATCGTGGCTGAGCCAACAAGAATACAAAAGGTCTAGGATACACAAAGAAGCCTTTCTATCTTAGCAAGAACTCCCCACATGTATTAAAATAGATTGAGCCCTCCATAGCAAATCAACTAAAGGGAGAAACAAAAGAACAATCTGATAGTGATGATTCAGACACCACTAAAGATCTCATTCCCTATGAGCATTTGCCTAAAGAAATAAAAGACCTCCTTGAAGCTGAAGATGATCCAATAAAAAGAATCAATGTAGTAGAAACACAAGAACCTACTATAGAGCAAGAGATAGTTGCAACACAAGAACCAACTAATCTCAAAGACAATCAAATAGACAAAGAGGAAGGTGGTAGTTATTTTGAGACAAATTCCCATGAGTATGAATTCAAATCAGAATCTGAGGGTAACCCTTCTTGGGGTATTCATCCCGACTTTACTCATGTTCTTAGATTTCCTAGAGACATAGATGAAGAATCTAATGACTATGAATGGGGAGTCATTCCAGAACCAGATGAACTTATTATAGAAAATCATGTTGATGTTATTCACCAATATGCACCTAAACCCAATGTAAGTCTAGAGTGAAATGATGAACTTATCGAGTCTGATCCACCAATGGTTGAAGTGGACTTCCACAATGACATTGAGCCTATTCATGAATTGAATGTCTTAAGTTGTAATATCACCTTTGAACTCGAGCATTGGGTTAGGACCAATGATGATAGATCCATATCCATAAACACTCTTTCCCAATCTTTCACCACTTTGACTATCCAATGCCCTGACCTTCTTGACATAACGTCCACAAACTTGAACCAAGGTATTTATACCTTTCCCAATGACTATGCCCTTGCTTGCTACCTAAATGTAGTTGAGCCTATGAGGACTTCCATCAGTGAACCGAGCGTTAGCATGATGGAGTCGGACATCAAGTATCTTATTCAGAAAAATAAGAATAAGAATAAAAAGAAAAGGAGTTCTGAGGGTGAAAACCACTTTGTGGCAGTCTCAGAACCTACAAAAGTAAAAATAAAAGACGTATTCAAAGGTGAAAACCTCTTTGAGGTGCCTAAGGATGAGATATTTGATGTCCTTCCGAGTCATTTACAGGACAAATCTCTAGTTCTAATTGAGCCCACTCAATCTATTAATTAAGGAATAGCAAAGGAACCATAGTTGATCCATGTAGTGCAATCTTTATCAGAAGAAGAGAAGCAAAACTTTACAATGTTCTTAATAAAAAAGAAGATCAAATTTGCATGGAAATATTCAGATATGCTAGGGTTGGATACTGATCTTATAATGCACCATTTTTCTATAGCTCCAAACATCAAACCTGTTAAACAGAAATTGAGAAAGATGCATCCACATGTTGCACTCTTGGTAAAAGTGGAATTAGAGAAGCTACTAAAAGATGGATTCATCCATGTTATTGATTATGTTGAATGGATCTCTAATATTGTACCTATTTCAAAACCAGACAAATCTATAAGAGTGTGCACAGATTTTAGAGATGTAAACAAAGCATGCCCTAAGAATGATTTTCCACTACCTAACATTGATATGATAGTGGACATGACTGCGGGTTTTGAGATGTATTCTTTAATGGATGGTTTTTTTGGATATAATCAAATAAAAATTGCTCTAGAAGATCAAGAGAAAACTACTTTCACATGTGCATGGGGTACCTTCTGTTGGAATGTCATGCCATTTGGGCTTAAGAATGCTAGTGCTACATATCAGAGAGCTATAACTTCTATTTTTCATGACATGATGCATAGAACTATGGAGGATTATGTTGATGATACTTTAGCAAAATCTATGATTAGAGCTTAACATCTAAATGACTTGAGAAATGGTGCAGGGGCACCTCCCTCTATTAATTTTATATTGTTTAAATTCATCTCCAAAATGATTTATTTATTAAGTCATTGGAACCATAATGTGAAATGGTCTATTTATTATATTATTTTAATCAGGATCATATGAAATTTGTAATGAAAATCCAAATATGAATATGAAGAGACACGGGAAGGTAAAACGGTTGTAACCGTTCTCAATTGTCTTTAAAAAAAGACATTATTGTAATAGCAAGGAGAGATCGACAGAGTGGTTAGGGGAATAAGGAATAGGTTGTGAAAGTAAATCGGGCTCTCTAGTTTTTAACCAGAGAGCCATTGATATTTTGTTGACTCTGATATTAATTGAAATGTATTTTTATTAAGTTTTTATGTTCCTACTGTCGGCTTTTTGATCTCTGTCATGAAGATTATAACAGTGATAGTGAATTGGATTTCTCCTTATCAATGGAAGTCAATATGCAAGAATTTGTTTTAGTTATGAACCATTTTTGTTGAGTTATTGGGAATCGATACTAAAGCACCTGTATCGGTTTATGTCTCGGGTTTCAATTAAAAGAATTTGATTTAGTTAATAATCAGATTTGTGAAGTTTAATGGTGAACATATTTAATAGTTCATGAATTGGGAATGTAACAGTGATATATTTTGGGTTCTAAGTTAGAGATAACAATAATGAGGAAATTATATTGTTTATGATTCATATTTGCACCAGTCCTGATTGGGACATTACTATCCATTATACTCTACAGAGAATTTGTTGAACCTGTTTGTTCATATTCGGATGCATTGAATTTGTAATGGTTTCAAGAACCGTTAGATTGCAGTGGGTCGAATGTAAATATAATACCTTTAATGTATTGAGTGAACCCGATAACTCAATGGGCATGCAAATTCTGAAGTATATTGAGTTTAAAAATGGTTGTTCCCAAAACCATTGCTCATATTGTATTGACTGTCATGAACCGAGATCTCTATTGTTTTGTCATAGAGATATTCAATATGTTGGTTTTATTATAATGGTCCCAAATTGAATGGTCAAAGTTATTATTTTCAACTATGATATTATGGATGCAGATCGGCCTTGGTCGATTCATGTATCGATGGAATACAATGGATTTCTTATGGTTGGTTATTCATTATGAAGAATCCCAACAATGAATGACATCGAAGATTGTTCCCAAGCCAGCATCAACACACAAGGTATGAAAAGAATCAATGAATTTAATGTTAAGTTAATATGGTGAGATTGGTTCAATGATAGAATATGAAAGATCATGATTGAGTTGATGTTATTACGAGCCTCTAGCTCATTGTTTGAAGAAAGAGGAATGAGAATATGCAGATTTATGAGTAACATCGATGTCGTCTACATCAAGCAAGATACTAGATAGAATGGAAAAATTTAGTCTTAGACCGAATCCTAAGAAGTGTGCTTTTGGTGTAACTTTTGGAAAGCTCTTAGGCTACATAGTTTCAAAGAAGGGTATTGAAGTTGATCTAGCTAAAGTAAAAGCTATAATGGAGATCCAACCCCCGAAGAATATTAGTCAAATGAGGACATTGCAAGGGAGATTTTAGTCTATCAAATGCTTCATATCTCAGCTGGCAGACATATCACAACCTTTTACAAAGACACTACATAAAGGTGTGACATTTGCATGGAGCGAGGAATGTGAGAATAATTTTAATCATATCAAGAACTATCTATCAAATCCTCCTATCTCAATGCCTCCTATTCAAGGGAAGCCTTTGATCTTATATGTCTCCACCACAGATACATCACTGGGGGCATTGCTAGCACAACATGATGAAGACAAGAAAGAAAGAGCTATATACTTTATCAGTAGAACATTGGTGGCATACGAAAAGAACTATTCTATGATTGAAAAGGCTTGTCTAGCTATGGTTTTTGCTTCACAGAAATTGAGACATTATATGTTGGCTCATACCACACATTTGGTAGCTAAGATTGATCCACTAAAGTACCTACTAAGAAAAGCTACCCTCACGGGTAGATTAGCCAAATGAGTCATGCTCTTAAGTGAATTTGACATTGAAAATGTTGAAAGAAAAGCTATCAAAGGACAGGTAATTGTTGATCAATTAGCAGATGCACCTTTGTTTGATGATACTCCTATGCAAATGGAATTTCCAAATTCCTCTATCATGAATCTTTCTTCTAGAGAATGGCAGTTATTCTTTGATGACTCCTATACACAGAATGGATCTGGAGCAGGCATATTGTTCATAACTCCTCAAGGATACTCAATCCCAAAAGTATTTAGAATCAAGTTTCCTTGCACAAACAATATTGCTGAATATGAAGCCCTTTTAAATGGTATGAAAATAGCAATTGAGTGGAGAGTGACAGAACTACACATTTATGGAGACTCACAACTTGTAATTCATCAAGTTAATGATGTGTATCAAATGAAGGATGAAAAGCTCATTCCATACAAGAGAATGGTAGATGATCTAAAGAAATATTTCATATCTATCACATTTGAGAAAATACCTAGAACAGAGAATAAGGTTTTTGATGCAATGGCAACGCTACCTACTTTATTACAGTAGCCTAAACATGAGCTACGCTACGAGTTCCTAGTGGAAGCACTATCTTATCCTACATATGACTCCCCTGAAACCCGCATTATTTTCACTATTGTAGGTCATGATTCATCAAGATATAAAAATCTATTCTCCTATCTCAAAGACCAAATGATTCCCAATACCTTTAACTGCCATGAAAAGAGATACCTTATCCGAAATGCCTCCTGATATGTCATCATTAGTCATGATCTTTACAAACAAGTTCTAGATGGTACGCTACTTAGATGTTTAGAATGAGATGAGTCTCAACGTGCATTAGAAGAAGTCCATGATGGTATTTGTGGATCATATTCTAATGGTTTAACACTAGCTCAAAAACTTATTAGGGTTGGGTACTATTGGCTTGAAATGGAAAAAGAGGCAATCAAGTTTGCTAAAAATTGTCAAAAGTGTCAAGTACATGGTAACTTAATTCATGCTCCAGGGAGAGATCTAATCCCCTTTACTACACAATGGCCTTTTCACCAATGGGCATTTGATCTTATAGGATCCATACATCCTCATTCTTCTAATGGACATACCAATATCATCACAGCTACAGATTATTTTACAAGATGGGTAGAAGCAGTCCCTTTGACTCAAGCAACTGGAAAACAAATTTCAATGTTCATCCTGAACTACATCATATGTCGGTATGGTATTCCACATTCTATAATCACAGATAATGGTGGAAAATTCAAAAACAAAGACTTGGATGATCTATGTGCCAAATTCAAAATTACACAACATTGGTCATCTATCTACTATCCTCAAGGGAATGGACAAGCAAAGGCTTCTAACAAGAATCTATTGAAAATCTTGCACCGTACAGTTAATAAAATAGGAAGAGACTGGCATCTCATGATCAATCCAACTCTTTGGGCCTACAGAACAAGTATCAGAATGCCCACAGGGGCTACACCATTCGATTTAGTTTATGGTTCTGAAGTGGTACTACCTATTGAGGTTGAAATCCTGTCACTAAGAATCAGAATGCATGGTCTAGTAACTGATGATGACTATAGAGTGTCTAGGTTGCAAGAACTTGAATTACTAGATGAGCGCAAACAAGCAACATATGATCATCTCAGAGTGTATCATAAGAGAATGTCTAGAGGCTACAACAAGAAAGTCAGACACAGAGAATTTTAGGTTGGTGATCTAGTCTTGAGAGAGAATCCTAAAAATCAATCACATAGAGAGTGCAAGGAGAAGTTTGAACCCAACTGGCTGGGTCCCTTTGTTATCACTGCTACTTTTGGGTCTGGAACCTATCAACTCTCAACAACTAAAGGAGAACATCTCTGAGAACTAATCAACATTCTCCATCTGAAGAAATTCTATGCCTAAGGCATTCAGTCTATGGTAAAATGTCTTGAAAAAATCTTAAAAATTGGAAAAAGTCCTGAAAAAATGAACATCTTGGTGAAAACCTAGCAATGGGCGCCTTGATGATTCACAAAAAAATGGAAAAATATCAAAAGTACAAAAAAATTAGAAAAATGAAAACTACAAAAAAATGAGAAAAGGAAAAAGTGCCTTGGTGAAAACCTGGAAACAGGCGTCTTGGTAGCAAAAATAGAATCTCTGCCAAGATGGTGAAAACCCGGCAAATGGGTGCCACTTGTTCAAAATGCTCCATCTATCAGTGCAATCTTGGTCTTTCCCACCTTTCAGTCTTGCTTTAGTTTGTACATATCTCTTGGTTTGTTCCTGCATTCCTATTTTCAATAAGCCGGTCTGTACACCAATCAACTCAAGCATCTGTATCCTATCAATGCTTAACACTTGGGGGCAATCAATGTCATATCCTATGGCCCCTAGTACATCTTAGATGAGTCATATCTAGTCAGAGTCCTTTGAAGCTTCATCTAAGTTAGTCAGTCAGTCTCCTCTCTAGAAAGGATTTTGCATCTACAACAATGCAATCAAACACAAATTGAAAATAATTTGTGCTTCATGCTTTTATCTCCTTGTATGCTTACTGATTCACATTGAGATTTTTGCATATTTTGTTCCCATGAGCTCTTCGATGATATCCTTTATAGGATTTAGAGAGTGATGACTGGGGGCATAATCTTTTCTTTGTTTTCTTCTTGTATATGAAAATCTAACAACTTTGGAAATTCTAGATTGAAATGGTATCAGTTTGTAAGAGCCTCTATCTCGAATTGGATGGCCATGAGTACCTCAACCATTGACACCTGAAAAATTCAAGGAAGTTCGATCTAACTATTGTCTTTTTGAGTGAGTTCTTACTCCTACTGTGAAACACGATCTTACCTAAGGATGTGAATGATAAAGGGTCACTACGGGTAATTCACACTGGACTTAGAATGATCTCTTCACTACTTGATGTGTTTGTTTAAGGTGTATTCAGGTCATCACGATGTTTATGTTCTGATGCTTATACAAATTTCTATAGCAAAATGGACATGATATTCAAATCATCCTGACGTTTATGCCTTGGTGCTTATATCTAATCCGACATTTTGAAAACAAAATCAATGTTCATATGTCCATGGTTGTCTAACTAGTGGGTGTTGTATTGATTCCTACACATACAAAATTAATATTCATATGTTCATAGTTTCCTAACTAGTGGACATCGTAGTGATTTACCCAATTACCTAAAAAAAAACAAAAAAAACTCCATGATGACAAGTGACGGACACATGATCAGTGACTAGGTCCTAGGTCTTAAGTTGCATTTCATTTTTGCATGACATTTTACACTTTGCATGATTGCATGATCTCACAAATTGCTTGACAATCTTTAACAATCCTTCTAAAAACTATACTTAAACTGAAAATGAAGAGTTGAATCACATACGAAGGTTTTCTCACAGAAACGCAAGTAATCACAATCCTAGGTTAAACATCCTTTTTGACATAAGACTAAGTACATACCAAGGTCTCCCAGGAAATAGAACCAGTCAACTAAGTGTCATCTCCGAAGAGGCGTCTAAATGATAGTAATCCAGAGTTCCCCGAACTCACATAAGATGGACACTGACCTGAATGGAAGGGAATGCATAATATCTGGTATACATCCTCTAGAGTCACAGTGATCTCCCTGGTTGGCAAGTGGAATGTCTGGGTCTCAGAATGAAACCTCTTTATCAGCGCAGTCAAGAGTCCATGATTTACCCTAGTCTCAGATAAATGGATCAAATACTCAAAACCGCATGCAGCAAGATGAACTCTCATCGGATTAGGCAAGGAAACACAGAGTCTCTGAGTAGCTAGATGTGAAATATGTACATGAACATCAGGATATGTGACCTACAAAGCGCATAAATAGGGCACCCTATTAGTATTTTGGTTGAAAAATAGGCTACAAATATAGGAATTAAACAGTTTTCTATTTTAGAAGGTAGATTAAGGGCTCAATAATCAAGCTCAGAGTTCAGAAAATTCAAAATTTTGCCCTAGAAATGAGTTTTGGGCTCACTATTTTCTAAACAACAAAGTAGACTGGCAGAAAAATTCATACGAGTTTTCACTAGTTACCATACGACAAACTATAATGATACGACACTATATATCTCTTCGTACAAGTTAGGAGGGACCTGATGAAATGTCATACGACTCTTGGGTTCCCCTCATACGAGTCTTGGGGGTTAATGAAATGATAACCTAACTAGAGTTGAAAAGTCATACAAGTCTCACCAGAGAGCCGTACAATTTTTCGTGCATGCAAAAAATCAAAATTAAAAATGTATGAAAAAAATTGCTAAAAATGCTATAAACATAGAAAAATTGAATTTTCAGAGAAGCACAGAGGTCCACCTACCGAATGTCCATACTGTCGAGGTCTCTGATGCCTCTGGCTACACTCAAAATGGTGAGAAGACATAGGTACCTTCATTTCTACCATTTTCTCACTCAGAGGGCTCCACAAGGTTTTCAAAAGTCAACGGTGAAAATGAATTGAAAATGACCCTTCTGGCCTTTATATAGCTTTTGACCTAATTTTCAAAAGTGCTCCGTTTTTCATGAAAATTGCACCCCTGGCTAATTTCAACATTTTGAACCCATTTTTGGGATCAAAATTGAAATATGAGATTATTTACTATGTCAAAATCATGATTTAAAATTTTCAGACCTAGGATGTTTGACTACTTGCATAATCGACCTTCAATCACCACAAAAATCTAGAATTCAACTTAACTGATTATCTTACATCAAACTATCAAAATTTCAACTCGGTCAACCATGGTCAACTCATGGTCACACCTAGTCAAACTTGGTCTCCAGGACCTCTAAACGATGCAAAATGTGTTCTCAGACATGTATAACCACTTCTCAAATTAATTAACATGCTTCTAAACTATAACGCTAATTTTTCTTGTCAGATTTCAATTTTAACCCCAAAGGGGGCATGGTATTGCACATCATTCAAGTCTGTTAATCTAAGTCTATAAATCTCAGTGATCAAGACAACAACCATGTCTAGTTACTGATTCATCTAAAGTCCTCATCACTTGGGGCAAATCTATTATCTCTTGGGGCATATCAGGTTCATCAAGATCCATATCAATTTGGTATCCTAAATCTATCTTGTAAACTGTACCATTTTTTTGTTACCATTGGTTCATTAGTGTTATTTCCTTGGTTCTTCATAATTGATGGGTTCAGGGTGTGATACCAATATGATTCATACAAGGACATTGAGGTCTGGAATCAGTCACTCACTTCTTTGCAATCATAAGGTTTAGAATCAGGCATTTTGGCACTTTTTCGTAATCACCGGTTCATTGTTGGTATAGCTAGCATCATCTCGATTCCTGGTCATTCTGGGCCTAGGTCGATATCTTTCTTTCCAATCTTTTCATCAGTTTTTGTCTCGGAATCGGTTCATCTTTCAAATCAATCTCAAACATCTTTATCATGCACAGACTATTCTTTGAACCACTGCGCTTCGCATAGTAATTCAAAGAGGGGAAAAATGTAATACCCAAAAATGGGCTATAGGTTCATTAACCTCCTACATCTTCAATTCAAACAAAATCGACATCAAAGTCCTAACCTAAGGCACATCTGCACATTATCGAATCCTAATTGATTATCCTTAATTCTGCATCGGGAATATTCCTTGAATATTCCTAATTTATCTAATTATCTTTAATTTAATGATTATTTGATGATAAATTTCATTTATCCTAAAATTTGATTAATTAAATATTCTGAATATTTAATTAATTAGATTAATACTGCCACTTAATTATTTAATTAGATTTAATTATATTTATTCCTAATTAATATTATTTTAATTTTGACAATAAATCTAAAATCTCATGACTAATTGATTAAATTCTTATTTAATTAATTAATGTCAATTATCAATATTTAATAATATAGTTTTGGGATAAAGTTTGATTTAATAATTGATTAACCCATAAATCAATTGTTTTACTTTTAAAATCAGTTAAGTTGAGAATAAATCACTTTATAATTAAATCATGCACAATCAGAAAAGTAGGCAACTAGAAATTAACAATCAATTTTAAATTTAAACTCAACATTTGATGATGATTGAAATTTGATCTAAACTCTATTTTGAGTAAAACTTTGCTTTTGCATGATTTTTGTGAGTTAATTATCTCTAATTTCTTGATAACTCAAAAATCAACTTGAGTTCATCAAGAGTGATTTATGGCTTTTCCCATGCACCTCCAAAGCCCTGGATTTCTATAAAATCAAGGCTTCAGCTCTTCATATGGATCCATCCATGAAATTGCATCCTCACGCTAGTGAATTGGTGATCGAAGAATCCATCTTTGTGAATCAAAGGCTGTTGTGAGATCTTCATTATTTTTTAGCATTCATATCATTTAGCATATCAATTCTTAGATCAATTGCATATCATTTCAATTTCATATAGAATAGATTCATATCAGTTTTCTTCATATTATTGCATAGAAAATACAAAAATATAGATTAATTTGCAATCATTTCATATCTAGATTTTGCATTCAAATACTTCATTTAGGTGTTGCATTGTCACTAGTCTCAGTCTAATCTGAGAGTATCATACTCACACCTACTAGAAGATAGTAAATCACTTGGTTAGTTTAGTTTCCATTTCATTGCACGATTTTGGTTTTTGGCTAACCTCTAATGTTTTACTGAAGTGTTGTGTCTACAGTTAGGTACAAAATTCACACACACACACACCCCACCATGCTTGGAGATAGTCACATGGCCCAAACACTTAAGCAAAAAGGTATATAGGATAAGGTTTACACAAATGCAAAAGCATGCACTCAACATGAATATCTCGATCATCCAAACCATAAAACAACCCAAGTAAAAGATGCCATCAACAAAGCATCATCCTCATCATAGAGAAAAATAAAAAAAGAGAGGTGCCAAGATATAATAAACCAATACGAAATGAAGAGGAAGCGTCCTCAAAACAAACATTAAAGACATGGAGGCACCATCAAGGGGCAACACTAAATTTTCCTTTTGGAAAAATCATATCATGTTAATCCAATTACTCAACCACAATTATTCCACAAGGCTCTACTCACATCTACAATACTAGATAAATAGGGGGTAAGAGCAGGGAGTATCATCATGTATCTCAAAGGGATGGTTCAAGAAGAATCAAGTAGTCCTCTCATACGGACAAAGGGACCCAATCATGCCAAATCAATGACCCATAGACAATTGGACCTTCCCAACTCATACTTAGTCTATAAGAGAACTCAAGGCATGCGAGCATAATCTACTTAATCTTACTTATATGTTATCTCAACCCAAGTTTTAATTATTTATTTCACTTTATTACCACAATTCCCAATGAGTTAATAGCTCGGCAACCCCTTTGTGCCCCAACCCCATTAGACACCACTCCCATCATTGACCCTATTACCTACCCTAGGCTCAAGAATCCAAACATGAAACCCACGATAGAGATACAAATATGCAAGGAATATACTTTCATTGATCGAGCCCAAAATCCTTGAATGCACACCAAGAACTATATATGCATTGCCTTTATCACATATATCCATTACATACCCAATTGGCCATAATGCTAAGACAACATAACCGAATCAATTAAATAATTAAATTTACCCATATAATGTCGTGATTCCACAAAATAAAATCACGTTTAAAACCAAAAATTCCAAATTTTATCAAATGCTCAAATTTGCTAAAAGCCATTCATGGAGGCCATCCATCATTGATGGACCTCCAAAAAGCTTAAATTTTTCAGATATAACGGATCAAAAATATGGAAAAATGCATTGATCTAAAACTACACAAAAATTAAAATATGTAATAAAATTCACATTATGGGCATCCATAAAAAAATTTGGGCAAATTTTCCCAAATACAATCATAGTTTCCTAATTTTAAATCAACAAATTGTATAATCATTAAAAGGAAAAAAGTTTAAATGGAAGAGAATTTGTGATGAAGGGTACTCCCCTTATTTAACCAAAAACACACTATACAAGAGGAAAATAAATAGAAACGTGAAAGAACTAATTAAAGGCACTAACAACAATACGTACTTTCTATTATCCTCAATTAAATGACATTACAATATTTAGAAAAATAACATGCTACAGCCACATGGGCATTTTCATCGCAATAATCTGCAAGATAGAGCCACAATCTACACTTTTGGAACTAAACCCCAAAATCCCCCTTTAGCCCTATTTAATTAGCATAATTAGCTACCTAAGAATATTCTAGAAAGTAATTTTTTCTCATTTTGGTGCCCAACAACTCAATTTCCTACCTTAAGTGATTTTTCTCCCTCTTCTTTCTGTATTGAAACTAGAGTCTTGAAGGCACAACTTCCAAAGATCATAACTTGTGAATTGTTGAGTCGATTTGCTATTATAACCCCATTTCAGAAATGGCACGAAGCACTCTATGCCCTATGCTCAAAAAGCACTAGATAATCAAATTTTGACCCCTTTTTTGGAGCCTTTAAAGCCTTCAGAATTGAGTTCAAAGTTTTTGTACCACCACGCCAAAATAGAAAATTCAATATCTTCAAAACCAGACTTGATCTTGCCATGAAACTTTACCATAAGGCTAATGCATCCAAAATGAACCTCCAGAGAAGCAATTGGAACAATATATTCTTAGATGAACAACCTACTAAAAATAGTAACCATGTCCAAAGATAGCCCTTATTGAAAACTAGATAATATTTTTGGGTGATGCAAGATTGCTCTTACACTCCAGATGCTCCTACATCAGACAACTAGGGTAGTTTAAGAAGTGATCTTGTCACATCTTAGGTGTTCAGAGGAAAACCAAGGTGGTCAACCTCTTCCTTTGATATCCATGATGAATCTTCAATTAGTCATCCCTTCCATTTGACCAGATACTCTTCATATTTCTTGTTCCTTGTACTTCTACCAACATGACTATCCAAGATGTCTTCTATCTCCTTTGTAGCTGAAGTAGGTACTAGAATATTCCATTGTTATTTCTTATCTCATGTTCAATACTTCTTTCATGATACTTTGTTAGATCTGAAATATTAAACACAGGTAAAATATTGAGTTCACTAGGCAACTCTACTTCATAAGCATTTCCTAAGTCATGCTTCTTCAAGATTTTACATGGTCTGAATTTCTTCATCTTCAACTTGTGTTTTCCCACTGGAAATCTCTCTTTTCTCAAATGAACCATAACTTCATCTCTAATCTTAAATTTTGTATGCCTCATTTTCTTATCTACCTTATCATTGTACTATATATTCATCTTATTAATATGCTTCCTCACCTCTTCATGTAAATTCTTCAAGTTTTCTACAAAATCTTCAACTTCAACACTACTCTTTTCTCCATTGTCCAACTTCCTTAATTCTGAAGCATTTCTAGGACTACTCCCATATACAATCTGGAATGGTGATTTACCTATGCTCCTATTGACATAATTATTGTATGCAAATTCTTCCTATGGTAAAATCAAATCCCACCCATTGGGATTATCTCCTACTGAGCACCTCAATAGATTCCCCAAACTCCTATTCACCACTTCTATATTTCCATCATTCTATGGGTAGTGTGTTGAGCTAAACTTCAAATTTGGCTTTAGCTTCTTTTATAATGTCCTCCAAAAATACCCAACAACCTTAGTGTCTCTATCTGAAACTATGCTCTTTGGTAGACCATGTAGTCTTACCGATTCTCTAAAAAATAAGTCTGCCACATGAACATCATCGGTAGTCTTTCTGCAAGGAATGAAATGTGTCATCTTCGAGAACTTGTCTACCACCACAAAAAATGGAATCATGTCCTCTCTCAGTCCTTGGTAAAAAAATGAAAAATTTCATAATAATATCCTCCCATGGCCTCTCTAGTACAGGTAATGGCTTATATAACCATGTATTCTACCTGGCTTCTTTTTCCATCTAACATATTCGACAACTATGCATAAACTTCTTAACATATTACTATAGTTGTGGCCAATAATAGTGCTCACAAACTAGAGCAATAGTTTTATCTCAACCAAAGTGTCCAACCAATCCTCCACTATGCTTCTCTTTGATTAGGTTCTCCCTCATGAAACTCCTTGGAATGTACAATTGGATCCCTTTAAATAACATTCCATCTTGGATTATAAAGTCCAACCATCTAGTCATGTCTAGAGTAATAGGTTATGTGTGAGCTCTCCACGCCTTGCCAAAATCAAGATCCTTAGGATACAAACTCTTGAGTTCTTGGAACCCAAAAAATTCAAACTACATCTTTATCAAAAAATTATACCTCCTTCTTAGGGCATCTACAACCCTTTTAGACATTCCACTAATGTGCTTCAAAATAAAAGTGTAACTCTGCAAAACCTTAACCCATTTCAAATTCCTCTTATTCAACTTTCCTTGGATATTCAAATACTATAAAGCTTGATGATCAATAAATAAAATAGACTCTTTAGGAAAAATATAATGTCTCCACTTCCTCAATGACTAAACTATAGCATAAAACTTTTGATCATAAATATAATATTTTCTTTTGGCATCATTCAACTTCTCACTAAAATAAGCAATGGGTTTACCTTCCTGAATCAAAATAGCTCTGATGGCATTGCTAATTGCATCACTGGCTACTTGAAATACCTTATTAAAATCTTGAAGTGCTAAAATAGGCTACTCTATAACTTTTCTCTTCACCAAATAAAAACTATTCGTTGCTCCTGCAATCTACTTAAACTCTTTTTTATCCCCTCTTATAGTTTCAGTCAAGGGTCCATATACTACTGAAATTTCTGATAAACTTTAAGTAAAAGCTAGCCAAACCATGAAAATATCTTACCTCAGTAGAACTCCTTGAAGTAGGCCATTCAAGGATAGCCTTCACTTTCTCTAGGTCCATTTTAAGACCATCTATTGAGACAAAAAATCCCAAGTACACTAACTTCATCACAAAATTGTACTTCTTCAAGTTAAATAACAACTTTTCTTCCCTTAACTTCTCAAAGACCCTATGAATATGCATTGTATGCTCCACCAATGTCTTATTCAAGATCAAAATATCGTCTAAATAAATAATAACAAACTTACTCAGAAATTCTTTCAATACCTCGTTCATGAGCCACATGAATGTGCTTGGTGCATTGGTTAGCTCAAAAGGAATGACTAACCACTCATACAAGCCCTCTTTTGTCTTGAAGGTTGTCTTCCATTAATTTCCTTCTCTAATCCAAATCTAGTGGTATCCACTCTTCAAATCTATGTTTGTGAATTACTTAGCTCCACTCAAGCAATCCATAATATAATCCATCCTTGGAAAGGGAAACCTATACTTGATAGTAATCTTATTGATAGCCTAATAATTTGTACACATCCTCCATTCTCCTTTTTTCTTTAGTGCTAATATTGTTGGTACAACACATGGGCTCAAACTCTCTTGAATCAACCTCTTCTGTAACAACTCCTTCACTTGTCTATTCAATTCTTCACTCTTTGTTGGAGTCATCCTATGTGATTCCTTATTCAGAAAATTGGATCTAGGAATCAAGTCCATTTGATGACTAATCTGTTAGCTTATGGTGACTGATCAAGAAAGTACTATCTAGGAAAGTACTGTACACTTTTCATTCATCATGGGGTTAACTCGTCAAGAATTTTTTGAGTTGAAGTGTCAAACATTTCCCTAGGTTGACTCATCAAGCCTTTTCTTAGGTTGACTCATCAAGTATTTTAGGGTTAACTTGTAAACTGACATAAGCCTTGTTATATTGGCTTAGGGTTAGGGATTTCATTATGATGTATGATTTTAGTACTTGCTGGGAATTGAGTTGTAAGGGATTACGGATTGTAATCAGGTTGTAATCACTGGATAATAATAATATTGGACTCGTTGTTGGTGGACGTAGCCTAGGGATTGGGTGAACCATGTTAAATATTTGTGTCTTGTGTTCTTTTCTGTGTGGTTTATTATTTTTCTGATATTGGTTATATTTGCACATAATTGTTATTTATGCCTTGTTAATCCTAACAAGTGGTATCAGAGTGAGGTTATTTCATTCGTTCTTTCATCTATTCTTTGAAGTAGGTCTCATGAGTGAGTGGGAGAGTCTCTCGGTTAAGTGGGAGAAATGACAGATGAGGGTAGGCTGAAGGTTGATAAGTTTAATGGGTAGAACTTCCAATTATGGAAGATGCAAATGGAGGACTATCTCTATCAGAAGGATCTATGGTGGCCATTAGAGGGAATAGCCAAGAAAGAGGCAACAATGTCTCAGGATGATTGGGATATTTTGGATAGGAAGGCACTGGGGAGTATTCGTCTATGCCTGGCACAATCGGTGGCATTCAATATTACTAGAGCAATGAAAGCTAAAGATCTGATGGATACCCTAGCGAAGTTGTATGAAAAAGCCTTCAGCTTCAAACAAAGTATTTCTTATGAAGCATTTATTTAATATAAAAATGGTAGAAGGTGGATCAGTTTTTGATCATTTGAATGAGTTTAATACAGTTACAAGTCAGTTAGCATCAGTTAAAATTACTTTTGATGAAGAGGTTAGGGCTCTCTTGATTTTGTGTTCTTTGCCAAAAAGTTGGAATGGCTTGGTAATGGCTGTTAGTAATTTTGTTTATGGTTCTAATACTCTAAAGTTTGATGATGTTATTGGTGTTATATTGAGTGAGGAAATTCATAGGAAAAGCTCAGGGGCATCCACATTGGGTAGTGTATTGAACGTAGAAAGTAGAGGCAGAACAAGAGATAGAGGAAACAACTCTGGAAATCATGGAAAATCACGAGGGAAGTTAAAGGGAAAGAGGTCTCAGTCAAGAAAACCTAGCGACTGCTGGTACTATGGAAAACTAGGACATAAGAAGAAAGATTTTTGGTCTCAGAAGAAAGATCAAGGAGACAAACATGATGGAAACAAGGAGGTAAATATGGTAAGTAATAAATTTGAAGAGGATGCTTTGATTCTTTCTTTAGAAAGTATTGATGATTCATGGGTTTTAGATTCTGGGGCTTGATTTCATGCTACACCCCATAGAGGTTACTTTCTTGATTATGTCCAAGGGGATTTTGGACTAGTTTATTTGGGAGATAATGAACCTTGTCAGATAGTTGGAAAGGGAAAAATTAAGATTAAGTTGCAGAATGGGAATCATTGGCTACTACAAGAGGTAAGACATGTTCCAAGGCTGAGTAGGAATTTAATTTCAGTAGGGCAACTGGGTGATGAGGGTTGCACAGTTACTTTTAATGATAGAAATTGGAAGGTTTCAAAAGGTCCCTTAGTAGTAGCAAAATGTGTGAAAGTAGACACCTTATATCTTTGTACAGGTCATATTGTTCCTTCTACTTTAATTGTTTCAGAAGATAATGAATATTCAGGAACAGTGGTTGCAGTTGAGCAAGAAGAACATCAAACCATTGCTGTAGATTCTGACACAACACTGTGGCACAATAGACTTGGGCACATGAGTGAAAAAGGTATGAAATTACTTCATTCAAAGAAAGTTTTACCTAGTCTGAAATGTGTCAATATGTATTTATGTGAAAGTTGTGTTTATGGAAAACAAAAGAGAGTTAGTTTTGTGAAGAGTGGGAAGGAAAAGAAAAATGAGAGATTAGAGCTTGTGCATATAGATGTATGGGGACTAGCTCATATATCTTCCCTTGGTGGCTCTTTGTATTATGTTACATTTATAGATGATGCAACAAGAAAAGTATGGATTTATTTCCTTAGATAAAAATCTGATGTATTTCAAACTGTTAAGAAATGGAAATGCTTGGTTGAGAATGAGACTGGTAAAAGGTTAAAATGTCTCAGATCTGATAATGGTGGTGAGTATTGTAGCATAGAATTTGAAGATTATTTTTCCTCTAATGGTATTCGTAGGCAGAAAACTATACCAAGGACTCCATAAGAAAATGGAGTGGCTGAACGCATGAACATGACAATAATGGAGCATGCAAGGAGTATGAGGTTGCATGCTAGGCTGCCCAAAAATATGTGGGAAAAGGTTGTGAACACTGTTATTTATTTAATCAATAGAGGCCCCTCTACTCCTTTGGACTATGGTATTCCAGAGGAAGCATGGAGTGGTAAGAAGGTGAGTTATTATTTTCTCAAAACCTTTGGTTGTGAAGCTTTTGCACTTATAGATTCTAAAAATAGAACCAAGCTGGAAGCTAAGTCAAAGAAATGTGTATTTCTTGGATATGACATTGATGAATTTGGTTATAGGCTTTGGGATTTTGAAAATCATAAAATTGTAAGAAGCAGGGATGTCATATTCAATGAGAAAGTATTGTACAAAGATCTATTGCAGCAACATGAGAAGAAAGAAAATGATTATGTAGTACTGGATGATAATCCAAAATATGGTGTTCTAGTAGTTCCTTATGCTCCACAACAACATCAACAATAAATACCACACACCCCAGTGAATGTTAGACGGTCAACAAGGCTAAGTAGACCTCTAGAGATATTCTCTCCCTCTTTGTATTCTATTTTATTAACAGATGTTGGTGAACTTGAATGTTATAATGAAGCTGTGGAAGTGGATACAAAGCTTTAGTGGGAGTCTGTAATGACAGATGAAATGGACTCTTTGCTGCAAAATCAAACATGGGATCTATGTAAGTTACCTACAAGTAAAAGGGCTTTACAGAATAAATGGGTTTACAAGATAAAAGAAGAGGATGGAGGTAAGATAAGATTTAAAGCAGTTTAGTTGTAAAAGGATTTGCACATAAAAAGGGTATTGATTTTGATGAGATATTTTCTCCAGTTGTTAAAATGACTTCTATTCGTACTATTTTAAGTATTGTGGCTACTGAAGATTTGCATTTAGAGCAGCTTGATGTTAAAACAACTTTTCTTCATGGTAATTTGGATGAAGAAATATATGGTCCAACCACAAGGATTTGAGGTCAAGGGTAAGGAGAATTTGGTGTGCAAATTGCAAAAAAAATTATATGGCTTGAAGAAAGCACCTCGGAAATGGTATATTAAATTTGACACTTTTATGAATGAGCATGGATATAGTCAGTGTCATTCTAACCATTGTGTTTATTTTAAGAGGCTGGATGATGAGAGCTACATTATTTTATGTTTATATGTTGACGATATGCTTGTAGCTGGGTCTAACATGTGTCACATTAAGGGGTTGAAACAATAGTTAGCACATTCATTTGCTATGAAGGATTTGGGGGCAGCAAAACAAATCCTTGGTATGAAAATTTGTAAAGATAGGGAAAATAGGAAATTGTCTCTATCTCAGGCTGATTATATTGAGAAGGTGTTGCAACGTTTCTCTATGGAGAATGCCAAAGTTGTCAGCACACCTTTGCCTGGTCATTTGAAATTGACTAAGGATATGTGTCCCAAGACACCATAAGAAGAGACTAAAATGTCTAAGGTACCTTATGCTTCAGCTGTAGGGAGCTTAATGTATGCTATGGTATGTACTAGGCCAGATATTGCACATGCAGTGGGAGTCGTTAGCAGATATATGAGTAACCCTGGTATTGAGCATTGGAATGCAGTCAAATTGATTCTTAGATATTTGAGAGGTACATCTAATAAGTGTTTACATTTTGGGGGTTCTACTACTACTGTACAAGGCTATGTTGACTCAGATTTGGTAGGAGATATAGATAGCAGGAGGAGTACTATAGGTTATGTATTTACTATTGGTGGGACAACAGTGAGTTGGATTTATCAACTACAAAAGGTGGTTTCTTTATCCACTACAGAGGTAGAGTATGTTGCTGCTACAGAGGCAGCCAAGGAGATGAGATGGTTTCAATTCTTCATGGAAGAATTGGGACATCCTTAGATGGGTAATTTTTTGCATACAGATAGCCAAAGTGCCATTCATCTTGTGAAGAATTTTTCTTTGCACTCAAAGACAAAACACATACAGTTGCGGTACCATTTCATTTGGTTAGTTTTGGATGATGGGCAGTTAAAGCTGGAAAATATACATATAGATGATAATCCAATAGATATGTTTACAAAGGTAGTAACAACGGAGAAGTTGAACTCCTGTTAAACTTCGGTTGGTCTACTATCCTAAACAGAATAAAGGGACAGTTGAGTCCAGGGTGGTTGGATCCAGTGGGAGCCTCACATGGTAGCAGTTTACCTACACAATCAATCTCCAAGTGGGAGATTGTTGTTTGGTGTAGAGTCTGATCAGTCCCCAAGTGGGAGATAGTTAGCTTGTGGTGACTGATCAGGAAAGTACTATCCAGGAAAGTACTGTACACTTTTCATTCATCGTGGGGTTAACTCGTCAAGCATTTTTTGAGTTGACACATCAAACATTTCCCTAGGTTGACTCATCAAGCCTTTTCTTAGGTTGACTCGTCAAGTATTTTAGGGTTAACTTGTTAATCAACATAAGCATTGTTATATTAGCTTAGGGTTAGGGATTTCATTATGATGTATGATTTTAGTACTTGTGGGGAATTGAGCTATAAGGGATTATAGATTTTAATCAAGTTATAATCACTAGATAATAATAATATTGGACTCGCTATTGGTGGACGTAGCCCAGGGATTGGGTGAACCATGTTAAATCTTTGTGTCTTACGTTCTTTTCTGTGTGGTTTATTTTTTTTCTAATATTGGTTATATTTGCACATAATTTTTATTTCTGCCTTATTAATCCTAACATAATCTTCCTTATTGGTGGCAATCCATCAGGTACATTATCAGATACAATATCTCAAAACTCATCCAAAAAATCTACAACTTCTACAGGTACATCTTCTCCTTCATCTTTATCAACTCTTGGAATTAAAGAAAAACACACATGTTCATGCTTCATGCCTTCTAGAAACTTCCTTCCATCAACTAAACATATTTTGGCATTACTACATACCTTTTCCTTTATTTCCTTCAATGGCTTCAGTTTGTTTCAAACTTCATCCTTTGTCAATGAATATGTATTTGCATACCCATCATATACTGCACGAAGATCAAATTGTCATGGTCTCCCTAACATCTAATGACAAGCATCCATAGGCATAATATCACATAATACCTCATCCTGACAATTTCCAATTTTGAACTTTACCAAACATTGTTCATTAACCAAAGTCTTGTGATCCTTTTGCAACCAAGCAACCTGGTAGGGATTCAGCTGCTTTTTTCTCTCTAACTTCAATTTATCCACCATTTCCTCTGAAACAAGATTATCAGTACTACCACTATCAGCAATCATGTTGCATACTTCACCATTACACTTATACCTTGTGTGAAACAAATTATTCCTTTGGTCAGGTTCCTTCTCCTCATTTAGCAAGGCTCTTTTAGTGACAAGGACCTCTCCTCTTTTAGCATCTTTAGAATGTGACAACTTGTCATCTTTATCTACATGTTTAACCTATGCATTTCCATTTAGTCTTCTATTTTTTCTTCCTTGATGTTGGGGACACTCATAATCTCTATGTCCTTCTTCTTTGTAATGAAAACATGTCCCATGTAAACCTCCTCTTCCTGGTCCTTTCTCTCTTCCTCTTCCTCTTTGATCTTTATTATTTTGATTGTGAGGGTGATGGGAATTATTTCCCATTTGATTCTGATTGTTACTATAACTAATGGTGATGATGATGAAGACCAACTAAGATTAGAGGTATACAAGATTGTAGAATGATTAGATCAGTTATTATCTTGTCATTGATGTTAAGCAATTTCTTTTTGATTTATATTGAGTTTCCATATCATTTGGAGTATGATATAAGTTAAAGAGAGTTAAAGAAGAAGAGGAATTGAAATGTTGTGAAGTTGAATAACTTAATTAGGCAGCTAATATAGATCAGACACTATTAAGATTATGATGATATAATTGTTTTCTACCAAACATTTGATTATATGAAGTCGGTAAAGAAGATTAGTCAAGTCGGTAAGCAAAATAGTTTGGTTACCGAGTAGGAAAAAGTCATTTGGTAAAAGGAAAGTAAGTTTTGGTAAAGTGAAAGGAACTCAAGACATCGAGTAGAAGGTTTCATTTACCGAGCTAAGTCAACCAATATTCAGTTGAAAGAAAAGGAGTTAGCCACCAAGCAAGGAACATAAATTAAATACAATGAGAAGAATGACATTTAATGATGAGCTATGATGAGTTGAAAGATTCTAATGATGAGGAAGAGTTAGTTAATGAGATCTACTATCAGGAAAATTAAAGGTGATGATCTATGGTATAGATTTAAGTGGCAAAAAGAGAAGGTACAAGTTCCAATAAAGTTCAAGTTCTGAGGTGATGATAAAACATTTTACCGAGATCTAAATTAATTGAATAAGTTTGTGAGGATGATCTGACGGCTAAGATTAATGAAAGGAAAATTTAATAAAGGAGATTAAGAGGAAAAAAAATTTCTATATAAAGGATGAAATTGTATGAAGAAAAGGTTGGAAAGTTGAAGGGTTGATGAGTCATCGACTGATGTAGTGAAGAAGGAAAAGCTTGAATTCCAAGGTAGAAAGATGAGATTAATGAAGTGTTAAATCCAGTGGATAGTGAAGGAATGAAGTGAAGACAAAGAGTGCACAAGGGATCTAACTAAGAAAAAGGTAGTTGTAGATTTATAGATCAATTTATATGTTTTTACTTATTAACATTTATATTAGAAAAATCTCTTAACCGAGTGGACCTAACAGTCTTATTGTAAATCTTTGCAAAAGGTAATATTCTAGAAGAGTGTTTGAAGACCTTTAACCAGACCACTCCTAATGAGGTGAAGATCCTAACAGATCTAAGGAAAATCCCCTAACAGGGTCACATTTAACAATGTGTATTGTAATCTTTAACCAGATTGGCTTTTAACTAAGCATACTTTAGAAGAGTATTTATTTAGTGGGTGAAAATTCCAACTGTGGTTATTCCCAAATTGGGTTTCCACATTAAATACTAGTGTTATATGTGTTGAATGTTTATTGTGAATGCTATTGTTAATTGATAAAGTTAATTTACTGTTATTGGTTAATATTGAAGTGTGTTTGACCAAATTGACATTGAGTTGAATTAGAGAAAGTTTTTAAGGTACAAAGAATCAAGGATTATCGATTCACCCCCCTCTCTATAATCCAATTACTCAAGTCATCATTCTTCTTCTAATCTTCATTTCAACCTCCATAAGAATGTCCACTAGGCCCATGACCCCTTCTAGTTTGTCTACTCTCAAACTTATTGTTCAAATTCTCTTCTATCTTTAAAGAAAATTGATATGCATCTTCAATGGTAGACATTCTTACCATTATCATCTCTCCTTGAATACTCAGGCTCAACCCATTTATATAATAGGAAACCTTCTCCTTGTTACCTTTAGAATGACCTATTCTAATATGAACCTAGTAGATCTCCTCTATATACTCCTGGACATATTTTCCTTCTTTCTTTAACCCTTGCATTTTCTTAAATAAATCAAGCTCATAATCAATAGGAATAAACTATCTCTTTAATTTGTCCACCATTTGATCCCACCTTATTATATTCTCCTTCCCTCTTCTATTTCTCTCCAGGTGAACCTCTTTCCACCAAATTTTAGCATGAACTTTCACCTTGTCCTTTGAAAATTTGACCCTCTCAGAATCTTCTATTTCCTCAAGATCAAAGTAATCCTCCATATCATTGATCCAATCGATCAACTCTTCTGGATTAAGATTTCTAGAAAATGTAGAAACTTCCATCTTGGGTCTCTTTCCAATCTTGGAAATGGCTCTCAAAAACCTACCTTCATCGAGATCCCTAGTCATTTCTTGCTCCTCTTAAAATTGTCCTTCTTCAAATTCATCCTCACTCACATCTCTTTCCCTAATATCGATTCCTCTATGTAGCTCCTCATACAGTACTTGCAATTACCTCTAGAGGGCTCTAAAATCCTATTATGTCACACATGTGATTCTTCCATTGCTATTCCTTTGTGCATGCATCTTCTGTACTTATCTAGATTATACCTACAACCATAGTATTGGTGCAAACTACCTCATGTTCAATGATCTATCTACACACTCAGGAACTTCTACTTTGATACCACTTGATGAAGGGTACTCCCCTTATTTAACCAAAAATACATAATACAACAAGAGAATAAACAAAAACTTGCAAGAACTGATTAATGGAAAGAACAAAAATGCTTGGTTTCTATTATCCGCAATGAAATGACATTACAATATTAAAAAAAAACAACATGTTACAACCACATGGCCATTTTCATTACAATAATCTGAAAGACAAAGCCACAATCTACACTTCTAGAACTAAACTAAAAAATCCCCCTTTAGCCCTATTTAAGTAGTACAATTAGCTGCCTAAGAATATTCTAGAAAGTGAAGTTTTCCCATTTTGGCACCTAGCAACTCAATTTATTTCCTTAAGCAATTTTTCTCCTTCTTTATGTATTGAAACTAGTCTTGAAGGCACTTCCAAAAATCATAACTTGTGAACTGTTGAGTTGATTGGCTATTATAGCCCCATTTTGAAAATGACACAAATCTCTCTATTCCCTAGCTTGTGAAGTACTAGATGATCAAAGTTTGACCCATTTTTAGAGCCTCTAAAGCCTTCAAAATTGAGTTCAAAGTTTTTGTACCACCCCGCCAAAATAGAAAATTAAATATCTTCAAAACTAGACTTGATCTTGCCATAAAACTTTACCGGCAGGATAATACATCCAAAATGAACCTCCAAGGAAGCAATTGGAACAATCTATGCTCAAATGAAAAACCTACTAAAAATAGTAATCCTATCCAAAGATAGCCCTTATTGAAAACTAGACAATATTTTTGGGTGACACAAGATTACTCTTACACCCTAGATGTTCCTGCATCAATTTGGAAATCATTTGGAACAATTTGAAACAATCAAATTAAAAATCAAGGGAGAAATCAAATTCTTGCCTCCAATTTTGCTCAAAAATTCAAAATGAAAATGCAAAGAGTACACACAAGACTACACACTGGGAGAGGTTGAATCTTTTGGGCAATTGAAAGTATTCATCAACATGACTTAATCAATCCTCTACCCATAAAAATTCTCCAGGTAGATCTTCCCCATTCAAAAATCCAAAATCCAAGAGTAGGGTTTTGAGAGCTCCACCAAAAATGAAGAAAACCAAAAAAAATTCCCAAAAATGACTCTAATTCAATAATATAAACTCACTTTTGAGTGAGAAATAAAATAATAATAAAAATCAACTTAAATCCCAAATGATGGAATAACTTTTAAAAGACCCCTAATTAATAAATCATCCAATTCTCATAAAATCAAATACTCATATGGAATATTTGTTGATTAAAATATTAATTTCTGACTATAATATTTAAATATCATTAATATAAGCAACACAATAATGACAATTCAAAAATAACCAACTATGCACAAATACTTGTTACAGATCTTTCACATTTATGCATGAGGGTAACCAAACATCACCTAAATGGTAACTGAAGGTATGAACATATGCAACACAAAGAAACCATTCCAAATTAGGAACGATGGCTAGGGTTCGATAATATGGGCACTATCATGGGTATAGGTACACTTAGACCTATGAAGCTAGGTGGAGTGGATGTATGGTATTTGTTAACACTAAAACATTCATATATCAAGTGTACATGCTCATATATATATATATATATATATATATATATATATATATATATATATATATATATATATATATATATATATATATATATATATATATATATATATATATATATATATATATATATATATATATATATATATATATATATATATATATATATATATATATATATATATAATGTGTCAAAGAACATATATAAACTAGTCAATTAACACAAATATTTGAAAAGGGAATTTTAACAACATAATCATTCTTATGTATTTGAATGTTAAAACATCACCACTTTTTTCATATATTCATCATCCAACATTACAATGATAATAATCTCATCTAATTATGCATATTAAACATAATTAAATGTCATTAATAGTAATAGTGTGCATATAACTATTCCTCAAATCAATCAATAACAACACATGATTAGTAACACAAACTCTCAATCAAATAGCTATAACATCAACAATGTAATTAACTCATCACAATGAACTACTAAATCCACATATATTTATAACTTCATCTAATAATTAATTAGATTGACACTACATTATCTTTCCATACTAACATTGATACACAACAATATTCTATCTCAACACAATCTAACCAGGATATTCTCATAACATAATCAAAATTCATATCATATGGTCCTCACAACTAGGCACAATAAATTAAATACACATCCATATGAAATAACATTCTCAAGGTCACCAAGAAGGGACCAACACATCATAGTCTAAAATAATAAAAAAATAAATATCCATCCAAGCACAAAGAAACACACACAAAATCACATATAGTAGCAGTGAAGAATCCACAACTAGATCAAGGAACCACAAAATATCTTTATCTAATTACAAAGAGGCACAATAAAAAGCATAAGGATAAACCCACATCTAAATGAACACAGTACAATAGTGGAAACATGAGATGCACTACATAATCCTTGTGTATATATAGACTTGTGGAGAAATATACTGGAATGCCTTTCGTTTTAAAACTTCCTATACCATCTCTTACACTACCCCCTAATGATTGTTTTTAGCATCACAACTCACTTACATCTCTTACTCTTAACTATTATCTTCTTCGCCATGGATTTGCATTTTCATTGAGATACATCTTGACGTTGTCTTTAAGAATTATATAAATATCTATCATGGAACTACAATATCAATATCTACACATAGTTGTTCCTCTTTTTCCTCATTCCTCATTACTGTCACTTCTTTTCATGCTCTACTTTTCACCACTATCCTTTTACATTCATTATCCTCTTTATTTTGATAATAGATTATCATGATTCTTGGCACCCTTTGTTGATGATTGTAGGCATTTCTTTGTGACCTCTTACTTCAACTATTACTCATGACTATCACACCCTATTAATGTATGTATTACTAATAGTAATTTAGGCCTTATGATTTCTCAAAGGTTTTCAACCTAATAATGAACTCTTTTCATTTACATAAATCTCATAGTATGATAATTCTTTTATTGTTCGAGGGGTTTCAAGATACCATGCCTCTTTTTTTTGAAATTATTCCTACACTACTCAATAATATGCAATGGTCTTGCAGGCCAATGGGAATCCATGTCATTAAAATTACTCTTCATGGAAGTAAGCTTCATTAATATTACCACATACTTGAGCCCCTTTCCATTTGTCTATGATATGTCTTGTATAATGTCATTTATCTATCTTTCATGCCTTTATTAGATAAGTGATCTTTTTTGTCCTACATACCTTGTTTCCACATCTTTTCTTCTTGCATATATGAAGTGGTAGTCATCATCATAATAGTATTATCCTTATGGATGAAAAATTTCTCTCGCTATTTTAATAAAATTTATAAATGACTAATAAGTGCTTTGGTCTCAATGTAAATGACTTTATTTTCCTTTATTTTATATCATATTCTTGACATGAATAGCCTTCTTCATACTCCCCGACATTGTCTCTTCTCTTGGAGATTTTATCATCTCTTCTTGCAAATTTATAGAACACTATCCTTTGTGTGGTGAATTTCATGCCCCTTGACTGTCACTTTTACTTACTTTCATTTTCTCAATTGAAGACTAAAATTGGTTTGTTGACTTAGAATACACATTATTCTAATGGAACTACTTTTCTCGGTTTACCTTCACTATGAAGTGTTTCTTTTCCATGTAGTCTACCTCAATTGCAACATAAGTTAGCTACTTATTTACCTTTCTCAAGAAAATCACATATCCTATAAAAAAGTATTTCTCATATAAAAAATTTGAATACAAAGTGATTCCCTTGTATGTGATCCTCATGTTCCTAGAGAGCCAAACCTCCTATGCATCTTACTAACTATAGATATACATTATGAAGTATATAAAATCATTTATATTAAAATGGAAACCATAATCTCATGACAAGTTGACAATAGCAATCATATTCATAGATAATGCTCCTTTATTTCCATCATCACCTTTGGAGGGTAATCCATTGCCAAAGCTTGCATATAAAATGAAAATTTATGACCGTGATGTGTACCATGCTCTTGTTCAATATCAATAGTCACATTATCATGGGATTTAAAATAATTTTTTTTTTCCTTAATGGTTTTGTATGTATCACTCTCAAAACCACACAAATTCTTTGGCTTTGTGTAATTTCTTTCACCAATGTAAGTTGGACAACAACGGTTGAACCTAAGTTTATGACCTTCATCTAATAATGCATATGATTATTTTGAATGAGGGAGAACTTAAAAATTTTGTGCACTTTACTTGAGAAAAAATTGCTTAGATGATATTCTAATATGAGACATTTTGATGATTTCCATCAATAACCTTAGGAAAATTATTTGACTAATTAGACTTCTTTAAGATTAATCACCCTTTTATATTTTTTAATTAGGATTTTGGTACATAAGATGCCAAAGATTCCATTGGAAAACTTACAAAATCAATAGAGGAATGAGTAAATTAGAATAAAGTAGATAACATGGGACTCTGCTCAGTGAAACCTTTAAGAGCTATGGTATTCCTTTCACATGGTTTTTCAATGTAGAAGAAACATTCACAATACAATGCATAATCTATAATAGCTTCACAAGACCTTGACAAACAACAAAACTCTTGAATGGTCAAAATTTAGAAGGCTATGGAACAATGGTACAACAAAGATATTTATTAGAGCACAAAAGGATAGGTTGACCTTTCATAGTGACTACCATGATAAAGATGGGTTTTCAATCTCTTAAGCATGTGGAGATGCATTGTCCTAACTTCTTGAAATCCATCTTTCACATTCAAGGAAGTATATATCTTCTATAGTTTGTTGCAACATGGATCCAAAGATCTAGTACATGTTGTTTTCCTTATCTTTTATATCTACAATATTCCCTATATTCCATTAGCATGTCCTCTTTTTCATTCAAGGGGTATTATCTCTCCATTTTATTTTGGCACATCTCATGTGTTGTTCCCCTTTGTTTTGAAACATAGATTAAACCCAAATCAATGAGGTGTTTATTTCCTTTTAATGCCATTACATCTAGGTAACAAGTGGCTATGTATCTGAAACATATCACGTTTAAGTGTTTCAAGGAAAGAAACTTTAACTCCAACAAAATATGGAAGAAGACTCATTCAACATTCATCCAACAAACTATAGCTCCTCTCACACTACGTGAATGAGAAAGTTTTGAAAGAAAAGAAAAATATCTGAATTTTTCCTTTCTTATTTTTAGCATGAGGAATTCATAAAAAGTGAACCCTTTGATTTTATCTTATCTTTTGCTACCTAAAAATCAAAGCCTTAACTTTTTAACAATTCCTCATACTAAAAAGAAAAAAGGAAAAGTTAAGTTAGTTTTATTTTATTCTAAAAATTTATCATTCAGGTAGCATGAGAGGAACTAGGGTTTGTTGGTTGAATGTTGAAGGAGTCTTCTTCCATATTTTACTAGAGCTATAGTTTTTTCCTCACACTACTTAAACTTGGGATGTTGCAGTTATAGAAACACTCATTACCCCTATGTAATAGAATTAAAAGGTAACAAATACCTTCCTACTTTGGATTTTATCTATGTTTTAGAGCCAAAGAGGAAGATCATATGACATGTGCCAGAATGAAATGGAAAGATAATAGAACATGAAGTAAAAAGAGGGTTTATTGATGCAATATTAGGTACATTACAAATATTCCAGAGAAGGAATAAAGCACATAGCGGAGCTTAGGATCCACATTGCAACATATTATGGAAGAGATATGCTTCCTTGATTGTGAAAGAGGGATTTCAGGAAGTTAGGACAATGCATCTCCACATGCTTGAGATATTACAAACCCATCTTTGGCATGGAAGTCACTATGAAAGGTCAACCTATCATTTTGTGCTCTAATAAATATCTTTTTTGTATCATTTTCTCATAGCCTTCTAATTATTTCCACTCAAGGATTTTGTTGTTTGTCAAGGTTTTGGGGAGTTTTTATAGGTTATGCATTGTATTATGAATGATGATTTTCATAGCAAAGGAAAGAGAAAGGTATACCATAGCTCTTAAAAGTTTCACTGAGAAGAGTGTCATATTATCCACTTCATGCTAATTTACCCATTTCTCCATTGATTTTGTAAGTTTTCTAGTGGGATCTTTGGAATCTTATGTATGATAATCCTAATGACAAAATATACAAGGGTGATTAATCTTAAATTCCACTATTTACTCAAATGATTTTCTTGAAGTCATCTATGACAGTCATAAAAAAATCTCATATCAAAATATTATCTAAGGGAATTTTTATCATGGAAAGTGCACAAAATGTTAAAATTTCTCAATCCTTCAGATGCATTAATAGAGTAAGGCCATAAAGTTAATTATAGCTATTGTTGTCCCACTTACATTGGTGCAAGAATTTACACAAACCCAAAGAATGTGTGATTCTAAGAATGATACATCCAAAACCATTAAGAAAAAATTTAAATCCCGTGATAATGTGACTTCTGATATTGAGTGATAACCTAATATGCATCATGGTCATAAACTATCACCCTCCAAAGATGATAGATGATGGAATTAATGGAACATCATCAATGAATATGAATGCTACTATCAATTTATCATTATATGATAGTTTTCCATTTTCATATAAATGATTTGATTTACTTCATTGTGCATATCTATGGTTAGTAAGATGCCTTGGAGGTTTGGCTCTCTAATAACATATGTATCACATAAAAGGAAATCACTTTATATTCAAATTTGTTGATATGAGAAATATTTTTTATAGGATATGTGATTGTCTTGAGAAAGGTAAACAAACATCTATCTTATGTTGGAGTTGGGATAGACTACATGGAAAAGAAAGACTTCATTGTAAAGGTAAACCAAGAAAAGTAGTTCCATAAGAAAAATGTCTATTCTAATTCAACAAACCAAATTTAGTCTTCAATTGAGAAAATGATGATAAGAAAAAGTGAATGTCAAGGGGTATGATAGTCACCACACAAAGGAAAATTTTCAAGACATTTTTAGGAAGATATGATAACAAATCCAAGAGAAGATATAATGGCAGAGAGTATGCTTTCAACAAAAGGGTAGTCTTGCCAAGAACATGATATTGAAGAAAGGATAGTAAAATCATTTTCACAAAGACCGAAGTACTTAGTAGTCATTTTTAGATTTGTAGGTTCTAATTGATAACAATGAGAGAACTTTTTTGATCATAAGGATTATATTATTATGATGATGATTATCACTTTATATATGCAACAATCAAAGATGTGGGAAAAAGGTATGTAAGAAAATAAAGATCAGTTATCTAATAAAGGAATAAAAGATAGAAAAATGACAATGCAAAGGACATATAATAGCCAAATGGTAAGGAGCTCAAGTATGTGGTGATATTCATGAAGCTTACTACTAAGAAGAGTGATTTTAATGTCATGGATTTTCCTTGGCCTACAAGACCACTCGATGTTATTTTTAAAAAGGACATCGTGACATCTTGAAACCCCTCAAATAGAAAAAAGAATTGTCACATTGTGAAATTCATGAAAATGAAAATATTTCACAGTCAACTTGAAAACCTTTGAGAAATCAAAAGGGATAAATAAATATCATAAATAGATGAATTGATAGGGTAGGACAATTATGAGAAATAGTTGAAGTAAGAAGTTGCAAAGAAAGGTCTGCAATCATCAACACAGGGTGCCAAGTGTTATGACAATCTATTGAAAAAATAAAATGGTTAAGGAATACAAAAGGATAGTGGTGAAAAAGTAGGGCATGAGAAGATGTGATATTAATGAGGAATAAGGAAAAGGAGGAGAAATATTTGTGTAGATAATGCTATAGTAGTTCTATGATAAACTATTGACATTGTTCTTAAAGATAACGTCAAGGTATATATCAGTGAAAATAAAATCCCATGTCCATGAAGATGAGAGTTAACAGAAAAAGATGGAAGTGAGTTGTGATGCTAAAAAAATTCATTAGGGAGAAGTGTATGAGATGGTAGAGGAAGTTCCAAATTAAAAGACAATCTACTATATTTCTCCATAAGCCTACATATACACAATGATCACTCCACACAATCACATATCCATAGAGTTTGTCATAAAGGTATGGGAGGGATCTCTTGGCTACATAAGATAGTAAAAAATTAAGGTCTTAGCACTGCTATAACAAATTAAAGGGTCCATGAAGAGATAAATCTAGTCCCATATGTCACCAATAAATAAGGTGATTGAGGAGTTAACAAAATGAAAGTAATCATCAGCCTAACAAGACCACCAGTATTACATGCCATAACCATGAAATGGAGAAGAATGAATGATAGAGCTTAGGGTATTAGAGAATGAGGCACATTAGAGCATAAGGGACAATTTTTAAAAAATAAGAGATGTTGTTGAAGAAAAGAATATAGTGATAGTGGTGGAAGTTTATGTAGATTATTTATTGCCATAAAATTTTACGTATAGTCCATAGGGTTTTCTTGTGGGAAAGGTGTAAAATAATGAAACTTGAAAATTGTAGCATGAAAGGATATCACAAGTATCATGCCAAAAGATATGTAAAGTAGTCACATATTATAATGAATTAAGAAAGATAGTCTTCATGAAAGACAAAAAGATAGGACATAGTGGTATGCTTGACTAGCAAATTCTTCTATGTTGCATGAGGATAATAGAATTTGTCAAATGACTAGGGAGAGAGTAATGGAGAGAATAATGGAGGCATGAAACTATAAAAAATACACAATCATTTTAAGGAAGTTGATGAAAAGTGAATATAGTTGTAACAAGATGCTACCATCACCCACTAATTATGAGAAGTGAAGACATTTGTTGGGCCTAGTGAGGAGAAACTTTGCATCTTCTAGTTAGAAAAGGTCAGAAACCATTCTCTCCAAATTCCACCTTAGATATTTTTAAGTATTCAAACAAGGATAAGACCTTTTCCAGTGCCAAGATGGACTCAAACTAGTCAGCATACAACATAAAATAATTGTTAGTTGTCTTTAACATGTGTCATATTTTCTCTCTATTGTTGAATGAAGACATAGTATGCCTAGTTTCTTCTTTTTAGTTAGTTCTTTCTTTCTTTCTACTACATACTATAACTTCTAAGGTTCTTTCTATCAGAAAGACTATTTTGGAACTTTAAACCAATCACTTTTGTGACTTAAGTAGCCCATATTATCACCTTTTCAAGCATTTACATACTTTGCACTACCGTAGCAACACCTTTTAAGCAATAAATGTTCCAAATGTCACCTTATCAACACTTCTTTATTATATACATGGGAAAATTTCTAAGATGGAGGTGTTGTTCGCTAAATTCAAGGGACAAAAGATGGAGGATGGATTTCAGTTTCAAAGAAAGGAAAGAAAAAGAACAATAGGGACCCATCTCATATCTCGCCAATGACAACAAGAAGTAAAAACAAAGCTGATGTGGGAGCTAAACCCAAAATACCAGGTAGGAAGAAAGCCAGCCAAATCAGAGAAGATGAAGCTAGTAAGAATATCATGGATGGGACTAAACTTACCTTTCGTGAAGCCTGTTCCTCAAAGAAGAAATGAATATTATCTCTTAGAACATTTTTGGTCTGAATGGACCACATAAGAAAGACATTATTAGGAATATGATTAGGGATCATAGACTGGATATTTTGATGATTCAAGAAACTAAGATGAATAAAGATAAGGTGGAAAGTCTCAAAATATTGAAGACCCTGGCGGTTGTGGGATCTAGTTCTGATGGGGCTTCTGGGGGCCTTGCTATTTTCTATAATTATGCCATCTTCAAAGGGGATTTCATGCATGAGGAAAGTAATCTTCTGTTGATGAAATTCACTTGTTATTGTGATAATGATAGCTGGTTAATTCTGAATGTCTATGCTCCTAATTCAAAATAGGCTAGATCTAAGTACTGGGAGAGAATTAGGAATATTATTTCTATTGTCCAGTTCTCTAGAGGGATTATCATGGGAGATTTCAACACTTCTCTTAAATAAGGGTAAAATCTTGCAGGGAGTATTCTGGATTTGGAAAGCAGGATGGATCTTATGGACTTCATCAATGATTAGGCCCTCCTTGACTTGGATCTCCAAGGGGTAGATTATACTTGGTCCAATAGAATAACTGGTAATGATTGTATTTAGGTACATCTTGATCATGCCCTTATTACCCTTGATTGGCTCCATATATTTACATGTACTCTTTCAACTTTGGCTAGAATTGGTTCGGACAATTCCCCCATTTCTCTTATCAACCCCCTCACTAAAAAGAGAAGTTTTCCCTTCATAATTTAAAAAATGTGGACTACCCACCTAGATATGAGAAAGAAGATAAAGGAATGGTGGGATATTCATATTGATAACTCTTCCATGTTTATAATTGCTAAAAAACTCAAGAATGTTAAGAATAACATCAAGCTTTGGAACAGGAATGAGTTTGGCAACATATTTTCTTCTAAAGTTGAGATTCTTATGGATCTTAATCAAATTCAAGGGGAAATTCAGAACTTTGGATATGATCTTGATCACCTCTAAAAAGAGAAATCCTTACTTTTTTATTATCATAATGTGATAGGGAAGGAAGAATTATATTGGGAACAAAGGTCTAGATCTATTTGGTTGAAAGAAGGGAACAAAAATATGAGGTTTTTCCATCCTACCACCATGAAGCACAAAGCTGATAATTGAATTAGAAAAATCAGATGGAAGGATCAGATTCTTACAGAGGACAAGGACATCACCAATGAAGCTATTTCCTTCTTCTCCTCCCTTTTATTTAAGGATCATCACCTCTCTTCGAAAGACCGGGCCATGATTTTGGGTAACATTACAAAGGTTATTTTTGAAGACCAAAATAATGCTCTCTTCTCTATCCCTAAGGAGGTGGAAGTTTCCAAAGTTGTGCATTCTTTGGTAGGGGACAAAGCGTCTGGCCCCGATGGCTTCCCCATGCTCTTTTTTTACACTTATTGGGACATTGTTAAGGAGGATGTGGTCAAATCTTTTCAATAATTCTTCAGTTTGAAGAACCTTTTGAAGGAGTTGAATGCTACCTTCCTAGTTCTCATCCCCAAAATTCCTAGTGTGGAGGCTATGCAGAACTTTAGACCCATCAGCTTATGCAACTTTTTTTACAAGATCATTTCCAAGGTACTTACTTTGAGACTTCTCAAGCTTCTACCCTTACTCATCTTGCATCAACAATCTAGTTTTGTCCCTGGGAGACAGATTCTTGACTCCATCATTATTGTTCATGAGGTCATACACTCCCCTATTTCAGCCAACAAAGAAGGGTTCTTCCTTAAACTTGATCTCTCCAAAGCTTATGACTGGGTGGATTGGAATCTTTTGTTAAAGATTTTGGAAGCTTTTGGCTTCAACCATGGCACTTGTAGAATCATCCACCAATTGGTCTCCTCCCCCTCTATGGCGGTGTTGATTAATGTCTCCCTTTCGGCTTTCTTCAAACCTTCTAGAGGCCTCAGATAAGGCGACCCCCTTTCCCCTGTCCTCTTCATTATTGTGGTTGAATGCCTTGGAAGACTTATCTCGGTGAAGATTGTTATTGGTTCCTTGTAGAGAATTAACCCTTCCTCAAGGAACTCTAAATTCTCTCATCAAAAAAATTTTGATGACACTATTTTTGGGGGAGAGGCCTCGATCAAAGAAGCTAGAGTTATGAAAAGTTTGTTGAATAATTATTCAAATGCAACAGGAAAACTTATCGATTGGAACAAGAGTTTTGTTTAAAATTAACACTCCCCTTGAAAGGCATAAAAGGATTGCAGACATCTTGAGCTGTGGTATAGACCTCTTTCCTTTGACCTATTTGGGTCTTCCTTTGGGTCTGAAACCTCCCAAGTCCTTTTGGAATAGTTTAATTGATAGATTCAATAGGAAGTTGGCTGGTTGGAAAGGTGTGATGCTTAGGCAGGCTGGGAAGATACAACTTTTGAAATCTACTCTCCAAAACCTTCCTACCTATGATTTGAGCCTCTTCACGATTCCCTCAAAATTTGTATATGCTATGGAGAAGATTCAGAAAAGATTTATTTGGTCTGGGGTGGTGGACCACAAGAGGCTTCCCCTTATTTCTTGGGATAGAGTCTACATACCAAAGTTTCATGGTGGCCTTGATCTCAGGAGTATAAGGGTCTTCAATAAGGTGCTTCAATCCAAACAAGTGTGGTGCATTTTTTAGGACACGCGAGACTGGCATGATATAATTGTAGCTAAATACCTCCACTCCAACAACTCTTTGAAAAATCTCTTATTTAACAACAATATTCCTATATGCTCCTTTATATGCAATGTTCTCCTCAAGGCCAGAGAGATTGTTGCCTCTTGTGCCAAATGGAAAGTGAGAAATGGAGAATCTATAAACTTCTAGAATGACAACTGGCTCCATTTCAGGATCCTGGCCAATGTGGAGCCCTTCAATAGATGGAAGGAAGTTTTCTTATTGAACTTTGGGACTCAATTCTATAACTAAAGAGTTGGTAATGATTGGGTGGACCTTTGTTCTCTATCGGCACATTTCGAACCCCTCACGAGGTCTCTCTCAACTCTATCCTTTTCTCAATCCCCAGATGTCTTAGTTTGGGAAGCTTCTCCTAATGGGAAATTATTGGTTACCTCAGCCTTTTTGGCTCCTCCTAATCCTTCCCCTTCCCCTTGTTGGGATAAAGCTTGGTTTCCTGGTTTAATCCCTAAGATTAATATCTTCTTTTGGCTGCTACTACAAAATCATATTCTCATCATGGAAAACCTTGTCAAGAGGGGTATTCCTATTCCCAATATGTGTGTCCTTTGTAAATATGATTCTGAGACTATGAAATATCTCTTTATCCACTATCCTTTTGTGGTGGATGTTTGGTTCGCCATCCTCTCCTCCTTTGGCCAAACCTAGGTTTTCCCTCTAACCATCCTTGATTATAATTTTTCCCAATGGGCTCCTTCATTCCCTTCCTCTCCTAATTTAAGAAAACTCTAGTCCTGGGCCTTTCCCCATCTCTATTGGGGCATCTGGAAGGAGCGAAACAATAGAATTTTCAGAGACTTACATGCCCCATCCAAAGTGGTTTCTTATAAAATTATTCATGCTCTTTTTGAAAATTTCTCTATTTGCAGTGGTACTAACATTTTTTAGGTAACTTCCTGGACCTCCTTTCTAATCAAGCTAATTATAGAAGGGATAACTGGACCTGGCTTTTTCCCCCCATGGGGTGGTATAAGGCTAACTTCGATGGGTCAGCCAAGGGAAATCCTAGTTTGACTGGTAGTGGAGGAGTGATTAGGAATCACTATGGTGCCTACATTTTTGTTGTTTCTCTTTCCCTTGGCACCCAAACAAATCATTATGCTGAAGCCATGGCTTCTCTCCAGGTCACCAAGCTAGCTTAGGATTTGGGGATAAACTATCTTTGGCTCGAAGGTGACTCTAATAATATTATTAGGTGTCTAAATGGTTCTTCCCCTTCGTGAACTATTGACAACATAATTATGGAGACCCAGAGCATTCTCAACACCTTTGAGAAGGTCCATGTTTCTCACATATTCAGGGAATCAAACCAAGTGGCCGATGCCTTTTCCAATGCAGTTGTCAGGAAAAAAGATATTGTGAGGTGGTATAATGGAAATGGCATCATGTAGGAGGTGAAGGCTCTGATCACATGGGATTGCATTCATGGCAAGGAAGGGGCAATATGTGATAATTATGAAAATTAATTCACATTTTCCTATGATTTTATCAAAGCATGGGACATATGGTGATTTTATTACCCATAATTATGAAGCATTCAATCCACACGTTTTTTGGGTTTTTTGGAGACCTAAATATTTATACCTTGGTTTTTAGTTTCATTCTAAGTTCTGAAGAAATTCCAAGAGTAACACTAGTGACCTTGTTTTCTTTTGGCCCTGAATCTTTCTGAAGCACAAAACTTGTGTTAGGAATAATTTTACCATGGGTGGCCAGAGAATTAGGAGGGAACCCACAAACTATAAAAAAATGATAGAAAAGAAGCATTGTTTGGGATATTTTGTAAAAGAGTGGTATTACTCCTTTCATGGAGAAACTTCATTGTGATAATTAGGAAGTTACTAATTTGTTCCTCAAGAATTGGAATGAGGGAAGTGTTGAAATTAATGGGTGCCAGTTCATCATGACAAAATAAATCATTTTTATGGTTACTGATATCCCCATTATTGGGAAAAAGTTCTACAGAGATCGCAGGATCTCAGACCCTGTAGTGAATGATTTCCCCAAGTATCCAGGGGAAAAGAGACTCTCATGAAGATAGGCACCTTGTACCATCCTGAGGGCATCAAGAAAGTTTTGTGGTTCATGCTTCAGGCTATTATCCACTACATCATGTTGGATTTAATATTTTCCAGAATCCGCACCTACCACTTTGTCCTGCTAAACCATTTCAGACATGGTAAGATGGTGTCCGTCCCCTTCTACCTTTACTCATCCATTAATGAAAATATGAATAGTTTTAGGGGAAAAGATAATTCTAACCCTACTTTTCATGAGGGTTTTCTATTGCTCATTTATGAATACTTTAAATTGCAAATGATGAGTAAAACTGTTAAGGATAATTGGGTTAGGGAGGATGAGTCAGGGTCTTATTATGAGTTGTCTGATATTGAGCATAGAATTGGTTTGCATTATGAAGACCAAGAGGTTAAGAAAGGGGCTTATGGATCCTTCTCTTAAAAAAGAAAATGTAATTTTTAGAAGGTTATGAAAGAGGTCAAGGGTCCTTTCCCTTAAAAATAGATAAAAATTGCCATATCCTCAGACGATGATTACAATAGGGATGAGGAGGATATGGAAACTAAGGAGGAGAATTTGAGAGAGAAGGGGAAGAAGAAAATAGTGAAAAAATCTCCTAAGTACTCCAAGGAGATCAAATTGAACAAGAGCAGGGAGATGAGCCTGGATCAGAGGGGAAGGAAATGATATGTGCTCCCCCCATGAGACCACTCCTATTGGATTCTCAAATTCTAGGAAGAAGAAGATTTATGAGGTTGATTTGGCCTCTCAGGAAATTCCCCCTATTCTCCATCTGGAACCTCACTAGGACACCAAAGGTAAGAACACTACATGGAAGCTTTTCAACTCCTGCACTGCCAAAATGGGCATTGCCAAAGAGATAATTAACCCCATGGTTCCTGACAGGGAGGGTGGAAAAATTAAGACCACCGAGCTCATTTATCCCTTGCTAGTTGTCCTGAGTGATTCTACTAGGGAATTTGATTTTAAATTACTTAATAATACTAGGAATAGTATGCTTGACAACTATAGGTCCATCAAATGGCTCTTCTTTGAAGTGGGTGATTTGAAAACTAGGATAGGAGAAATGGACAAGAAAAAAGATGAGATTACTGACAAGGAGAGGCCTACCCCTAACCCCCTCATCAATATGGCTAACTTTTACAAGCTAGAGGCCCAAATGCTAGAAATGGAGAATAGGGTGTCGGGTATTGAGTGTACCTTCAAGGGCATTGCTGAGTAGAGCTTTAGTATCCTAAAAGCCTCCAATGAGCATATTAAGATTCTTATTTCCAAAATGGAAGCTACCCCCTGTGAAAAATCCAAGGAGAAGACTACCAATGACCCAGAGGCCACCCTGGACCTAGGATTGGGAATGCATACCAGGTCTAGTGTGAGGAAAAGGGCCGCCATGACTTCCCCTAAAGATCTCATCTAGATCAAGGAAGCAACTAACAAAATTGACCATCTAGAGGTGTAAGCGGCCAATCTTCTCGAGGAGATGTCTTGAGCCACTCCTCTATTATTTTTTTCTTGTGAATCTTCTGGTGTTGGCCCTCTTCCTGGCCCTATTGTGGCCTTTTTTGGTTGTTTTCCTTCTCTTTCTATTGTGGAGCTTTAATGTAAAATCTTAAACCTTGTTTCAGTTTCAGGTACCTTTCAAAACCTATTTTACTTAATAAAAAACACTTCTTTATTATGTACAATAGATAGATTGATGAATTTTTATATATTTTTCTATAAAATCTTCAAGCATTTGTCTCTATGAATATGTTTAAGAAAAAAATAGTGTATTCCATGCAGGTTGTCAGATGTGAAGTGATATAAACAATTTCTTTTGTGAAATTTGAATTTTCCTTCTAAAATTTGTGAAAAAATCATACCATATTACATAGAAATGATTTTTGGATACATGTAAACATTTGAGTTGTATTGAGGATAAGAGACCAATTGAATATTTGTATGTAAGAAAGGGCAACATATGTCTTGTCAGTATTTAGTGGATCACCTTTTTAGTAGTATATTTCATTTTACATATCCTCTTTCCATTTTCATAGAAAGAAATTGTCATAGATGAAGTATTTAAGGGAACCAACCCTCTCTGGAGGTCCACTCCATCTTTTAGGCATCCCACAATCCTAGAAGTGTTCATATGTGTTATAGAGTTGTTGAGTTGAGAGCTTGATAAGGGTGCAAGCTTTTGTGATAATAGTTATCTCAAACACATAATTAAATTTATATTTTGAAAATAAGCCTTAGGCCACCCTAAATATTTTAATTCAAGACCAAGGTTTCCCAAGTGGTCTCAACCTAGGAATTAAAGTAGCAGGGTTAAAGACTAGATCTTAATCACAAGGGAATATGGAGTTGAATTTAAGCTACAGTAGGGAACTAAGGATTATAATACACCTTTCATGTCCTACATGTTTAGTTGTGATTATTTACTAATTTTTAATATTATTTATAATTTATCAACATGGAAATGTGCATCATAATTGGATGAAATCTTAAGATTTCATGTTTGGCACCCCACCATTTTTGTTAGTATTTTTAAGGTTAGTGTAAGTTGGAATTGTATATGGGGTTATTAGTTGGATTAAAAAAAAATCTTTGACTAATTATTTATATCCATGTGTAAGAGGTGTGTAAGTGTAATTAGAACTTGGAAGTTATGCTTGTACCTTTTGATAGAAATAAGGAAACACACACAACTAAGAGGGGGTTGGGGGGTGAATCAACTATGTCCAAAATAGTTGTGTCAAAACCAAAACTAAACAATACTTAACTTCTTTACTTAATGTGAACATTCAATAATTGCACCATAAAAAAAGAACACACAACACCAGGATTTTATGTAGAAACCCAGTTAAGGGAAAAACCACAATGGGGATCAAACCCACTAGATGATGTACTAGCACATATAACCCTATTAAAGGTACAAATGGGAATGTACATACATTCAAGTTCACTTCCTAAAAGTCACTGCTCAAATATAATTGAGGGAAATAACCCTAAGATTACAACGAGAACAAAAACCCAAGGTGGACTACAATCCACATAATTATGAATTGATTGATAGCATCTTTGATAGGGAAATATATCTCCAATGAAGTACAACTTTGTTCTAACTTTATTTTAGATTCTACTCATGCCTCTTTTCACATCCACTAATATATCATTCCATCCTGCATCACTCTCTCTCATAATAGAAAAAATTACATCTTTAAATGCATCACATCAAGAGATTACAACAAGGTCAGTCAGGGACCTAATTAAAAAGAATAATATACAATCCTCAATGCAATCCAAGACATGTTGACTAATACATAGCTAGGATCCAATCCTTCATCCACGAACTCGCTATAATCTGTAGACCACTCTGCAAATCTTCACAATGTCCTATCCATCAAGTCGATCAAGAACATCAACATGTCAAAGAAAAATCACTAAATTTGATCACATAACCAAATGCAATCCAAAAACATTAATAGGAAACAATCCAGAAACATCAACAAGAAACATGAATTACCAAATCAACAACATAAACATCTTTGTCTTAGAATTCACAATTGTCATTGCATTGTTTATCAAGAACACTAAACACCAACCTCTATCACTCAAGAAAAATAGCTTTCCATCATCAAAATCATGGACCATCTAAGATGAGGACATACATCCATTTCCTTAACTCTCCACCAAGTTATCAACCACAAATATTGTGTGACCAATCCTCATCGATCCAAAAACTACAACACTGTCTCTACTGAAGTAACTAGAAAATTGCCTTACGATAAGTCAACCATAAATTCCTCAAATCATAAAGTGAACCTCTACAAATTGAACAAGATCAAGTATAGACATTACAAAATACCTCTACAACTTTACAATAACTGATCTAAAATAAACTGTCAATACTGAATTAAAACTCTTAACTGAACAAACCAAAAAATATCAAGAATAAAGAAATATATTGACATCAATGAAAAAAAATTAATGTCAACACATATTCGTATGAAATATCCAACAATCTACCCCTTCGACATTGATGAAAAAATATGATGTGAAAAAACCAAATCAATTCACAAAGAAAAAAAACCATCCATAATAGATCAACTACTCCCCCTAAGTGTGATACTTATATTCTCATGACAATCTCTCCCTTCAGTTCTTCCTTGTTTTTCACATGGTTATCTCCCCTCCTTTTACACCAATGAAATAGGAACATATGTGTACTAAGTCATATAAAACAAAAATCAAGTTCTAAACAACATTCCTCACAAGACCAACTACTCCCTCTAAAAAGCAGTCCAAAAAAATTAATCCAGAGTGAAAGATAATCTCTATGTAAGCACTAGACCGATGAAAATCTATGCATCTCTAGCTCTGATCAGGAGGGGATATCACCCCAATATTACCTTAGCAACACTCAAAAGTATCCTTTGGAAAGGGCATCGTGAACATATCTACAATCTATTCTTTTGTAGACACATATTCCAATCTGAATTCCTTTTCATTCACCTTATTCTTAAAGAAATGATACTTTATAGATATATGTTTCATTTTTTAATGTAACAAAAGTTCTTTGAAATATTGATAGCACTTTAATTGTCACAATAAATAATAATAATAGGCTCACCAAAACTTATTTTGATGTCTTATGGCATTTGCTTCATCCAAATTGTTAGAGTTGTCATATTATAGCTAATAATTAATTTATTTAATTATTAGTCTATTATTCTCTACACTTAAGTTAGACTTAGGCATCTCATTATTCTTTAGGGTTTTCACCTTTAGGGTTTTGGTATCCTTTTATAAGGATTCCCTCTTTGTATTTCATTCATTCACTTATTGGATCATAATAGAGATTGCTCTTTGCATGTCCATAAGATGTCTCTGGCTTTTTGGCCTCCATGATTTTTCTTGCTTCTATGCTTTGCTTCTTCCATGTGACAGGATTATGCATGCAGGTGTTCTTGGGAGATTAGTATTTCACCTAATCTAACATGGTATCAGAGCCATCTTGCTGCTCGCTGTTCGTGTTTTGTTGAAGTGTTTCAGAAGCAGGAGGTTTTTAAGGGTTTCAGAAGTTTTTTTTGTGGATCTGGGGGGGAGCCAAAATTTGGCTCACCTTGGGCAAAAACGGACACCACCATTGTGTCCGGAAGGCCCAAGAACCCCTAAATCCATATAAAATTCATCCATTTTGGACTACTGGGCTCTGAGGAAATTTTTTTTAGTTTTTGTGCCGTACGACACAAAAACCGAGGCAAAAATTGAAAAAAATTTAAAAAAACCTAAGTTTTCAAGGTTTTTTGAAGTTTTCATTAGCGCGGCCTTTGGATTTTCCAACGCGCAGCTCCCGCGCCGCCCGCGCGCCGCCAGGTTCCCTGCGCCACCCGCCGCCCTCATAGTTCAGGCGGCCCGCGCCGCTCTGCACACCGTAGCCCGCGCTGCTTTCCTCACCATGGCCCCACCTCCGCGGCTCAGCCGCCTCCCGGCCCCGCGGCCCCTCAGCGGCCCCCCCGCCCAGCCTGTTCCATGGCCCGCGTCGCTCCGCGACCCCGCCGCTCCGCTGGCACCTATAGCGCCGCTCCGCTGGCCCCCGCCGCCGGTGGCGGCCTGTTTCAGCCCCCGCGGGCTCATATTCACAGCAGCGCGGTCATATGACCGACCAGGGGCTGCGGCCCAGCCCCCGGAGCGCGCCATGCGCCCGAGGGCCTATTTTTTTTAGCCCCTGGGGCTCTTTTTTTGCCTTTTTGGGGGTACATGGGCCTTCTTCGCTCTACAGGGAGCATACAGGGGTCTTTTTCTGACTTCCATATACCGTCGGAAAGCTCTTTCTGAGCACTTTTCGATGGTGGAGGTTAGGTTTTTTGGTTCCACCATTTCAATAGCATTTTTTGCTGTTGATGTCTGATGTCTTTTTTTGCCTTCCGGGAGTCATATCTGGCTCATCCGGACTCCTTTTTCGGCAAACAAGATATCATCGGAAAGCTGGTTCTGTGTGCTATTCAGTGGTAGAGATTATTTTTCCAGATTCTACTCCAGGTTTTCACTCCTCCGTGTTTGGCAGTTTATGCCCTCTGGTGGAGTGCTTGGTTCTACAGGTCCGGGGATCTCTTCTTCTGTTCTTCTGGCTCACTCTTCTTTCTGACTTTTGAGCATTGTATGCTTCTCTTCTGTAGCATTTCTTTTCTGTAAACACACTGAGATAAAGTGCCTACTTTTGCATATCTGGGATCTTGTACACCTTGTGTTTGTTTGTACTCGCACTCAGTTATAAAGTGCCATGGGGGGTTATGATGTTTTGCCTTTTGTGCTCATCCACCTTTGTCAAGTGAGTGTACCTTCCATGACATTAGCCCATGCTGTGTGTCCAGAAGATCTATTCTTCTTCTTCGACACCGCCCTTTATCCTGTGCATGTACTTCTGTTGCACTGGTGGTGTTCCTGATTCTTCTTCTTGCAGATGTTTCTGGCATTGCATTTCAGTGTTCCTGTCACCCCTCTCCCTGTTCAGCATTATGGGGGGGTTCACCTGTTGGCTCTATTGCTTCCTTGGTTCGATTGAGTGATCTACGTATACAGTTTTTGTTCCTATGTACTAGGCGGATGCAGTGGCTAGGCACCTATGCATTTCGGTGAGATGGATCATCTACTATATAGACACTCGTTCATTCCTTTTTTGGAGGTCACCTCTTCGATTGATCAGCTCTTCAGACTTTGTCTTCTCTACCTGGTCATGCACTATTTCAGTGGGGGTTCCAGCAGTATTCTTCTGACAGTGTTTGCAGTTTCATGCTTCGGAGATGCTTCATGCTCTTTCTTGTTCCTTTCTTTGGGACATTCCCTAGATTGGAGGCTTTGTTTCCTTCATCTAGTTTATTTCTTGTACTTGGGTACCTGATCAGGCCTTGTTGCCGGGACCCATTGCTCTTTCATGCATTTTTGTTTTCATGCATCTTTTAGTCCTTAGTTGTTTAGCTTCTCCCTAAGTTACACTTAAGGGGGGGTGTTAGAGTTGTCATATTATAGCTAATAATTAATTTATTTAATTATTAGTCTATTATTCTCTACACTTAAGTTAGACTTAGGCATCTCATTATTCTTTAGGGTTTTCACCTTTAGGGTTTTGGTATCCTTTTATAAGGATTCCCTCTTTGTATTTCATTCATTCACTTATTGGATCATAATAGAGATTGCTCTTTGCATGTCCATAAGATGTCTCTGGCTTTTTGGCCTCCATGATTTTTCTTGCTTCTGTGCTTTGCTTTTTCCATGTGACAGGATTATGAATGCAGGTGTTCTTGGGAGATTAGTATTTCACCTAATCTAACACAAATTACCTGATTACAATTTATAGTGGCAACAACATACTTAGATTTAGCAGTAGATTGAGATATACAAGTTTGTTTCTTACTGGACCAATATACTAACTTATTCCCCAAGAAGAATGATCCACCTATAGTCTTTTTCATGTCATCCATGTGTTGGATTATAGAGAGGGGGGGGGGGGGGGTGAATAAGTAATCCCTTATTCCAAATACCTAAAAAAAATTCTCTGATTAACTCGGTAGAAGCTCGGCAAAACAAACTTCGCCTATTTACCAAAAATAGTAAATAAACTATAAAAATTAGTAAATCATTCATATGAATCATTCAAAATAGGTAACACCAGTATTTAACGTGAAAACCTAGCTTTGGGAAAAAACCACTATGGGACTTGTCACCCATTAAGAAAATACTCTTCTAAAGTACGCCCAGTTAAGAGTCAATCTATTTAAAGATTACAATGCACACTATTAGGTGTGATTTGGTTAATGGATTTACCTCAGATCTGTTAGGATTTTCACCATGTTAGGAGTGGCCTTGTTAGAGGGCTTCAAACACTCTTTAGAATATTACCTTTTTCAAGAATTTTATAATAAGATTTTTAAGTCCACTATGTTAAGAGATTCATCTATTACAAAGGCTAGTAAGAAAAAATAAATAAAATGACCTGTAGATTTGCAACTATCTTTTCTCAATTAGATCCTTGTGCACTCTTCAATCTTCACTTCAATTGTTCATTATCTACCAGATTCAACACTTCATCAAATCCTTCTTTTCCACTCAGAATATCTTTGTTCCTTCTAAACTACAACAGTCAGTGACCCTTCAACTATTTAATTTTCCAGCCATTTGTTCATACAAATCCATCCTTTATATAGATAATTTTTTCCTCTTAATCTCCTCTATTATGTTTTCCTTTAATCAATCTTAATTGTTCAATTCATTCTACCTTGAATTTGGATCTCGGTAACACATTTTCTTTTCACCTAGGAACTTGAACTTTTCTTGAAACTTGTTCCATCTCTTTTTGTCATTTAGATCTTGTTGTAGATTTTAACCTTGAATTTTCCTATCCGTAGATCTCTTGTAACTAACTCTCCTTATCATCATGATCATCCATCTCATCATAGCTAATCATTAAATGTTGATTCAATCCTTATTTAATATATGTTCCTTGATTGATGTCCTCCATTTGAATTTTGGTTAACTTCACTCGGTGCCTAAACATTTCCTTTTTTTTTGGTGCCTTTGGTTCCTTTTCCTTTATCAAGTTACTTCCTTTTTCCTTTTGTCTTTACCAGGTGACATATCCTTCTCGATAGCCAAAACAACTTAATTTACCGAATTGAAAAATCTTTACCACCACACTTTACTGACTTAACATAATCATATGTTAGGTAGAAAACAATTATATCATCATAATCTAATCATTTTATGATGTGTATTGGTTGCCCATTTAAGTTCTTCAACTTCTCAACATCTCACTTCTTCTTTTTCTTAACTCATTCAACTTATATCATTACAAAATCATATGGAAACATAATATAAACCAGAAATCAATTGTTTGACATCAATGACAAGACAATACCTAATCTTCAACATTACTACCAGTTATGGTAACAATTTACCTCTTTGGCATTGATGGAGACACTAACAATATTCAATGTTTAATTGATGATGATAACACTTCATTATCATTCATATTCTCCCTTCGAGCTTTAGATTTTCCTTTGTTTTACTTGATCTTATTTTGTAGTCTTTCTTTACTATTATGCTTTGACAATTTTTGTTCCGATCTTCTCCTCTGCAATATTAGTACATCATCAATATTCTCCTTCTTTGTTCTATGAACATTAACCTCATACATTCTCCCTCTAAATATTCATCAATTATATCCCTACATCATATACTCCCTCTTACATCAACTGACTTATTCATCTCCCTCTTTGACAACAATGCCAAAGAAACATAAACTTCTCAGATTATACCTCAAGTGTATAGATTTCTCATTGTAGTCATACACTTCTTTTTCACAACTTTAGGCTTCACCTAAAGAGTGAACACTAGCATCAACTCACAAGAAAAATATTCTATTGAGTACTTGAATTGATGCATCATGCCTTAATGAACATTGGATAGGGGAAGAAACCCTAACTTACCTTAGAGATACTCAAAATAATCCTTCGATAGTGGTTTTGTAAATATATCATCTATCTATTCTTTATAATTCACATACTCCAATGGCACAAGCTTATCTTGTACTTTCTCAAATAGTGATACTTAATAGTTATACGCTTTTCTTTTTAACACATCACCAGATTCTTTGATATGTTAATAGCATTGGTATTATCACAATAAATTGTAACTAGATCAGTGATCTCTTCATGCACACCTTCCAATAATTGTTTTATCCATACAATGTTAGAAAAATTCATAGATGCAACAACATACTCAGCTTTGACAGTAGATTGTGAAATACAACTATGTTTCTTGCTTAACCATGTCACCAGTGTTTCTCTTAAAAAGAAAGCTCCACCACTAGTGCTCTTTTTGTCATCAATATTTCCAGCCCAATCAGCATCAATATGTACCTTGAGATAAAAATATCCTCCTTTTGTGTATAACAAACCAAAATCTTCAATCCCTTTCAGATATTATCTAAATATCCTTTTAACTACAAACATATGTGTCTCCTTTGGGTTTGCACAAAACCTTGCAACTATACCAACTGAATGTGCAATATTGGATAACATACTGTAGTTTACCAATCATGGATCAATAAAGTGTCTCATTTACTTCCTTAGTATCATCTTCCTTTTATAATTTTCAGCTAGTAGCCATCGATGTTCCAACCGGTTTTGATTCTTCTATATTGAATGTTTTTAGGATCTCCTTGATATACTTAGATTGAGTTATGTAGATCTCATCCTCTACTTGTTGAATTTTAAGTCCAATAAATAATTTAATCTCTCCTATCATAGACATCTCAAATTCCTTTCTCATTTCCTCAGCAAATGATTTAGACATTATCTCATTTGCACCAAATATAATGTCATCAAAAAATATCTTAGCAATCAAAATTTTATCAGTACTCACATTTCAAGTATAAATTATTGTTATCACTAGTCCTTTCAAATCCAATATTAATTAAGTAAGAGTGTAATCTTTCATACCATGCTCAGGGTTCTTGCTTCAGTCCATAGAGTGCTTTGTGTTGTTCAATGTAGACTTCTTCAAGAATTCCATTCAGAAATGTAGACTTAACATCCATCTAATAAAATTTAAATCCTTTATATGTAGCATATGCAAGTAATATTCTTACACCTTCTGATCTAGAAATAGGTGCAAAATTTTCACCATAATCAATACCTTCTTCTTGTGCATACCCTTTACAGACTAACCTTGCTTTGTTTCTAATCAAATCTCCTTTCTCATCAATTTTATTTCTGAAAATCCATTCCATTTTGTTCCAATCACATTCTTATCCTTAGGTCTTGGTACCAATGACCATGTGTTGTTCTTTTTAATCTGATCTATCTCTTCTTTCATAGTAGTAATCCAATCTTCATTTCCTAGTGCATTCTTCACTAATATTAGCTCAAATTCATAAATCAAACATGTGTTGTCTTTCAACTTACTTCTTGTCATGATTCCTACATTCTTGTCTCCAATAATTCTACTTGGTGAATGATGTCTTCTCACATATTTTTCTAATATAGGTTCGGTAGACTGTTCATTAGTGTTTTAATCTCTCGGTGGGGGCTCATCTTGCTCATCGGTTCCTCCTTGATGTAGCTCAGTTGCTTCAACCAAATTACCTTCTTGAACATTAAAAAATCTTTTGTAATCCTCAGGTTCCTTTTTTCTATCCTCTTCATTCCTTTTTGCAAATTCATCAATCCTTACATTTTCACTTTAAACAATTTTGTTAGTAGCCTTGAGAAAACATTTATATCTTTTCTCTTTCATGAATAACCAATAAATATACCTTCATCTCCTTTAGAGTCAAACTTTTCGTTTCTAGCATCTTTCAATATATAACACCTACTTCCAAAGATTTTAAAATAACTTACATTCAGTGTGTGACCAAACCAGAGTTCATAAGGTGTCTTGTTAATTCCTTTCTTCAACTATACTTGATTGAGTGTGTAGATAGTAGTGCTTATAGGTTCTCTCCAAAATGTTTGAGAAACTTCTTAATCAATTAAAAGTGTTCTAGCATAGTCCACTATGGATCTATTCCTTATCTTAGCTATCCCATTTTGTTGTGGAGTCCTCGGTGCAAATACTTGTCTTTTAATTCCATGCTCATTAAAGAAGACAATAAATTCATTAGAGATAAATTCACCTCCTCTATTTGATCTCAAACACTTCAATTGTTTTCTTGTTTCCTTTTCAACTCTTTTTTTATACCACTTAAACATTTGGAATGCATCAGATTTTTCTTTTAGAAACATAACAAACATCATCCTTGAATAATCATCAACAAACAAAATAATATACCGATCTCCATAATATCTTTGAACTCTCATAGGACCACAAAGGTCAGTGTGTACTAGTTCCAAAATATCGTTAGTAGAGTAAGATTTACTTGAGAAACTAGACTTAGTCATTTTACCAATTTGACATTCTTTGCACATAAATTTATTAGGTTTTCTTAATCTTGGTAGACCTCTAACTCTATTCTTTTTACTCACTTTAATCATGTTATCAAAATTTACATGACATAGTCTCTTATGTCATAGCCATACATCTTAAACTTTAGTGAACAAGAAACTTTTTGTAGAAGTATCAAGATAAAATAAATTACCTTTTGATTGTTCACTAGTTCCAATCAGATCTCCATTAGTACCATAAATCTTAACCTTTCTATTCTGAAATTCCAGTCAGTGGCCAATATTGTTTAGTTATGAAACACTCAATGGATTATAGTTTAGTTCTTTAACCCAATATGCATCATTACATTTCATATTTTCATTTAGTACAATGGACCCTTTACCTTTCATAGGACATGGAGCATCATTGTCAAATCTGACAAATCCTCCATCATACTCTTCTATATTATCAAACTTGTCAATATCACTAGTCATGTGATGTGAACATCCACTATCAATAATCCATGGGTCAATTTTACTTACATGATCTTCATCAAATTATTCCTTTATTGCAACATAGACAACTTCATATCCTTCTTTAGTATCATCAGATTCATCATCATTTACACCTTCCTCAGCTAGGTAGCAATACTTCTTACCTTTGTCCTTGTAATCTCTAAATATTTAGTGGTGGTTGTCTCTTTTGTCATTCTTATCATTCCTGTCATTTTCAAGACATCTAGATGCAATATGGCCAATATTATTACAATTAAAATATTTCAGAGGTATTTTCCTTTGTACTTTCCTTTACCTCTCGGTAGTCTTCTAGCTAGTAATGCCTCTAACTCTTCTTGTTCTTTTTCCTCATTTAGAATAATATAATATTCATTTCCATATGAACTACTATGAATCTCTTTATCTTTTCTTGATGTACCAATTCTTAGAGATGAATTGAATGTAATTTCAATGGTTGGTATACTATTATCATAATTACTTAACTCAAATGCAGTTAGCTTATCAATTACGGCTTAGAGGGTAACAATAGTATTCGGTATAGATATCAATTCTTGAATAGAGGATACTCTAATAGTATACTTAGAAGAAAGAGTTCTCAAAATTTTACTTACCACTTCTTCATTAGTCAATGTTCCACCAACACCTCTTATGGTACTTACAACTTCCTTGATTCTGCTTCTATATTGCATGATGTTTTCTTCATCCTTCATTCTCATTTCATCATACTTTCCCCTAATACTATCAACCTTAGCATTTTTTACATGCTAATCTCCTCCATATATTAGTGCAAACCTATCCCATATCTCTCTTTAATTAACACAGTCCTTAACATCACTGAATTTGACATCAGAGAGAGAAGAAGCAATCTCTATCATAACTGAGTTGTGTTACTGATTTTCTCTCATTTGACCAACTTTCATAGGTCTGGGAGGCGGTGGAGTGTAGTCATTAGTTAGAAGATTCACTGTAGATTCTCCAATCCTAGATAGATACAATCTCATTCTACTTTTCCATGTAGAGAAACTTTCCTTGTTCAACTTAGGTACTTCTGTCCTATATCTTCAGATCTTTTACTCAATTATTTTAAATTTCTCTTCAAAGTACTTAGATCTGATACCAATTATTGGATTATAGAGAGGGGGGGAATCAATAATCCCTGATTCCAAATACCTAAAAAAATTTCTCTGATGAACTCTGTAAAACAAATTTCATTATTTACTGACAACAGTAAATAAACTATAAAAATTAGTAAATCATTCACAACGTGTAAAACTAGTATTTAACGTGGAAATCCATCTTTGGGAAAAACCACTGTGGGACTTGTCACCCACTAAGAAAATAATCTTATAAAGTACGCTCGGTTAAGAGGCAATCTAGTTAAAGATAACAATGCACATTGTTAGGTGTGACCCAGTTAAGGGATTTACCTCAAATCTGTTAGGATCTTCACCCTGTTAGGAGTGGTCTTGTTAGAGGGCTTTAAACACTCTTTAGAATGTTACATTTTTCAAGGATTTTACAATAAGACTGTTAAGGCCATTTTGTTAAGAGATTTCTCTGTTACAAATGCTAGTAAGCAATAATAAATAAAATGACTTGTAGATTTGCAACTATCTTTTCTCAATCAAATCCTTGTGCACTCTTTAATCTTCACTTCAATTATTCATTATCCACTATCTTCAACACTTCAAATCCTTCTTTTCACTTGGAATCTCTTTGTTCTTTCTTCATTGCAATAGTTAGTGACCCTTAAACTATTTAATTTTCCAGCTATTTGTTCATACAAATCCATCCTTTATATAGATAATTTTTGCCTCTTAATCTCCTCTATTACATTTTCTTTTAATCAATCTTAACCATCCAATTCATTATACTTTGAATTTGGATCTTGGTAACACATTTTCTTTTCACCTAGGAACTTGAACTTTTCTTAAAATTTGTTCCATCTATTTTTTCTATTTATATCTTGTTGCAGAGCTTCACCTTGAATTTTCTTGTCTTTAGATCTCTTGTAACTAACTCTCCTTGTCATCGTGATCATCTAGCTCATCATAGCTAATCATTAAATATCGATTTAATCCTTATTAAATATTTTTTCCTTGCTCGGTGTCCTCCATTTGAATTTTGGTTAACTTAACTCAGTGCTTGAACCTTTCCTTGTTGTTCGGTGCCTTCGGGTCCTTTGCCTTTACCGAGTTACTTCCTTTTTCCTTTACCGAGTGACATATCTTGCTCGGTAGCCAAAACAACTTAACCTATCAAATTGACAAATCTTTATCACCATGCTTTACTGAATTAACACAATCATATGTTAGGTATAAAAAATTATATCAACATAATCTAATCATTGTTCGATCTGTATTAGTTGCCCATTTAAGTTCTTCAACTTCTCAACATCTCATTTCTTTTTTTTCTTAACTCATTCAACTTATATCATTACCAAATGATATGACAACATAATATAAACCAAAAATAAATTTCTTGACATCAATGACAAGAGAATAAATGATCTAACCTTTCTAATATCATGTATTCCTCTTATATTGGTTGATCTTCATCATCATCACTATTAGATAATCAATCTTCAACATTACTATCAGTTATGGTAACAACACACTACCTATCGAATCAACATCAGTATAGACACACAATGTAATATTATCATCCTTAGGATACCATAGGCCATACCCCATTGTCTCTTTTAAGCATCTGAATGTGCTATTAATAGTAGCAACATGTGTTTCCTTCAATTCTGATTGAAATCTCAAAAAAATGCAAACACCATTCATTATGTTTGGTCTAGTCTGAGTCAAGTATAAAAACTCACCAATCATTGATCTATACCTTTTTTTATTAGCAAGAGGAGAATCATCATTATTTTTCAACTTGCAACTATTAATCATAGGGGTTCCAATAGGTTTAGAGTCATACATTCTAAATCTCCTTAACAACTCCTTCACATACTTAGACTGTGATATGAAAGTCCCTTTTTTTGATTGAGTAACTTGAAGACCAAGAAATAATTTCATCTCACCTACCATTGACATCTTGAATTCATTTTGCATCTCATTAGAAAAATTTTTACTCAACTTGTCATTTCCACCAAAAATGATATCATCCACAAATACTTCAACAATCAAGATATTGTCATGATCAATTTTGAAATGTAAATTACTATTAGTAGATCCTTTACTATGTAATGTCCCATGTGTGGGTGTTGTTCCCCGCAACCACATGTCTGGGGTCTGCATAATTGGGGGTGGTCCCCACCCTCAGATGCTCTAGTGATGGGAGATGTTCCCCAAACCGTTAATACCCTGCGTAGCCGCCCTTACCACCAAGCTGGTCTTTTTGTGTACTGGTTGGGCCTTAGTGGTATCAGAGTTGAGGTCTTGAGGTTGAGACCCACAAAGCATGGTGGGCTATAATATCCCATGTGTGAGTAGTGTTCCCCACAACCACATGTCTAGGGTCTATGTAATTGGGGGTGGTCCCCATCCTCAGATGCTTCAGTGATGGGAGATGTTCCCCACACCCTTAATACCCTAGGTAGCTGCCCTTACCACAAAGTTCATCTTTTGGTTTAGTGGTTGGGCCTTAGTGCTATCAGAGCCGAGGTCTTGAGGTTGAGACTCATGGAGTGTGGTGGGTTGTAATGTCCTATGTGCGGGTGGTGTTCCCCGCAACCACGTGTCTGGGGTCTATGTAATTGGGGGTGGTCCCCACCCTCGGATGCTTCGGTGATGGGAGATTTTCCCCACACCCTTAACACCTTGGGTAGCCTCCCTTACCACCATGCCAATATTTGGTGTAGTGGTTGGGCAGCTACCCAAGGTGTTAAGGGTGTGGGGAACATCTCCCATCATCAGAGAATCTAAGGGTGGGGACCACCCCCAATTACGCAGACCCCATACATGTGGCTGTGGGGAACACCACCTGCACATGGGAAATTATAGCCCACCATGCTCCATGGGTCTTGACCTTGAGACCTCAACTCTGATACCACTAAGGCCCAACCACTACACCAAAAGGCCAGCTTGGTGGTAAGGGTAGCTACCCAGGATGTTAAGGGTTTTGAGAACATCTCCCATCACTGGAGCATCTGAGGGTGGGGACCACCCCTAATTATGAAAACCTCAGACATGTGGCTATGGAGAACACCACCCGCACACGGGACATTACATACTAAAACCAAGTTTCATCAAATATTTATCTAACCTTTCATACAAAACACTCAGTGATTTTTTCAATCCATACAATGCTTTCTTCAATCACAAAACCATGTCACCTTGATCAATCAAAGGAAAACCATTAGGTCGTTAAATTCATACTTCCTCTTCTAGTTCTCCATTCAAGAATGTAGACTTAACATCCATTTGATATATCTTGAAATATTTGTAAGTAGCATATGCAAAAAAGATTCTAATAGCTTCAATTCTAGAAATAGGAGAAAAAGTCTCCTCAAATTCAATACCTTCCATCTATGAATATCCATTGTAAACCAATTTGGCTTTGTTCCTTACCACTTCACCATCTTCATTTAGTTTTTTTCTGAAAATCCATTTTGTTCCAATCACATTCTTGTCCTTCAGTTTGGGAACTAAGATCCATATTTTGTTCTTTTCAATCTTTTACATTTCTTCTCTTAGTGCATTAATCCAACTTTCATCTTTTCAAGCTTCATAAACATCTTTAGGTTCAACTTTAGAAATAAAACAAATTTCATCTTTGATTGTAGCTTATTTTCCTCTAGTCATGATACCTTGATCTCTATCACCAATAATTTGATTTTCTAAATGATTCAACCTTACATACTTTGGAGTCTTCAAGTTTTATTTTGTAGTAGACTCTTGTGTTTCCATATCTTTCTCATTTATAATTTCTCCATCCCGTTTTGTTGATCCATTATGATTCTATTTTTCTTCTTCATCATCTAACTCATAACTGTATGAATTGACCTATTTTTGATAATTCTCGTCAACTTTCACATTAGCACTTTCAACTATCTTTCTCAGTCGATTGTTAAAACATTTATAAGATTTTACCTTTGTAGAATAACAAAGAAAGATACCTTCATCACATCGGGATCAAACTTCCCTAAATCTTCATCTCTCTTGATATAGAATTTTCTTCCAAAAATTCTAAAATACTTCATTGTGGGAACATGACCATACCAAAGTTCATAAGGGATTTCACCAATACCATGATTTATCTAAACTCAGTTCAAAGTGTAAATTGCAATAATCATGGCTTCTCTCTAGTACATTTGAGGTACATTTCCTTCTAGCATCATATTTCTTGTAGTGTCAAGAATAGATCTGTTCCTTCACTCTACAATTCCATTCTCATGTGTGGGGTTTGGGGAGTTGACATATGTCACCTTATTCCATTATCTTCATAGTATGCATTAAATTATCTTAAAGTAAACTCTCCATATATGTCTAATCTCAAACATTTCAGCTTCAATCCTTTCTTAGTCTCAACCATAGCTCCAAAGATCTTGATTTTGTCAAAAGCTTCAATTTTTTCTTTAAAAAATGAAACCCGCATCATCCTTGAATAATCATCAATGAATAGTATGAAATATTTTTCACCATAATAACTCCTAGTTCTAGTAGGACCACATAAATCTGTATGCACCAAATCTAACAATCCATTTGAAGAATATGTATTTCTTTTAAAAGTAAATCTTGTTAGCTTTACCAATTGACATTCCTTGCACATCACATTACCAGACTTCAACAATCTAAGTAGATCTCTTACAACACGTGTATTAGTTATCTTCATAATATTATCAAAGTTTACATGAAAAAGTCTCTTATGCCATAACCAGTTGTCATCAATTCTATCAATAAATCATCTATTCTTAGTGCTATTCAAATGAAAAACATTACCTCTGGTCTTGGTACCTGATGCAATCACATTTCTAGAGCTTTCTTTGATTGTGCACTTTCTGTCCTTGAATTCCAACATGAATCCTTTACTAACAAGTTTTCCAACACTCAAGAGATTATGCTTCAAACCATAAACATAGGACATCATTAGTATTGTTCTTACCATATAGTGTAATTGAATCTCCTCTGATAAAATAAGGAGTATTATCAATAAATCTAACAACATTACCATCATACCTTTCCAATTTCAAAAAATTATTGTTATATCTATTCATATGATGCAAACAACCACTTTATATCACCCATTCATATTTTATTTCAACATGCCAGATAGGGATTTTTCCTCATTCAAGAAGGTAGGTTTCTCATCTTTAATAGCAATAAATACAATCTCATATTCACCATTTTCATATTCATCAGCAATAGCTAGATAACATTTCTTGTGATACTTAGGCTGAGATTTTCTAGGCTTATGCTTCGGTACTCTCTTGGGACATCTAGAAGCAAAATGACCAATATTTTTGCAAGAAAAACATTTCAAAGGTAGTTTCCCTTTATACTTATCTGCAACCTTGGGTACTCTTTTTGCAATTAGAACTTCTAGCTCTTCTATATTTCTTTCCTCTTCTTCAATCTCTTCCCATTCCTTCGCATATCTAGATCCAATATTAAATGAACTTTCTCTAGACTCATAGTTTGGCTTATCCTTAGAAAAAATAGCTTTAAATGCAGATTCATACATAAGAAGATTATCACAAACTATAGTCATTTCAAAAGAAGACAGCTTACCAACCAATGAATCCCTTCTTACTATAGAAATGATCATAATTTCCTCAATTGCAACAAATTTGTTATCATAGGAAGGAGGCAAGGATCTTAGAATTTTAGAAACAATCTCATCCTCATCCATTGTTCCACCAACACTTTTGATTCCACAAACAAGTTTGATCACCTTTTGAACACAGACTTGAATATTTTCATCTTTATTCATCCTCAATACTTCTAGCTTTTCTTTCATACTATGCAACTTCTCTTAGTTTACAAGAGAATCTCCTTCATGCAATGCTTCCAATTTTATCCATATCTCATATGTGGTCTCCAAATCCATGAAATTTGTATATTTTTCATATGATAAGACACAAAATAAGGCTTCCTTGGCTCTCATGTTATATCCAAATTCTATCTTCTCATCACTAGTAGAAACAACCAGATCTGTACAAGATTGGTAATCTTTCTTTGTAACTATCTACTACTCTTCTCCAATGCATCTCAAGTGTGTAATCATTCTACCCTTCCATATAGCGTAGTTTGTTTCATAAAATCTCAGACTCTCCTTCTTAAAGGCTGCCTTATGAGATCACCTCAAGAGGTTAAGATTCAAAAAGAGGATCTATCTTTGATTCCAATTGATATAAATAAGGAAGAACACACAAATGGGGTGGGGGGGGGGGAGGTGAATCAGTTGTATACAAAATAGTTTTATAAAAACCAAAAATTAACAATACTTAACTTCTTTACTTAATGTCAAAATATATTTTCACCAAGTTAGTTTCCCAAAACCAAAAAGTGTTTGTCTAAGTAAGGCACATTATGCATGCAACATTTACAACTCATAGAATCATCCAATCAATGGAGCTAATTAAGAAACTAGGGATGGTTCTAAAATTGTATATTTCTAAAGCTTATGACAAGGTGTATTGGCCATTTTTTATGTAGGTTACCTAAAAAAATTGGATTTAAAGGGAGATTCTTAAAGCTTATTTTATGCTGTGTTACTAATTTGAATTTCTCTATATTTGTCAATGGTGTGCCAAGAGGATTATTCTCCTATGGAAGAGAGCTTGAACAAGGTGAACATTTATATATATATATATATATATATATATATATATATATATATATATATATCTCTCTCTCTCTCTCTCTCTCTCTCTCTCTCTCTCTCTCTCTCTCTCTCTCTCTCTCTTCATTCTGGTAGTTGAGGTGCTAGGCAAAAATTATAAAAAGAGTTTAGAGAAATTTTTTTATTAAAGGGCTAAAGGTTTCTTCTTCTTTTCCCCCAAAGTCTCACCAACAATTATTTAATGACACAATTCTCTTTGGAGAAGCTTCGATAGTTGAAGCAATACAATGGAAATCTATCCTAAATGATTATGCTACTACCTCTAGTCAACATTTAAATTTTAACAAAAGAAATATTTATTTCTCCAATTTAGATTCTATTATAAAGCAAAGAGTTATGGATACTTTGGGGTATCAATCCACTTCTCTCTCTTCTTCTTACTTGGGGCTCCCTCTAGTTTCTAAGGCTCCTAATAACTCTTATTGGATTAATATATTGAAATATTCTAAAACAATCTAGTATGATGGAAAGGAAATTTTTTTAGTCAAGCTAGTAAAAGATAACTTTTAAAAGCTTCCCTTCAAAATATACTAGTATACTACCTTACTCTTTTTAAAATTCTTTCTTCTATTGTAGATAAGATTAAATTTTTTTTCCAAAATCGACATGTTTTGATGGTTAAGTTGTGTTTTTGTTCTTTTCATCAAGGTTCAAATCTTATTAGGGATGAGGTCCCTCATTTGTGGCCTCACTAGTTCATAGCTCTAGATCAAATCGTTTACCCCTCTTAAAAAAAATATTAAATAAATTTAGAGGAAATTCCTCTAGTTAGGTACCAAAGAGAAACCTATAAATTCTTTACACAACTGGGAGAAAGTATATTCTCCTAACACTAATGAAGGGTTGGAAATAAAGAGTCTTAAGATATTTAATAAATATATTCTACCAAATATTGGATGGTAGTTCTTTGAGGGCTTTGGGTCAAAATTTTGAAAACTAGATACCTTAATTTTGAAGATCCAAAAATGATATCCAAGAGATTACTAAAAGACAAGGAGAATGCTATTTTTTCTATAAGGAAAGAAAATATGAGTAGATATGGAGGATAATCCTTCATGGGAACTATCTATTAGTTCTATTTACTCTCTACTTAAACAATCTCTCCTAAAGTAGTAGAACCTTGATTAGAGAAAGGTATGGAATCCTAAACTAATTCCTAAAATAAATTATTTCCAGTAGGTTGCTTCTCATAATTATATCTTAACTATTGAACATTTGGACAATATAGGATTTCAATTTTTTAATTGGTGGCATCTTTTTTTTATCAAGAATGTGAAAGCATAGATCATATTTTTTCCATCGTTTCTTTGCTCAAGAGGTTTGGTTGCTTCTAATACCTCTGACTCTTGTAGATTGGGTATTTTCCAATTCATTGTTGAACTTTATTGATTATTGTAGTTTATGCCCCTTCACTCATGTCATTGTCAAGGATATTTGGAAATGGATCCCCCTATGGTGACATGTACCCTTTAGAAAGACATAAATAATAGGATCTTTATTGATTAATCTAGAAACAATCAAGGGGTTTATATTATAATAAAACACCAATTAAAGGAAAACATGAATGTTTCATCCTATGGCTACTCAAAATATTTTCTAACTCTTCAAGAAATTATAATCAAACATTTTTGGGGCATCCACAATGACCTCACTAAAGTTAATATGGTCAAGTAGAGTCTAAAGAAAAGTATTGTTTGGAAACCTCCCTATATGGGTTTAGTCAAGTGCAACTCTAATGGCTTCTTGAAAGGAAATATGAGAATTTCTAGAGGAGTCAGTATTATAGATTGTAGAGGTTTCTTAATAGAATTCACTACTAAAAGTCTTGGGTATGTGCCTAATAATACAACTATTTTGGAAAAGAATTACCTTACATAAAGATTTGGGATTCCAAAAAATTATTGTTGAAGATTATCCCAAATCAATCATAGCATCCAAAAGGGGGAAGTTAAAAAGGACCTTGGGAAATAGGAAACCTAATGGAAAGCAACAAGAAGGTTCTAAGGAGCTTCCTTGAAACAAAAATTAAACACATTTACAAAGAGGGAAATGGAGCAACAAATTTTCTAGCTAATTAAGGTTTAAAAATTCAAAATTAGAGTCATTGAAATAGTTTGAATGTCCCACCAAATACTAAAAAAATCAATTTCAAATGAAATCCAAATTTAGAAGGATGAAAGGGTGTTAGGAGTTGATAGTTTTGAGGTGGACAACTATGGGGAATCTAGCTATGATGAATAGGGGAATAAATTATGAGAAAATAAAGAAAAAAATATATGACATCCCTTATTTCGTTGAAAAGACTAATTTCTTTTCTACTTATCGCATTATTGTTATGGAAAAAAATAAAATCCCATTAAATTGTAATGTTATTTTTTATTGATGGTGTCTCATGTGGGAAAATAAATTGGTTGGACAAAAGCATAGATTTTTGAGAAAGTACATTTTATAAAAGATTTAAGAGATGGAAAAATCCATTTCTCAAAGAAATAAAAGAATCCTCAATGTGACAGTTTTAATTTGATAAGACAACTACTTTAATGCCTTTCTTAAGCATTGTTTCACATAAGGCAAAGGCATTTGCAAGTTAGTTGTGAAGGAAAATTGCAGTCTCTCTAACACTATTCTAAGAGAAGAAGTAAATAAGAAGGTCCCTCAAAAGCATTCAAAACCTATAAATTGTGATTCCCTGAGGAAAAATATTGATCTCTGGACCTATTTGTTCAATTTAGTTTGGCTCCTTTCTTTATGTCCATGAAAGGTTGTAACAACTCCCTCACTTCCAAATTTACTAATTATGTGTTTAGGGGTAGTGTGACATATATTCTTCAGTTTGTGGTCTCTTTGTAGATGATTATTGATGCTATGAAGTTGGAGAATGAGGATTTTTACATTTTGAAGAAGAGGACATGAAACTACTGTGAAACATGTTGAATAACTGAGAGGGGGGGGTGAATTAGTTATTCCCACATATTTTAGAAAAAAATTTCTCTATCAGTAAACTATTAAACATAAACATTAACAACTTCTAATTTATTGATTAAGCACTTAAAACATCTACATAAAATGTAAACATGTAAACACAAGAACATTGACACAGAAAACACCAAGGTTTACGCGAAAAACCCAAACTAGGAAAAATCATGGAGATGCTAATTCTCATGAAATGAAAACACTAATTAAGGTGATTTGTACAAAGGATCACTATTGGTTGTTCTCATTGCAGGTAAGGCTCACTCTTGGTTAGGATAAATATCCTTAAATATGAAAAGGATCACCGTCGACACAAAGATATATATAATGAAACAATAACTGATAAAATTGCATCTAAATATGCATGAACAATTCAACAATTTAGTTCTATCACCACAATCACCAATAGATCCCAAACCATCTAATCCATTACTATTAGTATGTAAGAACTGATTAAAACTTCAATCTACCTTCTTAGATATTACTGCTCACATACAACACTACCACAGGTTCACACTATATTTTTCACTAGATATGTCATACTCACTACTCATGGACACAAAAATATTATCCTTTAGTTATATTAGTATCCAATCATACATATGTTATCTTCACACCAAACATGTGAGAACCCCAATGCTAATAGATTATAATTACATTTAATACATAGCATCGATCCTAAATCTAGGACATACATAAGAGATTTTACCAACACACTACATTATAACCCACCGACAGGTCACACTTAAGATGTTATAAAGCATATTACATTTTCCAAGAACTAACACAACCAAGACCAAATAGATTTAATCAATGATAGAAGAATAACCATCATACACTATAGCCAATATACCAAAAATATCTGATGAACTTGAACAACTATCTAGATACCTATAGAAACATTGTAGCTAATGTAATCACCAAAAACTGATACAATACCAGAATGTCAGTGAACCAAAAATAAATAGACCATGATTAGGATAATGTACACTACTAAGGAACACCAGGAACACCAAAAATATTCATACTAAACATGTCTTGTATATAACCAAAATTCATGTTGCATAACTAATAATCAATAGGCACATTACCAAAATTGCCAAAAACCAACCAATACTACTAGAGTGTTAGTATGGAGGTTTGTACATCAATGAAAATCAATGCCAACAACAACTCAATAATTCTAACAATCTCCCCCTTTGGCATTGATGGAAAAATACCAAAATACCAAAAACTTTAAAACTCCCCCTAAGTAAATGCAACATGTATTGTCCTTTTCTCTCCCCCTTTTTGCCAAAATGGAAATGGGCCAAAAAATGATAAATAAAAATCAAATTAATACATTAGTATTAACATAAAATAACTTCTTATACTTCTCCTTTAGAGTAGGAAGCTCCTTCTTCCAGTCACAAATTCTTGCCTCCATTCAAGTACACAAATTGGCACATTCCACCAGTCTGTCAAATGATTTCATCTAGTCCAAATACTAAAACCATTGCACAAAATCCTCTACATTGGTTAGCATGGCAGAAGCCTATCCCAGTCGGACCTCAATCATGTATTTCACTAGCCAAAATATTTTTATTTAATCTTTTGTCTATCTCTGTAGTAGCAACCACTCTATTTGAAGTTCACCAACTTTGATTCTATATTTTCTCATCTTGATCCTTGAAAACATCATATGAATTGTTGAAAACATCATACGAATTGCCAAGTTCATTCAATTCCTTCTCAATCACTTCACTCTATCCTCTAAAATTATCTATAGTAGAATTCTACTAAAGACAATACCTTTAAATGCCAGTAATCTCCTTCACACATTTATTCATCTCACAAGTAACTCCAAAGAGTCTTTGTTTTTCATTGCTACACTTCTTCACTATAGATTTATCAACCATCAGGTAATCCTCTCCAAACTAAATCAAATCAACCTCAAAATTCATGATTAAATCAGTTGATGACATACTAGAAAAACTAGAAACTATAACCTTCCTACTGATCAAGTGACCAGTCAACAAATTTTTCATCAATTTCCTATCCTTCAAAGAACATTTAGTCCACAAACCATCAAGATTACCATACTCATCATTTTCCAACCAGGTTCTCACCATACTTGAATCCACATGCACAAAATTATTTAGAGAGGGCATAAATCTCTCCATATCTTCTTCCTCTTCTTCAACTCCCATCTTGTCTACAACATTTTCATTTTCAACTTTATCTTTTTCCTCATCTTCTAAAATTGTAACTATTTCTTTTCTTTTCTCACTAGTCTTTAAGTTATTTGGTTCAGGAGATGAACCATCGACAACTTCTTCCATATAATTTTTACTAGAGGAGGAACCCTCCTCACCATGAATTATAGGCATAGCACAAAAAACAACCAACCCAAAATAAATATTCATCTGTAATGTAGAAAACTATGCCTTACATGTACTCACATTGTCCTCCAAGAAACTTATATATCTTCTTATCGACAGGAATGTTGGTCCTCCACTCAAAGTTCTCATTTTTTAGTAAGGATTTCATAAAGTAAAATACCAAGCACATAAATAAAAAACCAAATTTAAATGCATATCCATATTCAACGATCATTTTTTATATTCTCAAGGATATTATCCAGCTTATTACACAAATCCATTTACACATTCTCCTTCACAATCTTGTATGAAATATACATAGCTAAAGAAGAAGTTGAACCTTATTGATTCTAAAATTGAATTTTTTAAGAATGTAGGTTGATCTCGACTAAATTCTGTAAGATCTTCTACCTCATGATAACTAATATACTTCTTCTCGGGTATTTTGCCAATACTACAAAATCTAGTAACTATCTCAATTAATTCTTTTGATATCACATATGGTTTTTTTAGAATTAAGGTTTCACCATGAAACCAACTTAGCAAAAATAAAATAAAATCGTTGTTATTACACCACATAAATTATGCCTAGATATCAGGTCCAATATTTCTAATTCTCTACATATTCTAAATAGAAAATATAAATTTTAATTGTTTGATACGACTGTGATCAAACTCCTTTAACTCAACCTTCTTCATCTTCTTTTATGTGGATGTACAAAAAATAGTAGACTTGGGTGCCATAATCTCTTCAAAAAATTTCTTCCACTAGTTCTCTGCAAATTTTTAGTTTTCCTTCATGATACAGTACCAAGTGTTTCAAAAGTTCTTCCTTTAAAGCCATGAAACATCACAATTAATTTTCCTATTGTAATTAAAATATCACTGACACAACTCATCCATTTTGTTCACATCACATAAATCAATCAATAACTTCATTTATTAATTGCCCAATTAGTATATCAGAGCCACCCTAGTGTTAACCAGTATCACCTCAAAGCAAGGGAGTGTATGATTTTTCATATTGAGTACTCTCCTTGAGCCCAAGAATTTGACTAAGTTATTGGTAGAGGTATTACCTATAGTCACCTAAAATTGGTTTAGTTAAACCAATCATCCCTAATCCTAATCTTGTAATCAAAATATTAATAGAAGCATCAAATCTAAAGAACCTCGATCATAATTGTGCAATTGACCCAAAATCATTCAATTGTGTAATTCATCAATCAATCAAGAATCAAGGATTAATGATCAAAGGTATTCATTCCTTAATTAATCCTAGCTATTTAATTAAATAAAGAGACATAAATCACCTAGCTAGGGAAAGTAATTAATATGAATTAATTAATGTCCTATTATCCAACTCAACCATTAGAGGACAAACAACATAAATTCCTCCAATGAGCTTCAAGGACCAAGATTTCTCATGATATCTTTGAATCTTGACCATTTGTTTCAATGAAAGGATCTCAACCATTGAGTTCAAATTCAAATTCAAATTCAAATAATTTCCCTCCAATTCTCAAATTTGGAAATCTACAAATAAACACCTGATCAAGGTATTTTGATATCTAGATTTTATGCAAGTACATGTTGTTCAATTAAGTTTAGCATTGTTATCATATCAATTTGTATCATTATTTGTGATAGTTAATCAATCTAGATCATTATATCAAGTTCATTTAGATGCATTCATAATTTTAATCTTCCATTTTATGATTGTCTATTCAATTATATTAAACATGAATTTTGAGAGTAATTTTACTAAGCAATTGAATCTTCACAATTAGGAAGCAATGAGATTCTCTTCATAGGTTATTTGGTTTATTTGATTGATTTTGAATACTAACTATTGAAATTAATGTCTCATTTAAGTGTTGTGTATAGGTTTACAGGATCAAAATTTCACACTCACATTTTTGGTGCCCAGTGTGGGGCCTAGCCCCAGATTTATACCTTAATTTATCATCAAAATTCATGTTTTTATGCTCTAACTATCAATTGAGTCACATTTAGTTGAAATTGATTTGTACTCTGTTTAAATCAGATCACACCCTATCTTGAATCTAAATTAAGTTGGATTCATCTGATCGTAAGTTACATTTAGGAAAGGGGTCATATTTAGTTTAAATTGGATCACATCTGGTAAATGAAATCAATTTCAGTAAGAAAATCTGCCTACACAGGGTCACATTTGGGAACATAGAGATAGTTTCAAGTTTTTAATTAAAATTTGATGTTTTAAACTAACAACCTAATGTTTTCATGATTTATTTTGATGTCTTTGAGAATTTAACATTATTTGCAGGATGATTATTGAATATGAATACTCAAAACTACTAACGAGTTTTCTTATAGGTTGCCTAAGGAGATACAAATAAATAATGTGTTTTCTTTAATTTATTTCTTAGGTACTTAATTGAGATTCAATTTTCATGTTTAATGCAGTGATAGGGGAGTATGCTCTTGTTTATTTACACAATAAAAAACCTAGACTCATCAAATTGATCATTAGAAATGGACCTAGTGAATGAACATCATGCATTGTGATGTGTTTAAAGGAAATGTTGAAGTAGGAGAGTGTGCTCTTTTCCTACAAGGAAAATTACAAATCTAGACCTATAATCTTTCTTTATTTATTTTTCATGTTCACCTTGTAGTGAGCCTGCCATTGATAATGAATTCTCATGGGAATGATCCAAGTGGGAACAAGAAAAGCCAACTATCTAATCCACTATAATCAAAATCCTTCTTGAGATTAAATTCTCAAAGGAAAAATATATCTTATGTCTGGTTTTGTAGGGCTATAGGCCTCAATCAAGCTTACATGATTATGTCATCATGTATGATTAACATAAGATATATTTGAATGGAACCCAATACTATGAGCTCTTATTGTAGAAAGCCACCCAGATTACCCCCAAAAGTGTTATAATCTTTGTGAAAGGAAGATAGTAACTTCCCAAAGAAACTTTCCATATCATGCCTCCTTGAGCGTTTAGAGTTGGACAATACAGTGTTTCTTGAATCATTGTGTGGTCTTCAATGGCCATATTGTAATTAGCTCTCAAGATTGTACCTAAGTTTGTGAGAACAAGTTTTCAAGCTCTTTCAATTCCTATAAGGTTAGTGTATGCCTGGATTCCCTTAATCACATATGTGTGATGTATTTTCTCATTAACAATCCACTTGAACACACCTTGAAATACTTCAAAACACTTGGAAAACATCAAAAACTTAATCGTTATAACAATGACTAAACCCTGGACAAGTCAGAGAGTTGGACCATGGTTACTTGGTTGCACACTATCAGAATATGGTCACATTGTGTAAAGAGGTCACACATTATCTGAACTAAGTCATATTCATGAACTTGAGTCGCACCCTATTAGTTATGGGTCGTATTTTGTTTCTCAGTCATATACTAGTCATTTTGAGTCGCATATTTTGTTATCATAGGTCACCTATTGAGATTCACATATGAGATAGTGGGGTCTTCCATACAGTATTTTGTCAATCCGATCCTTGATTCTAGCACCCTTTTCAGATATCTATCAGCTTATATCATCACAGTAGGTATAATTAGGTGTTATCCCTTTGTTGTCATCATGTTTGATTAATTATTTACTTGTCAACTCAATTTTATTGTGCATTTGTTTAGTCTTAGCAATCCCAACCACTTGATTACAAAGGTTATCATCAGGGAAGATCAAACCTTTATTCAAATCCCTATCTATCAACAATAATCAATATTTTTCTCAAAAATACTTTTGTACAAACATTTGCATGCAATCCTATCTATTTAATCAATCCAATTGTTGACAAACTTTTGTACAACATCACCTACTTGAAACTTTGAGATGGGGTCACACTTTATCAAACATCACAATACTCAACCCACATGGTTAACACAAGAAATAATCAATACCAATTTGATCAAGATCCTAAAGATATACCTTCTCCTAGACTAATCACTTTCAATCAAGGAGAGACTTCTAGAGTTGAATCCTTCAATCAAGAGTCTCCCAATTCACTACATTAAGAGGATCAGACTACACCAACCATGTCACATCAAGGGTATGACTAGGGAGACCATGATCACCAAAGAAACCACAGCAATCACAATTATTATGATAATTTAGATAGGGATGAAGAACTAATAGAACAAGACTATAGAAAATGTTAACAAAGTAAAATATTTCAAAGAATGATGGAAAAAGCCCTAAATTCTAACAAAGAAAGATATTTTCTACACTTGGCTTCTATGGGAGTTAAACTTTCCAAGGAATTTGATTTTGATCAATTAAAAATGAGAGAAGTGGAAACACCCATATCTATTCTCTCTAAACAACTTCTATCATTGTAAACTGAGATCAAAGACCTCAAGAAAGAGAATGATAGACTAGTGAAGAAGTACTCATTGGATCACCTATGTCCTTTTCCTTTCAACAAATATTTACACATGCCATTATTTCCTCCCAAGGTGGAAATCCAAAAATATGATAAGCACAATGTAAATGGTGACCCTCAAGATCATCTAAGAGAGTTTTGCGCTCTTAGTATGGAGTTTATGCATGAAAAAACATACCTAATGAGACTTTTCCCTAGAATTATTGGAGGTCAAGAAATGGATTGGCTCACCAAAATCAGCAATGGAGTGGTTCAACAAATTCTCATAGATAAGCATGACTCGAGGAGCTTGTGAAAAATTTCATCAAAAAATACTCATAATATTCAGCACAATGTCACCATGTTGGATTTGTGCAACACTAAACAAAAAAGTGGTGAATCTTTCATCATGTTTCTTCACAAATGGAGAATGATATTTGTGAGATATCCTAGACAAATTCCCAAAATTGAAAAAAAAGATATCTTCATTAATAATCTCATCCTAGAAATGAAATATGCATTTCAAATACAAACTCATGCTACTTTTGATAAATTAGTAGATATTTCTAACTAGATTGAGGAAGTTCTTGTGAGGAAAGGAGATATAACACTATATAGGGAAAGGAAATCTTTTAATAATTACAACCATAACAATAAAGAAAATTTCAAATATTGGAATATGAATAGTAACATGATTAATGAAAGAGTTGTGGAAGCATCAAATATTAAACTACAACTGATGATCTTTAATCTTTTGAGTAATCTCCAAGCTGCCAAGAGTTCTAACACTACACCAACTCCTAGAGGAAGAAAAAAATCAAATAGAGATAAACCTTGGTTATCAAAACCCAAGTGTAATTTCAATCCTCTTGGGGGACCTCTTGAAGCAATGCTAAACTCTATTGGACAATAGGATAATAATCGTACTAGAATCAAGACTATGGTAACCTCAAATCAAACTAAAGTGGTGGAATGATGACCATTTCTATGATTTCCATAGAAACAAAGGACATAAGATGAATTAATGAATGAAAATCAAGAATTTGATCCAAGATTTGATTGACAATGATAAAATCAAATTTTATGGTCATCAATCCAACAATGATCACAAAGATTTCAAATAACCTTTACCCCACTATGAGAAAGGTGAAGGTTCCAATACAAAAGGTAACAAGATCAACTACAATTATACTAAAAATGACAATGTGATAGACATGATTAAAACTGGAGAATAATCCATCAATGATCAATCTACTAGAAATATTCTTACAACTTATGGCAATCCCATATTTGATCAAGAACTATAATGAGATGATTCATCAAATGTTGTACAATCTGTGAATGTTATTATCATCAAAGGTGAAAAGAAAGAAGTTGAATCTTCCAATACCATAACAAGAAGTTAATCCAAGGTCACTATTAAAGGGGTTAACTCCTCATCAAAACAACTAGCCATTTCAATATCAAAACCTTCTACACCAAAATAAATGGTATATTCATTATCATCTAAGTACAACTTGGTGGAACAATTAAAATGTGTATCTACTCAAATCTCTCATTTTGAATTGATAGAGATATCTTCTATAGGCATAGAGAGATTCTTGAACAAGCCTTAATTATATAAAATATTCTGAAGGACCTAGATGTAGATCGATTCCAACCTATGGTTGTCCATTTGACTTCCCCATACTATATATCTTTCTTTGAAGAAGATGACATATCCTTGAATCATATACATAATCCCTTGCATATATAATTTTTGACCCATAAAAACCAAGTTCAACATGTCTTGATAAATGGAGGCACTGGTTTGAACATATGTACATTCAATCATGTCAAATCATTGGGTTTCTTAAATCATTCTATAGATCCAAGGAGAAAAACAACAATCAAAGCATATTACAAAGAATAAAGATCATCAAAAGGATTGGTTGTATTCCCTATTAGGATGGGACCCATTGAGAGAGATGTCATTTACCAAGTTCTAGATCTACCTATAGCATACAACATCTTATTGGGTAGGTCATAGATCCATGACATGTAGGTTGTCCCATCAACCTATCACTAGTGTGTGAAGTTTCCATACAATGGAATAGAGGTCACCATAGCAGAAGATGCTAGTTACTCTTGTAACAAAAAGAAAATGACTGGAAACATGATCCCACACAAAAAAGAGGCCTCAAAAGATAAAGAATTTGAAAGCTCTAAGTCAACTATTATGATTTTTTTTGAAAAGAAGCTACAAATCAAAGATATATGAATGGGAGAATACAAACTAGATACATTTCCATCTCTGACTAATCTTGCTATAGCTCCCAGGTCTTATGGAAGACCCTCATCAACTTTTTCATCTTCTAGTACTAAAGACTTAAACATTCATGAAGGAATGATATTTTTAAAGGCTAATATATCTTTTGATGAAGAAAATGAAGAAAAGGTTGTCCTAGCATGGTTGTACAATGAGAAGAAGAAGTTAACAAGGGAATCAAACATGTATAAATCTCTCCTCATAAGTACGGAAAAGGCTATGATATCATAAAACAAATGGGATATAAGGGAAAAGGATCAATTGGAAACAACAAGGAAGGACTCATAGAAACAATGCATATGGAGTTCTGCAATCCTAAGGATAAAACTAGTTTGGGTTTCAGAGCAGAAATATCTCATCCTACATCTAGAGATGGTCTTATATTTGATAGAGCATATGATTCCACTGATGAAGAATAAGTAGAAGGAGAACTCATATCACATGAAAGATTACTACCTTTACATGGAGATCCTTTATCAGATGTAAATACCACTCTAATAGAAATACTTGCACCTCAACAACAAACTATTCCCGAATCTGAACAAGAAGAGATACACCCTAACTAGGGGCAGGTGGTCATTGTTACTTATATTATTGATATGCCTCATTATGATGATCAATGAGAGACATCCACATCTCAACAAGAACCTTTGCAACAAGTTGAGAATCAACAAGAAGAAATAAATTCTAATGAAGAAGAAGAGGTACCAATGACTATAGCCTATTTCTTGGGTAAGATCAAATGATAGTCAAACTGATTCACATGAATATGAATTTGGGTATGAGGTTGAAAGTGATAAAAAAGAAAGACACCCTAACAGGGGGAAGTAGTAACATTTACTCATGTTCTAAATATTACACATGATGCTGAAATAAGCTCCAATGAATATGAATGGGATTCATTTTTTGATGTTACAATGGATATTAAAATAGATGTGATTCACAAATAATCTTATCAGTTAGAGGGAAAAATCTCTAATGCTAGGTCATTTGGATTAGGTTCATGTAATAATAATAATAACTCTAGTGATTACGTTAGGACTCTTCTTGATCTAATAAATTATTTGGAGAGTAACCTAATGGAACTCATCTTACCTATAACAAGATTTGACAATAATATGGTTCTATCCCTTGAAACATTTGAATCCTTATCCTTGTTACACCTTGAACTCATTGAATGGAGTCATAATGAACCCTTGAACCTAATGTCCTTTCCAAATAACTATACCTTGGCATGCTATTTAAATGTAGTTGAACCCTTTACTTCTTCCACTAGCGAAATGAGCATGAATATGATGGAGGGGGATACCAAGTTTCTCAATCTTAAAAGAAAAAAGAAAAATAAAAAGCGATCTTATGGTGAAAACCACATTGTGGCACTATTAGAACCCCAAAATGTAAAAACAAATGAAATATCCAATGGTGAAAACCTCTTTGAGACACCTGAAGATGTGGAGCTTTATTTCTTACCTGATCACTTTTAGGACAGATCTTCAATTCTCATTGAACCAACACAAGCAATCAACTTGGGAATAGTTGAAACACCAAAAATGATTCACATAGCACAATCATTATATGAGGAGGAAAAAAAAAGTTCATAGAGTTTTTCAAAGAAAATAAAATCAACTTTTCATGTTGCTATTCAGATATGTTGGGTCTAGATCCTGATCTCATTATGCACGATCTCTCTATAGCTCCAGGAATCAACCAATAAAGAAAAAACTCTAAAATATACATCCTCATGTAGCATTTCTGGTAAAAATAGAGCTAGAAAATATTTTAGGAGTTGGATTTATCAGGGCAACAAATTATGTAGATTGGATCTCCAATATTGTCCCAAATTCTAAACCAGGAAAATCTATTAGAGTATGAAATGACTTTAGATATTTAAACAAGGCCTAAAGATGACTTTCCTCTTCCCAATATTGATATGATTGTAGATCTCATAGGAGGGTATGAAATACACTAATGGATGACTTCTCAGGTTATAATCAAATCAAGATAGCACCTAGAGAGCAAGAGAAGAAAAATTTCACTTGTGCTTGGGGCACACTCTGCTGGAATGTCATGCCATCCAGTCTTAAAAATGCAAGTGTAATATATTAGAGGGAAATGATAACCATATTTCATGATATGATGCATAAGAATATGGAAGATTATTTAGATGATACACTAGAAAAATTAGCCAATAGAACAACACATATATAAAATATAAGGAAAATCTTTGACAAAATAGAGCAATTTCAACTTGGGCTAAATCTAAAAAATTCACGTTTGGAGTAAGTTCAAGGACACTCCTGGGATACAGAGTGTCAATAAAAGGAATTTAATTATATTGAACAAAATTTAAGGCAATCCTAGAGATGAAACCTACTATAAATATTAGTCGAATGAGAACATTGTAAGGAACTATTCAATCAATAAGGTGGTTTATGTCAAAATTAGCAGACAAAGATCAACCTTTTACCAAAAAACTACACAAAGGAGTTATCTTCAAATGGGATGAGGAATGCGAGAGAAATTTCAATCAGATAAAAGAGTACTTAATGAATCCACCTATACTTAGGGCTCCTATTCAAGGTAAACCACTACTTATTTACATATCAACCATGGAAACATCATTAGGAGCTCTATTGACACAAGAAGATGAGGCAAAGAAAGAACGAGTTGTATACTACATAAGAAGAACAGTGGTATCTTATGAGTTAAATTACAACATTATTTGAAAGGCTTGCCTCGTAGTGGTATTTGCATCACAAAATATTCAACATTATATGTTATCCCACACAATGAAGCTAATTGCTAAAATTGATCCTCTAAAGTATCTAATGAATAAAGCAACATTGACTAGAAGGTTAGAAAAATGGGTATTAATACGAAGTGAATTTGATATTGAGTATGGGGAAAGAAAGGCTATCAAAGGAAAAATCATCACTGACCACCTAGATGATGCACCAATTAAAGACAACAAGCCACTAAATATACAATTTCCTGTTGAAGCAATACTACATTAAACAAAGCACCCATGAAAGATGTTGTTTGATGGTTCATTCACCCAGCATGGGTCAGGATCTAGTATTTTTTCATAACTCCTCAAGGATATAAAATACCCAAAGATTACAAGATGGTATTCCCATGCACTAACAACATATCTGAATATGAAGCCTTGGTAAATGGTTTAAAACTAGCAATTGAATGGTAAATTATGGAGCTGCATATCTATGGTGACTCATAGTTGGTAATCAATCAAGTCAATAATGAGTACCAAAAAAAAGATGAAAAATCATGCCATATAAGAGAATGGTGGATGAACTAAAGAAATACTTTATCTTCATAACTTTTTGACAAGTTCCCAGAGAAAAAAATAGGGTAGCTAAAGTGATGGCTACTTTGGAATCAATGTTACAACTTAAAGAACATTAGTTCCACTATGACTTCTTGGTGGAAGAAATTCCTTTCCCTGCATATGATTCACATGATTTCCAAATTGTATGTATCATTTTAGGGCACAATTCCTCAATATATAGCCATATTTATTCCTATCTGAGAAACCAAAGCCTTCCTGATGGGCTATCTAGAAATGAAAAGATAAAACTTATTCAAAATGCATCACATTATCTAATTATAGGTAATAACTTATATAGGCATGCTCTAGATGGTACTCTACTAAGGCATTTAGAAAGAGAAGAGTCTAAATGCGCATTAGAAGAAGTCCATGAAGGTATTTTTGGATTGCATTCAAATGGTCTTTTGTTAGCTAAGAAACTTTTAAGGGTTGGATACTACTGTCCCAACATGGAGAAAGATGCAATAGAATATGATTAGTCTTGCAAGAAGTGTCAATTACATGGTAATATGATTCATGCTCCTGCAAGGGAGTTATTACCATTCATTACACATTTTCCATTTCAACGGTGGGCCTTTGATCTCTTAGGGAAAATTATATCCTTCATCATAAAACAAACACACATTTATTATCACAACAACTGAGTACTTTATAAAATGGGTTGAAGTTGTTCCTTTGATCAAGGAGATAGGAAAATAAGTGTTAATGTTCATCCTAAACTACATCATCTGTAGGTATGGTATTCCCTTGTCAATTGTGATAGAAAATGGGGGGCAATTAAAAAACAAGGATATGGATGAATTATGTGCCCAGTTTTACATCACCTAGCACTGTTATTTAATATACTAACTACAAGGTAATGGACATGATTAGGCATCAAACAAGAAAATCTTGAAAATACTATATATAACAGTGAAAAAATCAAGGAAAGATTTAAATTTGTAGTTGAGTGCAACACTATGGACCTATAGGACTAGCATCAGAGAATCTACAGGGGTAACACCTTTTTCTCTTGTGTATGGATCAAAAGTAGTATTACCCATTGAAGTAGAGATACCATCTCTTAGAGTATCACTATGAGGGCTAGTCACATATGAAGAATAGAGGATATCAAGGATCCAAGAATTAGAACTACTTGATGAATATAGAAAATAAGCATTTGACCATCTATGGATCAACCAAAAGAGAATTTCTAGAACTTACAATAAAAAGGTTTGACGTAGAGAGTCTTAGGTTGGAGACCTTGTTTTGAGATAAAACCCTAAAAATCAATAGAATAGAGAACAAAAGGGAAATTTTGAACCCAACTGGCTAGGGCCCTTCATCTTAACAACAACATTTAGCTCTAGATCCTATCAACTCTCAACACTTGAAGGAGATCTTCTCCTTGATCCAATCAATACGATTCATCTAAAGAAGTTCTACACTTAGCATTCTCAACACAAAAGTTCCTATACAATGAAAAGTGTTCCTGAAAAAAGATAAAAAAATTAGCAAAAATGATCTTAAAGAAAAATTAAAAATATCAGAAAATGTAATAAAAAATGATCATCCTGGTGAAAACTTGGCAAAGTGGCACCTTGATGAATCACAAAAAAAAGAAGAAAAATACCTTGGTGAAAACTTGGTAAATAGGTGCCTTGGTAGAAAAAATAGAAAATTATATGAAGTTGTGAAAAATTGGTAAATATGTACTACTTGTAATAAACGCTCCATTGATCCATACAATGCTTAGATATCTTGCCCGCATAAGCTTCAACTTGATTTATTACTTGTATATATCTTTAGTCACTTTTGTGACCTTGTACATCTTAGTTGATTTATGTCTAGCAATCATGGCTTGGAATCAGTTGATGTCTTAGTCCTAGGTACTCGCATCTCATTGGGGGCAGTATCCTAGAAATTTTGTCATCCAGGTCAATGTCTTGTTAGTCAGTCATCTCATCAATTGCAGTCAGTTATCCTATTCTCTTTGCTACTGGACGGTTTGCCACTAAAACAATGGTGTTTCTCAAGAATTAACTTATCAAACAATGTTTTTCAATACTTGATGGATAAACTTATCAGAACTTGGAACTTCAACAGAAATGACCAACTATTAAATCAACATAATGGAGAACGATGTTTCTCAACACTAATTAGATGAAGTTTAGTATTCAAGAAATCCTTAATGCATGAAAGTATTTCTCAACAGTACACATAAACACTAGTGTTTATCAACACCTTAAATAGATAAACGAATCAATAGATAAACTCAAACTGGCTTGAAGCTATGATGATCATGTATCCTTTGCAACTGAATGATGACCAAGGTCTAGAGAAACAAAGATTGACAATCACAAAATGTTTCATAGCATTTTAGAGTTGCATTAATCAACATTCACTTGACTTGATCAAGAAAGTTTACACAAGAGGGAAAATGAAATGAACATCAACTTAAGATCAACTTGTGGATATCATCATCTTTATTATCTCCGATTTGATTGAGTACTTAATAAGTGGCACAAAATAAATCATGCATTTCATATTAGTACCATAATCATTCATTACAATGTGCATCCATACCATACATAATCATATTATTTTACATTCATAAATAAGCTCATCCATTACAATCATATATCCATTTGCATCAAATAATTTAAGGAGAGATGGGTCTCACCGGAGATATTGAGGAAGTTAGGGCTATTTTTTTCAAATATTATCAGAATCCATTCTCTTCTAAACATTCTTCTCAAAACAAGGAAGTCCTTCGTAAGTGTTTGAGATTAATTCCAAAAAAAGACCTGAGATAATGGAGAAATCCTTGTAAACTAATATTTCTATTGAAGAGATAAAAACAACTATAAGAGATATGGCTAATGAAAAATATCCTAGTTTAGATGGATTACCAATTGAATTTTACAAGAAAAATATTGATTGGATTAGTCTTGAACTTTTGGAACTCTATAATGAAGCTTTTGAGAAGGGGAGCCTGGGTCTACACATTAATAGGGGAGTCATTAAAATTATTCCCAAAAGTGAAGATAAATCTCAATTAAAGAACTAGAGACCCATTACTCTACTAAATTTTTCCTATAAAATTATTGCTAAAATCCTTGCCAAAAGGATAGCTGGATTACTCAATGAAGTTGTCTTTGTTACTTAGACTAGCTTCATCAAGAGTAAATACATTCTTGAGAACCTCATCACTGGTTGGGAAGCACTTCATTTGGAAAACGAAGATGGGAAAAACTCTGCAATTATTCTTTTAGACTTTGAAAAAGCATATGATCAAATAGAATGGCCTTTTGTGATTAGAATCCTTAAGGCATCTGGATTCCCATCTTATTTTTGCAAATAGATTGAGATTTTCTTCAAGGATTCCTCCACTATTATTGAAATTAATGGAGAACTATTAGAGCCTATCTCTCTTCAAAGGTCTATTAGGCAAGGATGTCCTATAGCCCTAACCCTTTATGCTTTGAAAACAAATGCTTTTTTCTATATCCTTATATCTTCATTTTTGGGTTCACCTATCAAAGGTATTGTGCTTCCTAACTAGGAAGAGATTCTGAATACCCAATTTGTAGATGACATAAATTTTTTGTGGAGATAAATGAATCAAACTTTGATAATGTGTTGAATAGACTCTAGTTCTTTTGTTTGGACATTGGAGAAAAAGTTTCTTCTCATAAATCCTCATTCCTAGGTTGGAAAGAGTCAGCACCTAGCTGGATGAAGGATAAAGGATAGATTTGGATAGGACCCAAATCTATTTTAAGAAACCTTGGTATCCCTTTTGTAGTCTCCCCCCTCCACCAAGGACATGTGGGCATGGGTATATTCAAAATTTTAAAAGAAACATCATAAATGGAAGACTCACCTTTTATCCTTAGTTGACAGATCTAAAATTGTTCAAAAGGTACTGGAATCTCATTCCATATATTTGTCTTCCTCTTGGATCTTTTCTAGTTTTCATATTGAGAAACTTGATAGAATAATGAGGGATTTTCTTTGGTCAGATGGGAAAGGTAATAAGAAAAGATACTATATTAATGGAAATGGTGTCGTATGCCTAAGAAATTAGGAGGTTTGGGGATGAGAGATCTCAGAGCTCATGTTATGGCTTTAGCCTCAAAATAGATCTTCAAGTCTATCACTAGAAAATAACCATGGAAGATACTCATAAGAAATGATATTTTAAAACCTTCTATCAAGAAAGGTAAGTGCTGGAGAAATTTATCCTTTTTTGACATGATAATGGGTGACTTTGATGTTAAAGTTTTTGGCTCAAATGATTTTGCTACTCTTTGGGAAGCATGGGCACACGTCAGAAGATTTTTATGTTACAAAGATATTGTTGATGGCCCTCTGTTCTTTTATTTCATTGATATATCTCTTTGGTGGGGAGTGAAATTTAATGGTAAACCTCTTTCTCTTACTGATTAGAGTTTGTCAGCAAAGCAATGGAATGCCAAAGGCATCTTTGTCATTAGGGAAATCTTGATTGACAATATATTAGGGGCAGGGGATGAGATTAGAGATAAATTTAATATTCCATATACTCATAAGAAAACACATGCTTTGATTAGTAAAGTAGTGGACACTTTTTTCCTGGCAAGCTGGTTCAAGTTTGGATATCAATAGGTTCATAAAATGGCAAGATGGAACACCTTTAATGGATGTTACTACAATTTTTTTATATAGTATTATTAAAGAAGAGTCTTGTATTCTTTAGTCTTTGAATCAGAAATGGGGATTTTAATGGTCAGACTCCAAGTGGCATTTTCTCCTTGATTTATTTTGGCACCAACCCTTGTGAATCTAATAAGCTTTGTTGTACATGGATTTTGCTTCTAAAGAAACTTGTCGTTGACCCTGTTTGAGATCCATTGGCATCACTCCCCTTTTGTGTTCCCTTTGTTTAGTTCCCAAAACCATTGAACATATTTATTTTAAATTTTCTATGTTAATTTGGACTCTTTTCCTTGACAAACCCATTTGTTGGAATTCTCATTCTAAATTTTCTTGGATTGAAACTCTTGCTAGTTTTGTGGATGCTTTTGATGCTAAGCCTAGTAAATTCTAGTCTATTTTTAAAATTGAAGTCATTTGGTTCATTTGGAAAAAGAGGAATGAATATTTCTTCCAAGGCATCAGAAGGGAACTTACTGGGTTTTGTAAAAAAATCACATATCACTTTATCATGTCATATGTATCTGCTATTTTAGAAAGAACATATTTATTATTTTGTTGTAGGAAGGAGCACTTATTATCTACAAAGATGATGTGCAATTATCTCACTACTTCCATAAGTATAATGAGATGCTTTATGAGAAAGAAAGAGAGGCTCTTAAACAATTTGTGAAGGAGAAGACTATCAATGTTGAAGAGCAGGGCAAAGAAATCACAAAGACACACGGTCCAGATGCTCCTAATTGGGAAACTATTGCAAATACACCTCCACTTGATCCTCCAATTGCTATAGAGGCTGCTAAATGTAGTAACAATATCATTTGTCCATGGAGATAATGATTAGATAGTAGATATATATTATAGTCTAATGAAACATATGGGGTTTTTTGGACTAAATGTAATTTCTAGATACTGAAAACTTCTTGTAGCATAGGGGGGTGATTTCATTTTTATTTTATTGTAGTTTGTATTAGATGTATTAGATGATACTTGATCAACACTTTAATTCAATATCTTTTTGATTATTTTAGATGTTTAAGTGATCTTTATATATATATATATATATATATATATATATATATATATATATATATATATATATATATATATATATATATATATATATATATATACACATACATACATACATACATACATATATATATATATATATAGATATATACACATATATACATATATATACATATATAAATATATATATATATATACATATATATATATATATATACATATATATATATATATACATATATATATATATACATATATATATATATATATATATATATACATATATACATATATATATATATACATATATATATACATATATATAC